>CM042540.1:13974573-14352073 GCA_023630585.1 Cranoglanis bouderius
AAGGACATTAGCTGGTAAGTTTTATTGAGCATCTTGCAAAACCAGCCACAGTTCTTCTGGACACTTTGACTTTCGCACTTGCATCATATTTTTGCAGCAAAACCCAGCAGCCTTCATTGTGTTTTTTGTCTGAAAAGTGTCTCTCATGTAATGCGCTGCTTTCTTTAATGACATTCAAACATTTTTCTGTAACAATTAATTTTGTGCTAGAAAACTAATGTTTGGGAACCTAAAATGTTTTTTGTACCGACTTGATAATGTAGAAGTCATAAAATAAAAAATCTATAACAAAGTTTGTACTAAAAAAATAGGGTGCCTAAAACTTTTGCACAGTACTGTACACTATTCCAAAAAAGGCTATTGACAAGACCTGCAGAGGCGGCTGCAGTTTAAACATCATCACAAACTTATAACACAGCAAACAGTCCAAAGTTACAGGCCAGGCAGTGTCCAGAACCCAGGTGAGAGGAAGCAGAAGGCTGGAGAACTGGAGCAAGTTTTCAGAGAATTTTCCCAATTCCCCAAGTAAAACACAGCAGACAATCTTATAGATCAAATGGAGAGAAGTTTATTCTTCCCCTGCAGGGAGATCGCAGTTCAGCAGTACGGTAATAGTGAGCCCCCAATCAGAGGAGGTTTAGCTCTTTTATAGTGAAGTGAGAACAATAGAACAGTTTCTTGTAGGTTACAAATTAATGACTATTCATATGTATGGAAAAGAAAGCATACTTGAGTTTCTCAATCTCCTTATTAGGTACTAAAAGCTTTATAAGGTGGTTCAGGAACGCTCACTGATAGAATCATCATATAAAAACAGTGATTACAGTGATAACAATCATAACAACAAATATTAACAGAATTCATAATAAGAAAATTCTCCATCACAAGTGAGAGTGGAGGAAACTGGGGATAGGGATGTGGCTATGAACAGGGGATTCGGGAGTTGGAGTTCCCAGAGGTTGGTGCACTTGTGACAATTACTTATTAAACTGAATAAAATTCTCCATTTTTAAAAGCCAAGCCCAAAATCCAAGCCTTCACTGATTACCTTGCCTCGACACCTGTTTCGAAAGATAAACTTATTTTCTTCTATTTCTACATGCCTTCTTACTAAGATGATGTGTCTTTTTTGTCATATACTCCTTCAAAAACTCCTCTTCAGAGAACAGTTTGCTGTGTTTACCGATAGCATGTTTTTGTGCTGTATAGCCACTGGATGAAGGACATTACATTTTGCTGAGCCTGTAAACTAGCAGCAAGTTTGGAAGCTCTATTAGCCTGCTTCTAATGTGACAGATTGCTGGCATAGATGGCATGCTTAGTAGAAACTTCTTCAAATGTTGCAATACTTTTCTTAAAGTTAAAACGTATAGCCTTTGTTCCTAAAACTTTGTGTTCTGTGGGAAAAGTGTTTTATGGCCCATTCTTTGTTGAACAGTGCAGGGACTGTCAACATCCTGCTACTTCATCCCACTCAATTTGATGTCAGTTCCATCACAACAGAGAGAAATTTCTCCCACCTGGTTATCTGGTGACTGATATTGATATGAGAAAATAGGAGCATGCAAAGTGGGAAATGATAAACATTCATAAATGGCAGGTAGAATGTGCTCCATGGGCTGTAGTATCCTGCTTTTGACACTTGCCAGACAAGTGATCCATAAAGACAAGTGATCCATTTCTACTGGCTCCTATACATGATCATGTCACCATGTTTCACAAGCTGCAGATGTGGTTTGGTATCACTCTAGTATACATCAATCTGCCTCTCACTTGCTGGTCTTCTCCTTGTGGTTCTCTTTAGCACGTCTCCAACAGTCATAATCTCTCTTGACCTGTTAAACCCGTTTCCAACATGATTGTAATTTTTTAATTTACTGTGGTTATCGGTGGTCTGCCAGACTGTTTGCTATCAGTAAGCCCACCAAATGCATAGCTACAGGCTACAAGCCAGGAAAGGCAGGCAATTGCCTCAGGTCTTAAGCATTAAAGGGTCTTTAGAAGGACGAATTAAAAGTTCTTAAGATCTTAAGTCCATGGAAATGCCAAATCACAAATTATAGACTCCTTTGATGCACAGTGTGACCAAGGTTAGTTAGCACAGATGTGACTTGGGCAAGTTTGTTTAAATAAAGTTGCATGGTTTTGTTAAAACTGAGATTACATAACGCTGTATGTTTAACATAGGCTTAGTAGTAAAATTGTCTCAATAGCCTGAGAGAAATGTTCTCACATAGAAGAATTTCTTTCAAGATAACGTAAGTGGTGGAGAAAATGAGAACCGTATCTGAGGTTTTTCCACCTATGCCAGTATGCCTCAATGTAAAAAGAGCTCCCAGAGATGGAGTTAGAATCAATGTGCGGAAGGTTTATTTTCCAAAATGCAAAGTCAAAAAACGGTCCTTGCGAATCCCAACAGCAATATAATTCCAAACTGTGATCAATAAACATAGACAAACAACAAGACAGGCTTCAAATACCAAGAATCAGAATCAGCATCAAAGTTAAAGGGCAAGACAGAGACGTAGCAAGGCAAGCTAGAGTCAAACACAGAAAATCTATCCAGAGTAAATGCAGCACAGATCTCACAAGGATGGCTAGCAAACTGCAAGTCTTCATGCTTGCTTGAAAGACCATGTACTTTTTAGACATTCAGACAGGAAATGCATGAAATAATCGAAGAAGTGTCTTGTTATTTAGTTTATACAGCATGAAATGGTTTAACAAGTTGATAGAGACATCTTTCTTACTCAGTCTGTACCTTCCAAGGTTAAAGAATACAACACATTTTTCAAGCAGTTATAGTAAGTGGCTTATTAGATTGATTTAAAGCCTACTGTAACCTACAGGCCTTATTAACCTACAGTCTAATAAATTATTTGACTGTATATTATTGTTATTATTGTTAATACATAATAATAAGATTATTACAGATAACCAGTAAGGCAAAAAAAATGGATAAAGTATTTTATTAACATTTTATTAACTAGGTGCACAAATGAGTTTACTTCGTGAGAGGTAGTGACGATAATTTTTAGGTTCTTATGATAAACAACAGCCAGACCATCTCCTTTTTCCCTTAGTCATGGATTCGATAGCTTTAGGGATGAGCAGGTACAGTTCTAGGAAGTCATTTTGCTGTTTGCCAGGTTTCAGTAAAAGCATGTCAAGAGCACTGCGAGTGATTCCATTAAGCAGATTAGCTTTATAGAGAGCGGCAATTTGACAGTGCAAATGTTTGAGTAGCAGGGTCAGAGGGTTAGTTCTGGGAATTATATGGTTTGATTTGTTATTGGCAAAAGGCCTAAGATTAGTGTTACGTAACACAGACGTGTTGGTCGGAAGAGGGAGTCAGGATGCATGCGCTGGGGAGACGTCAGTAAATGTAGAAGAGTTTATTACAAACAGAAGAATCCATACTATGAGCAAAACAAACTATAATCCAGGCTGTAGTAAACAAGAGTAGTGATCTGGGAATCACCGGAACAAAGCGCACGGTTAAACACATCTAAATTCTAACAAACTGAACTATGAATAACAATACTATGAAAAACCAAGACTATGATTAACTATGACAAACTTATACTAATACTCCGCGCCGAAGCGGAAACGGCGTGGCGTATTTAAAGACACACAAATCATACACACCAAATCAAACACACCTGGAAATGATAATCACCTTAAACAGAGAACCAATGAGAACTAAGGAGGCGGAGACATGACACAACCCAAAACATGAGCACATGGGGAAACACAGGAGGCGGAGACATGACGTGAACGAAAACAAAAAGCACATGGCATAGGTAAACAACACGAGAGTCTTTATGAATGAAATGTCCATCGGAGAGTTTTTGAATAGCGCTGGAAAGCGCACAGTGAAATGGGGAAGTAGTCAAGTCTGCCACTCGCTAGGCGAGCGACTCAGAGAACGAAGGGAAAACTCTAACAATTAGTCAGTTTTGATGTGGAGTGACGTGTCCAACCTAACAGACCAGAGAGGCAATGGTGGAGGGCACTAAGTGGAACACATTCATATGGTGTTTTAGACAAAAATGGGTGTAAAGAGGGTGAATCTGATGGCTGTAAAGAGGGCGAGTTAACCTATAAGATGTAGAGTTGAGACAAGAATAAAACAGAAAAAAAAAAGATACCTGATTACCATATTGGAAATGCAGGTGATATGAGTCCTAGAGCCAAAAGTTTAAGTATTTTGTAGTCCAGACAAAAATATTCCACACTATTCCAAGCACCAATTTCATCATACTTAGCAGGTGCATAAGAGTGTGAAGAAAGCAGCTTAGCTACTTTACATTACACAAAACTGACAAAAAACAAGAGGGTAAAGGCTCACTCACTACAGGTGCGGGGAAGGAGGGAGAGGGACGAAGCCTTTGTTTTTCACATATACATTATAGCACAGTGAAATTCTTTTTTCACATATCCCAGCTTGATACAGCACCCCTGGAGCAGATATGGTTAAGGGCCTTGCTCAAGGGCCCAACATTGACAACTTGGCAGTGCTGGGGCTTGAACCCCTATCCTTCTGGCCAGTAACCCAGAGCCTTAACCATTGAACAGAACCAGGGGAAAGTATGCAAGTAAAGAAATAGACATTGCAGTGAGTACGTTCCTGTTTCACATGTCTGCGGTCCCCGGTCCAATCCTGAGCTTGGGTTACTGTGTGTGGGGAGCTTCACATGTTCTCCCTGTGTCTGTGTGGGTTCCTTCTGCGTTTTCTTCCCTCCTCTCAAAAACATGTAGGTAGGTAGGCTGGCTATGCTAAATTGCCCCTAAAAGTGAATGTGTGAGTGTGTTTGTGCATGATGCACTGTGATGGACTTGAGTCCCATCAAAAGTGTATTAATGCGTTGAATCCAGTGTTCCCAGCATGGCTCTGGATCCGCCTTGACCCTGACCAAGATAAAGCAGTTACTGAAGATAAGCGTATTAAAGTAATATTATTACAATTACTAACCTGACGACAATAAACTATTAAAAGTTGGCCATGAGGGCCCCAGGCTTCAGTTGATTGAAACAGTTGATTGACATGCATAATGACAAACATCATTTTATTTTTCCTGTCTAATAATGGCATTGACTGGTATCAACATCTTTGAGAAACACCAAAAAGTTTCCTAAAGGAGAGGCAAATGCAATATGTAAAATAAACTCTAAACATTTAATGATTTTTTTTTTTTTTTTGGCCATGTACAAATGATGCAAGGATACACAGCAGGAGTGGAAGGTTTTTACATTCGTGTGATGTTCGTGGGTTAATGTCCAGCACAGCATGATGCATCCTAAGTAACTGCCTGGTCATGATCATGGTGGTTTGAATTATTAACAGTGTAAGCTGGATTTTTAAATAAATAAATTTAAAAAAACAGTCCGTACACATCTCTAATTGAAATCAAATAAGAACTTGAGTGATTGGAATTTACAGACCATGATGACATTGCTAACATAGTGATAGGATTATTTCATTTAAAAAACATTGAGTTTAGGTCATACCTGTTTCAGGTTTAAATACTTTACATACATATACAGATAGTGCCATTGCATAACACCCCTAAAGCTGACATTCTGTAATTGTCCTCATAATTTGTTTTATTTCAGATTCAGTTTGCTCAAGTACAGAGCCTCAAAGTCATGCCCAATATTTGTCTGATCTCTTGGAGATCCTTTTTTCTCAAATTTTCTGGAGGTCATCAACATAGCTACTATGTATTACTAGCACCACATATTAGATGACCAGGGCCAATAAAGTCCACAGAGTAATTGTAGTCATATTATTTCTAGTTGAAACTGATAGTGCCTCACTAGACAGCGATGATCAGTAGTATCGATCTACAGTCTAATTTCGATATAGTGCACCTTCAAATGCCCTTACTACTAATGTGCATCAGGATCTTCATTTCAGTCTCACTTCTATTTTGGTTTCACCACAAAAGGCCATGAAAACATTGGAACTATTAGCTCTGGGTTTCCTAATAGAGAGCCTGGTATGTGGTATTACTGCTGCATTTTCACTGGGGAGGTCTTGTATTTCAAAGGCTTGTGTTTGTCATGGAAGTGATTCCTAACCGGGACTTCAATATGCTAATGTCCTCAGAATACTTTTTTCCTTTAACTCACTAAGATTAAAGCTCTTTAGTCATCTGATTGTATAAGAAAGATCAACAAATAAACATTTCCCTTCTGAAACTGAATTAATTTGGCACAAAATTGCTCAGTAAATGTTCGAACGCTTTCTTGCACTTACTTGAAGTGTGTTAGGTCAGGACTCTTTCCGCTCAAGCTGCAGCCCTACTTTTATCTTGGCAGCAATTCTCAACTGTATTAAGACAGCTTTCATCAGTTAACCCCCCTTCCCACTGCCCAAAAATTATGCATTCTCTTTTTTCTTTCTTCCCAACTTTTTATTAATTCAAACACCACAATCTTACACCAAGCAGTTTCAGCTAAATGCAAAGTATAGTTTAACAAGCCCAGCTAATATGAATCCCATGAGTGAGCCGCAGGAGCGAGACACAGACAGCATGGAATTCCTGTCAGATACTGAATCTCCCATCGACGTGTCTCTGGCATGCCTGAGTATGATGGGAATTAATCATTCTGTCTGTTGACAGGTACTGACAAGATGTCCCTTTTATATTCACACAATTTTTCTCCATGATTTATTTAAGGGCCACAGCTTCGAAGTCGGCGCGAGTCTGCATAGAACTTTTTCTGTCCCTTTTTGCTTTCTTTCTCATTTAATGGGCCCATCAGCTCCCCTACCCCCTTCTCACTGAGTGACAATAGATTCTCATTTACCATCTGTAGGCGTTGCAGAGGCTGATGCATCGTTTGCTTAAACTGACGGGATCTAGCAGAATGAGCAATGCACAGCAAAGCAGGAGACTAACTCTTTCCCTTTAAAAAGCTCACAAATTGACTGTCTGAATCCCAGTGTCTGATCTAAGGTATAATGTAGTTAATCGCTGCATAGTCGCAAATAAACGGATTATGATTTTATACAACAGTGCTGTTGGATTCTCAGTTCTGATTGGTCATTGATTGGTGTTGATTCATTTCTAAACAAATAGTAGCAAGGTTTATGTCTATGAGCTCCTTCTAATATGTTATCATTTCTATAGTAGCATCACAGGGACATTGATATAGCAAAGTTTTCTGTGATGAGATGTACGTTTAGCCGTTTTGGAAGGAGACTTCAGTGACTGTTTATAGCTGCTATTAATGTAAGTCATAACAAGAACTAATTTGTTTTATAAGCTATAATACGTTTATGCAATTTTAATAAATAAAAATTGCAATAATTGGCAAATTGCTGTGATATGAGAGGAATAAAACACTGCTATTGCTGGGACACTGGGACATGCTGTCATTGGAAAAGAAAGAAGTTGAGGGTGGTAATAATAACAACATCACTTCACCACATCGTTGATTATTTTCCTATAACAGCAAGCCCTGCCGTGTTTTCTTTCTCACACATTACAGAATGCAGATTAATCATCTACAATGAGACCTTGCATTTTGCTGTGTAGAAATTGCGATTGTTATGTATTTCTATGTATCAAAAATGTTTCACTACATCACTTTAATAACAACTGCTTTTCCAACAGCTGTGTGTACCTGTTGTGCTTTGAACTTGTGCGTAGATGAACTTTTTTTCTAGCCTTGACCTAAAAAACAATGTATAATACTCCCACTTTTTCTCTGTCCTCCGACAAGTTTTTGTAAGCATTCCCATTTCTGTTCATTAGATAGCTGTTATATGGCAAGTTTTGTTAAATATGCAAACTGTTTTTTGAGATTCAAGCTTTCTTTAAAGAATCTTTTCGTAATTTAGTTGCGGCTTTTGAACCTGTGCAGGTCCTCGTTCGCATTCATTCTCACACTCTCACTTTTCTCTGTTCTGAAAATGCACATTAAAAAAATTAACACACATTTGAATATCACAGAAGTTTCTTTGAGAAGTTTGTCTTTACTGACACTGTGTGAAAATCCATATAAAGCATATCTGGTTTCACGGAACGAGGAATGGATAGAGGGATAAATTGTGTAACAACGTGAATGGTTAGTGCTCCGAGCCAGGAAAAGCTTATTTTAACTCGGCTAGCGATGCAGGTCCGTGCACTGATTCATCTCACTGCAGGAGTACAACTCAAAGCTTTACTGCCTCTCCTCCAGAAGCAAACACTTCGCAAAATTCGAGTCAGAGAGATTCCGAAAGCAGAATCAAAGGACTACAGAGATGCCATGAGACATGAACTGAATTTCTTCCTTGAGTTTTTCTACCTTTTTTGTGTGACTTTCAAAGGCTTGTAATGTGTTCAGAATGAGACAGTAAAGATGCTTTCTGATGCTTTACTCTCGTTGGTGCGGTACACATCACAGTTTTTGTAGTTGAATATTTATGTGCCAGAGTGAATTCTAAAGACCAGTAAGGCCTCTGAGCACCTCATTCACAATCCTTGTCAGATAATACATGCTCAAGGCCATGTTGGGTCTTAGAAAAGGCTTTCTGAAGGGAAAATCTAATAGTCGAGTTAAAGTTGTTAATATATGAGATGACCTTTTTAAAGAGTGAAAAGTGAAGAAAAAGTCAAGCAGCACCCTTTCCTTCTCTCCTTCTCTATGGATGACAGATTTTACTTGTCTTACGTAACAGTACTTTTAACTGTGAAGGGTTTTTGGGTACTTTAAACTCCCAGAAGAAAGAGTTATTGGATAGTCAAGGGTTTTCCTGTCACCCTTTCTGACAGGAAAACCCTTAACTGCAGGTTCTACATTGAACTTTTAAACTTTTAAAGCTCCACCCTGAAACCCATTAAACGTGCTTTATGCAATTTTTAAAAAAATATATGTTATGTTTGTAGAGATTCTGGTGCTAATTTGTTGGCTGGTGCTGTATTTTCATTATTCCCATGAGAAGGTAACAGTTGTCTGCTGCTCTGAACGTCACATTGGGACATTTCTAGTCACAATGGTGTTTAATAGGAGAAAAATCTTCTCTGTTAGTTCCTAAAAACCAAAGAGCAAGAGCTTCTTCACTCACTCACCATTTTCCAGCAATGTCCTATGTCATATTAATGAGAAATCCAACACAAAATTAATGGAGTTAAAGCAGAGACTCGGCTAAGCTAGCTAGCGATCTTTGAGATGACAAGCACGATGGCATTGACCGTGGTATTATTATGATTAGTGTATAAGGTGAAGCTTTGGAAGCTGATCTGTTTGAGCAGAGTGTACAGATGAGGAGGTGAGAGATCTGAACAGACTAAAGAACTAAAGCACTGCTGTGTTGCTCTGTTTAGGTAGAGATGAAGCAAGGGCTAACTCCTACTGACACCACTATCAGCAGGTAGTCAAACAGCATTGTGGGTAATGTAGGAAATTGGTGACCAAAGTGAAAACAGAATTTGTCAGTGAGAGAATTTTAAACTTAAAAAGTCAACTGAGTGGATTTTTTTCCCTTTAAGGGTTCTAGACATTTTAACATTCACACTACAAATCAAGACCTTGAAATTATAGGAATCTGACATTTCTTCTCACTTATAGTCAGTAGTATGTAAATAACACATTTATAACATTGACTCACCTTTTTCCAAAATAGTCAGATAGAACCTTATAAATTTCAAAATCTTATGAGTCTCTTCCCGTCTCTGAAAGTGGTTTGAATGAATTGATCATTGAATGTGGGCCAGTAATTCCAACGGATTATATGAGAAAGGTGTTTAAAATCTGAAAGGAGTCATAGATGTGACGTTGCTGAAGTTGTGGCAGATATGAATTTCTAAACTTATGACAGACACATTGTGAATTGCCGATATGGAGACCTCGTGTTGAGATTCCCCAACCTGACAATGCAGCGTATTCCATAACATGGGAAACATTCATCAACATTTGTATGACACCGCACAGTAATAACATTAGGGATACGTGTTGTTCTTTGTTTGCCAATTAATTTGCTATTTGTCACCATTGTTTTGTTCCGCCCTGGAAAATAAATGTTGTTGACATTGTATAGTTTCTGCACAGTGGTAGCTTTTGTTTCGCCAGGTGCAACAATTCTTCCTCCTTCTCTCTCTCTCTCTCTCTCTCTCTCTTTGAACAGCAGTGCTCCAGCTCCCCATCTCCCCGCTGAATCGGTTTAATTAGTCACCACTGTCTGTTGTCAGTGTTGCAGTGCTGGCTCGTTCAGCTCCCGTGGCGCCTTGCCTGTGCCAGAATTCTGAGCCCAGCGAACGCTCTCAGAGGCATCGGGGGGAACCATCAGGCTTTCAGTGGGGGAGAGAAGCACTGAAACGTGCCTCTGGCCTCTGTGGAGTCAACTTTGTGTGTTTGCCAGTGTTTGCTCTTGGTTGACTTAGGTGTCATAAAGATGGAAAGCTCATGGGTGGGCAAGATGGGAGTGTGTGATATGCAACATTGTGTTAGTGTGTTACGGCTGTAACTCCAGCGGGAGAAGCTCTACCAAACTGGCTTCATTTTTTAGCATGTTAAGTGGATTCTGGCTAGGAAGGTGCATGTGATTCTCTTGGAATAGCATTAAAGGAGAATTACAGGGTGTCAGACCCCAAGTGACTCATCCAGCCGAGGCAGAACCTATTTTTGGACTGAACTTCAGATGTCATTGTGGTAAATACAGCGTGGAATAGGCAAGAAGCTCCCCAAATTTCCTCTCTCCCTCATCAATATTAAAGAAAAATAGGAAATCAGTCGGATAGGTCATGTAGACTGAGTCAGGTAATTACTGTTCTTCTGCAAACACATGATGTGTTTGACAATGCTGATTGGCCTGTAGATGTTCTAATAGGGAATACAGTAATAGTGGTAAAATCTGCAGCATAGGTAACAGGCTACTATTAAAGCATAGATGAATTTGATTTAAGTGAATAGGAATTGATTGAGAACATTTTCACACTGTCAGAAAAACTGAAACAGCTGTTCTCCTGCAAAGCAAACAGTAATTTTCCACATCAAACCTCGCATATGTAGAACACTGGAAATGAAATTCACAGGACCAATGAACGTGAAATGAAATGCCACCAGGGTGAGAAAGAAAGCTGATCTTAAACTGTTAACATGAGCTACGAGGCATTTTCACTCATTTTGTCTCACTCTATGTTTGAAAGAGAAGTCACATTGAGGCAGTACCAACAATCTCCACATTGCTGGAGGCTCAAGATGTTTTTCTGTCCAGCAGCTGGCAGTTTTCTCCAAAAATACAAAACCATTGCAATGATTGATGGAATAGCCAACAGAAGCACCTAGCATGTTGTTTCTATTTTTTCCATCCTGCTGTTCAAGACCTGTTTTTTTTTACATATCAGTTATACCTCATGTTGTGTCTCGACTGTTATGTTATACCTCTCATTGAATAAAAAAGTAAGGAAGGAATAAAACATGATGGAGCACACCGTTATAGGAAAATAATCTCCAACAGGGTGATGTGATTTGGCCTGACATGAAGCGGAATTACTGTTTCCACCCCGAAGTGGATTATTTTGCTGTAACTACAAAGTGTCCCAAAGTGTCTTATTCCTCTTGTCCTACAGCAATTTGCCAACATGCAATTTTTAATTTATTAAAGCACTATTTAACTATTTATAAGTATGTTTTATACAGTACTGTGCAAAAGATTTAGGCATCTTATTTTTTTTTAGTACAAACTTTGTTATAGAATTTTTTTATTTTATGACTTCTACATTATTAAGTCAATACAAAAAACATTTTAGATTCCCAAACATTAGTTTTCTAGCACAAACTTAAATGTTACAGAAAAATGTTCGTATGTCATTAAAGAAAGCAGCATATTACATAAGAGACCACTTTTCAGACAAAAAACACAATGAAGGCTGCTGGGTTTTGCTGCAAAAATAAGAAGCGAGTGCGAAAGTCAAAGTCTCCAGAAGAACTGTGACTGGTTCTGCAAGATGCTCAATAAAACTTACCAGCTCATTTCCTTATAAAACTGCACAAATTGTACCGGAGACTATTATTTTTATTTTTTTGTCACACCAAATATTGACTTTGTTTCATTTACTACTGTTTACTGCTCTTTACGGTATTTTTTTTTTAAATGTAGAAACATTTAATTTCATTATTTTGAAGGCATCTTTGCTCTACAGCATTACTTTGCATGTGCCTAAAACTTTTGCACAGTACTGAATGTACATTTAATGTTGTGGCGCATCCACAAAACAAGTTTCACTTATGTTCTAACAACTATGAACAGTCTCTCTTTTTTTCTTGCATCTGAAGTTAATAAGGCAAAAAAAAAAAAAAATAGCTTATCATGTTACCAAAAAATCAGGAAGCACAAAGTGAAGACTCTCCCATCACAGAAAGCTCATTGACTTTTGGAGACACTGGGCTGACACTGGAGACTCCTTCCGTAAATGTCAAATAAACATATCCTTAAAGAATCCTTCACCATATGAAAGATTATATATTTTTCTTTGTTGCATCACATTTTTAGCTATTTATTATTAGCATTAGATCAGGGGTGTTAAACTCAAATTCAGCCCGGGCCAGCTAACAAAAACTATTAAAGTGTCTCCACTATTAGATAATAACATTTATTAAGAAAAGTTTATTATAAAAAAAATAAACTATTATATTATAAGAAAAGTTTTTTTTAATGAACCCATTCCTTTGTTTAATCACATTTTATTGGATACCAGCTGCTGTGATGAGAAACAGACAGGATTACTCAATTGGGATGATACATTTTTCCTGTTTCTGTTTGATAGTTATATTTTATATTTTATGGCAACATTATTAATAGGGAAAGTTTGTTTGACAGTAAATTGTGCCTTAAATGATTAAATAACTAATTTCTGTCATCACTGCTCTTACTGCTGTCTGACATTCACCTGGAATGCATGAGCACGTCACACTTACCAATTTAATTGTACAGATCAGGGAAACAATTTTTAAGATTTATGATTGTATATTTCTTCATCCCACTAAAATTAATTTATGGTTATGTCACTGCCAGCACAACACATACCTTTTTAGATGTGAGTGTGACTTGCATCAAGCACAACACACAGCCTGCATTCAGACCAAAGTCAGGCCAGCTGCGATCGAAAACGGAGTGTATGTACATATGGCGGTTTATGGTAACTACCCTTTGGATGGGGAAAAAGGCTGCTGTTTGTCAGTTTTAGTTAAGCACTGTGAGATGTGAGCTTGCGTGAGCTGTACAATGGCGGTCGGTACACTTCGGATCTGCTGTGCTGGATAGTGTGTAAAGGTTGAGCAGTAATGTATTACAGGCCATTTCTGGATTATTTTTTCGTGCCTTAGATTATGTAGAGTGTCCTCAATCCAATCGCTGTAAATGAGTTATAACAGCGTAACAAATAACGTATTAGAACAAGTGCATTAATATGAAACTATGATTTGAATTACAAGCTTCACTATTGCCCGAGCTGCAGCTATAGAAAATTAATCAACACCTTGTGACCAATCAGATTCAAGAATTCAGCAGCACTGTGTTATAAATATGTATAAAGGATCCTGAATTGCTAAATCATGTATAGCACCAGAGGCACCTTTTTGAACTGCAGTATTTTGTCTCAGAGGCAAGAATTTAACCACCTCTGAGTCTTACTCTGTATTCCTCTCTGTTTCTTTCACAGGTTTACATTCCCTGCAGAACAGCTGTTGTTCTAGCCAACGAAGAAATCGATTACTGCTACTGAAACACAGTGATTCACTGAGAGATTGATACTCAGCAAATGTGTCTCTCCACTAGTTTTCCATCTAAGATTTGTGTGTGATACACCATAACAGCCTCGCTCTGTTTCTTCACCTTTCCCACTCACAGAAATTTCCAAACCAGACCTGGTTTGTTTTCAGGAAAACACATTGGAATTAATTTGCCATGTAGCATGTAATTGGGAAAAAATTGTAGATTGTAGTGCATCCCATGGTTGCTGTTACATACATAAATATGTATACATAAATAGCAAGTTTTTTCTGAAACTGTACGTAAACGCCATCTGGCCTCAGTACATTGTCTCTGTTTGCTATAGCTTCTGATACTGCTATTAATCCCTGTCTGGAAAAAAAAAAAAAAATATATATATATATATATAGGTGTGGTAGCACTTCAACTGAGGGTTGTGTTCATAGGACTACATGATGTCAACATAAACCCTTCAAGACATCTGACATAAACCTACATAAATGTTTATAAAAGCTTATTGCAATAAGTGTCAGCTCTCAGCTTTTGGTGATTTAGTTGTTAAGTATACATAAAACCTAGTATAACCTAGACAGGTTGTTGACATAAGGTTGGATTGTAACACTTTCAGGGCTGACTTACTTTCAAACAACATGAATTTATAAATGACTGCACTTCTGATATTCAGATATTATACTGTAACAACACTATAACAGAGGTATGTGTATTTTTTTGGCCCTTACATGAGTTTAATTTTACTGTGAATGACAAATATATGTACTGTTTATTACCACGTTGTCATCCTTATATACAAGTACACACTGAGCTATGAAGTCAGTTATAATGATGCTCTAATGTAAACCAGCCCAGAAAATGTCACAACACAGCCATATGTCAACAAAATTCTCAGTCACATGTTATGTTATCCTGTGAACACGCTTAAGTAAAGTGTTACCACATACTGTATGTCACCACTTTTGTATTATGCTACATATTGAACAAAATTCTTCCTGATATTTGTTGTAACTACACCGAGACTCTCTAAACACCAGTGGGAAGAAATGAACTAAAATGTTGGATGTAATATCTTCAGAAAGACTGAATATTTGAAAGCAGAAAGAAAACACCTCTGTGTATTGACTAAATAAGAAAAAACATATCTTCTCTTAGTACATTGTAGTAATTAATTTTCTAAAACTGTTCCCGATGTTATAGAGGAGATCCTGTTCTATGGAACACCAGCTGAATATTCAGTCCATCAGTGTTTATAAAGTCTGAATGATTGTGAATGGAATGACCACAGATACTGTGCTAATGGGGTTCCACTTTATTTAGAGAAAGTCTAACAAGGATTCGAGTTGTGCTGATTGTTTCAGTTGGGCCTAGAGTAAGGCATTAGTTAATATATATATATATATATATGTGTATATATATATATATATATATATATATATATATATATATATATATATATATATATATATATATATATATACACATATATATATATATATATACACATATATATATATATATATATATATATATATATATATATACATACATACACACACACACACACACACACACATACATATATATATATATATATATATATATATATATATATATATATGTATGTGTGTGTGTGTGTGATATATATATATATATATATATATATATATATATATATATATATATATATATATATATAGCTGAATATTAGTTAAGGAACCATTTACCCGTTTAAGTCAACTGTAAATTAAGTGTTGGCACAAATTCTCCTTCTGTGTATTGGTCTCATCTGTGAAATAAAACCTCGCATTATTATAATGGGTAAATGGGCAGCGCATTGTCCCATTATAATTTTCGTCTATTATGAACTTTCCATTGCCTTCCCTCTTCAGCAACAGTGTTTCTCATTAATGTCGAGTAGCTACTTGAAGATAATGCTGGCCTGCTTTTGAATCCTCTATAGAGAAAGCAGAATGAATCTGTGTGTAAATACATTAGGAGTTATTATCCTGAACCTGCCCTGCTGAATAAATAAAGAGCCTTTTTCCTTTGCCTTCTGTGTTTAAAGTCACATGCCTCTCAATCTGCTTTGTGTTTCAATCAAGCAGCATGGTCCTGTGAAACAATACGATGCTCATATAGAAATAATGAGGCTGTAGACGTCTCTCTGTCCACAGAAGTTAATAGAGAAATTGTGTGTGTGTGTGTGTGTGTGTGTGTGTGTGTGTGTGTGTGTGTGTGTGTGTGTGTGTGTGTGTGTGTGTGTGTGTGTGTGTGTGTGTGTGAGAGAGAGAGTGTGTTGTAGTTGGGTTTTTTTGTTTGTTTGTTTTTTTCTTCATACCTTTAAGTCAAATCTGTTGTGGAACAAAAAAAAAATTGTAGCTATTTTCACATTTTAAAGCTGTATTTTTGTAGAAGAGAAAAAGTGTGATAATTAAAAGTAAGTGGATGTAATCATGTAGAAATTTCTGTGGAAATGTAATGTTTTTGAATTTCAGTTTTCTCCTTAGGATCAACACAGTTTTCCACGGTTTTCAGTTTTGTTTGAAAATAAATATAATATACATGCACTTCAAACTGATGTGCTGTCATGGTTATTATGTACAGATGGGTGACAAATCAAAGAAAAAAATTGAAAAACGTGGCTCTGTTACACTGTAGGAAGCATTTTTCTCTCATGGTTTGGGTCCACTTGTCCTCTTAGAGGGAACAGTCATTGCAAATCAGTACAAAGTGCTTCTGATCGCCTTTATCCTATGATGAAACCTTTCTATCCTGATGGGAGTGGTCTCTTCCTGGGTGACTCTGTTCCTACCCACAAGGCATGAGGTCACTGAATGATTTGATAAGGATGAAAATGATGTAAATCATATTCTATGGCTTTCACAGTCACTGGATCTGAACCCAAATGCACACTTATAGGAGACAGTTAGACCTCGCACTCTACTGCCATCATCAAAGCACCAGTGGAGGGAATAGCTTTTGGAAGAATGGTGTTCCTCCCTCCAGTACAGTTCCAGAAACTTGTAGAATCTGTACTAATCCACAATGAAGCTGTTCTAGATCTTGTGGTGGCCTAAAACCTTACTTAGACCACCTCACCTGTATATGTATTGCGTATACTGTTGTCCCGAACATCACTGGCTCATATACTATCTGTTCTTCTATATTAAGATATTATAAAACTTGGTGACTGGCGTCTTATCCAGGATGTATTCCTGCTTGATGCCCAGTGTTCCTGGATCCACCTTGACCCTGACCAAAGCACTTACTGAAATTGAGTGAGAGGATTTTGTTTATAATATGGTGCTGTCAGTAGTGGTGATAAGATCATATAAGTGCTACAGTAGCTTACAAATAATACAAAAGTAAAAACAAAGATTCCTATGTTTACCTTAAATAATTAAGATAAGTATATAAATAATATAATAATATTTTTTTAAAACTTGTGCAGATAAGTAGATATCTGTGAAAATATAATTATGTACATCTTAACAGTACCTGAGGAACTATTAGTGCAAGATTAATGGTACAGTTATGCTGATGTATATGAATAATGCAAAGGTTCAGTAAACACTGAATAGAAATCTGTGCTAATGTACAACCCCAATTCCGAAAAAGTTGGGACAGTATGGAAAATTCTAATAAAAAGAAAGTGGAGTGATTTGTAAATGTACTTTGACTTGTATTTAAACAAAAAAAAAAAAACGTATAAAGACAATGTATTGGATGTTTTACATAATCAACTGCAGAGTTTTTTGAAGATAAACGTTTATTTTGAAACTGATGCATCCAACACGTTCCAATAAAATTGGGACAGGGGCAATTTAGGACTAATAGCGATGTGACAAGTTGAAATAAGAAGGTGATGTGAAACAGGTGAGGCAATCATCTAATCATAGTATATAAGGAGCCTCCAAAAAAGAACTAGTCCTTCAAGAGCAAGGATGGGTCGAGGCTCGCCAATCTGCAAACAGATGCGTCAGCGAATAATCCAACACTTTGAGAACAACATTCCCCAAAGACAAATCGGTAGGATTTGGGGCATTTCACCTTCTACAGTGCACAATATAATTAAAAGAGGAATCTGGTCAAATCTTGGTGAGTAAAGGGCAAGGCCAAAAACCACTTCTGAATGCGCGTGATCTCCAATCCCTCAGACGTCACTGTCTTAAAAACCGTCATGAGTCTGTAATGGATATCCTGACATGGGCTCGGGAATACTTTGGTAAACCTTTGTCAGTCAACACCATTCGCCGCTGCATCCACAGATGCAAGTTAAGGCTTTACTATGCAAAGCAGAAGCCATACATCAACACTGTCCAGAAGCGCCGCCGACTTCTCTGGGTTCGGTCTCATCTGAGATGGACAGTAGCACAGTGGAATCGTGTTTTGTGGCTCAACGAGTCAACATTTAAAATAGTTTTTGGACAAAACAGCCGTCGTGTTCTCTGGGCCAAAGAGGAAAAAGACCAGCCAAGCTGTTATCAGCGTCAGGTCCAAAAGCCAGTGGGTATGGGGGTCTGTCAGTGCCCATGGCATGGGTAACTTGCACATCTGTGAGGGAACCATTAATGCAGAAAAATATGGACACATTTTGGAGCAACATATGCTGCCATCCAGAGCAGGACAACCACAAACCACATTCTGCCCAGATTACAAGTGTATGGTTTCGTACGCAGAGAGTACGGGTGCTAGCATGGCCTGCCTGCAGTCCTGACCTGTCTCCTATTGAGAATGTGTGGCGCATTATGAAGCGCAAAATAAGGCAACGAAGACCCTGTAGTTGCACAGCTGAAGAAATACATAATGGATGAATGAGGGAAAATTGCGCTTGCTAAACTTAACCAACCAGTGTCTTCAGTGCCCAAACGCTTAATAAGTGTTATTTAAAAAAAGGTGATGCTACACAGTGGTAAACAGTCGACTGTCCCAACTTTTTTAGAGTGTGTTGCAGTCATCATATTTGAAATGAGTGTATATTTTCAAAAATAATTTAAATCCACAAGGTAAAACATCAAATAATGTGATAATAATGGATTTCTGATCTGCTAATCTTCTAATCAGATTTGCTGAATAGGATCTGATAGTTGTTTCTTACTAATACTTAGATGCTGAGTCCAGATATGCTGTTAGTTTTGCTCTAAAACATCACAACTTTTCACAAAGCCTGATGTCCAGTGTAGAGCTTTTTTGCCTAAGATGGACCATAAACGAGCTATTGCCAGATACACTGCCAACAACACAGGAAACACTATGTTTATGTACAATAGGTGAGCAACATTTATTTTCATTCAACATTTTCCTCTGATTAGCCCTTATATGAATGATAGGCACACTTACATGCACACAAAACTCCTGATTTCAGGGATTTATAATGACCAGTGAAAGATGGAAATGCGAGCATAGCCCAGATGATTTCTGCTACATCTGTGGGTGTTTTGCCATTCCAGAAAATCCCTCAAAAGGAAATTCACTCCTTAAGCACTCTGCATATTATTATAATGTTCGTCTTTTGAAATAGCTTTATTTAGAGATTTTCACAAACATTTCACAGACTATTTGTCTGCTGTTCATGTTGTAAACAAGTGTATGTTTTGTGTGCCTATTGTTGTAATTAATAAATAATAATAGTGAAATTTGACAGCTTCTACCAATTTAAATAAAACCCTGAAAGCAATATAAATTTAGCAAAATTATTAAAAACTTCATTCTTATTTTGTGGGAAAACAGTATGTGATAGGGAATTTTCAGTGGCATATTTGAACTAAGCATGACCAAAATAGGTAAAAACAAGTGCAAGATTTGCAAAACAGCATAAACTTTTTTTTTCTAGATGCAGGACGGTGTTTTCAATATAGTACAGGGTGAACTGAATTTTCAAATGACATTTTTTGTTTGTTTTTTTGCATTTTCCATACTGTCCCAACGTTTTCGGAATTGGGGTTGTATTATAAAACATTGCCGTGACACTTCAGGTTAAGGAAAAGTACAAATATTAAGTTCAAGCAAGAGAGCTGATGATGCTTTTGAGCAGTCTAATGACTGTGAAGAGAAGGACCTGAGAAAACATATCCCTCCAGTTGAATATATTAAATTAAGCCTTTGAATGATTGTAAAAATCATTGAAACTTACACCACTCTAAATATTGTGCAAAAAAGTGTGCTGACACACTAATGTCGCTGGTGTATCATTCTTATGAAATACGAAGACCTTTTTTGTGCAGCATTTTGTGCTTGCAGGAATTTTGTTTAATCACTGAGCCATGCAACAGATCCTAAACTGTTTTAACTGCTTTACCATATGCTCAGTTTGATCTTCTTTTCCTACCACAAGCAAAAATAAATAAATAAATAAATAAACTGCATTTATATTCTGACACCATCTCTCTAATGGTTCTCCACAAGCGCTCCAAATCCCTGTTTCTCTTTATGTAACACCAAAAGCATTTTTTATAATATCTCCCGTTTCAGCTCTCCAAAAGCTTGAGAGCGCCACTCTGCATAAATATCCGCCTCATGAACGAGCCGCATTGTGAGCCTGAAGGAGGTACCTCTTGCTTAATCATACCTTTCATGCTGTCCAGAGGCATGTTCATTAGCGCTCTGAAATGAAGCGTGTTAACAGAAAGAGAAGAGTCTGTAGGAGAGCGGGCCTACTTTGTTACAGCTGGTCTCTTTTCATGCTAATCAAGTTTGCTCTTTGTCATTAATCATCGCTGTGAGTGTGAGAAAACAGGTATGGAAATCAAGACTGAACAAGGCACTCCAACACCTCCACGAGGGCACACGTGTGGGACAGATACATCTTCATTTCTCCTCTTCAGTTCTTCTTCCATTCTCTCACTTCTTCAAGGGTGTTTTGGGTCTACTTGACCCAACTAGGCTCATATTTATGGAAGAAGAGATTCAATTCAAGTATACATGTATGGTACAACGGGAGTTTTGTTTTGTTTGTTTGTTTTCATGTTTCTTTTTTTACGTGAAGAGAAACCTCAGTTCATTTTTCAGTCTCGGATTGTTAATCTGGAAGGATAAATCATAAAAATGTGAAAATTAAAATTTGTGGGTTTTTTTTGTTGTTTTTTTTACATTGCTTTCATCACTCACCTTTCTTTATTTTCATTACATAACATAAAAAAGTTCACAAACAGCATAAACCTGCAGAACAACCTACAGACTATCAAAAAGAACTGGGATAATTTTGTAATACATTTGTATTATCAAACACATTGGTTTCACATATTAAAGCCACTTACTGAGGACACTAAATGCCCCAGGTGTTGTGGTGTTGTCTCTGTGTTGCATTTTCAGTGCTGGCTCTGTCTGAAAGGTCTTTCTAGGACACACTGACTTCAGTTTGTCCTCATTTTCATGAAGCATGTTGTGAAGTTCACTCAGCAGAAAATAGGTAGATACTGTGATATAATGCTGCCCTCTATGGGTAGCTCCATAGACCCCTATTTCGATTCATTATGCAGTACAGGACCTGTGAGTGTAAAATACAGTAATTCATAACATTCAAATTCATTTATGTTCTTTAACATTAAGTGATCGTGCTTCTAGTGGAAAAAGCAGCATTGAAGACAAACTGTTCTATTTCAGGTTTCTGAAAACTCACAGCTCCAAGATCTGATCCTGAGCTCTGGTTACTGTCTTGCATGTTCCCACCATGTCTGTATGGGTTTCCTCTGAGTTCTCAAGTTTCCTCCCACCTCCTCAAAAACAAGTTAGCTGTAAACCTTGTGAATCTTTATATATTATTTTACTCCCTCCTCACAACAAAACAGTATGGCAAAGAAAACAAGACAAACAATATTTTAGAAAATAACTTTACAATCGATGACAACAGTCTGAATGTGTCACATTTGTGTTAGTGGTGCTTGCAAAGCATTCTTCGGCACCTCACTAGTCCCACATTAGTTATGCTTCAACAAACATGTACACACATGTAGCTCCCCCTACTGACCAGCATGTGCAGCTGCATGTCGGTGTCAAATTTTGCATAGGCAAGCACCGCTCACATTTTCTTCAGAAAATATACGGTTTTTTTATTCAGTTAAGTTTTTAAGTTTTTTTATTCAGTTCAATTTGATTTTATTTGTATACCACTTTTAACAATACGAAACAGCTTTACAAAAATCTGGATATAGATGTAGATCCCCACGTTGCAAGCCGGAGGTGACAGTGACAAAGTAAAACTCCCTGAGATGACATGAGGAAGAAACTTTGAGAGGAACCATCTTCTTCTGGGTGATACCGGATAGTGAGGTTGTAAACCATTACAGTATATACAGATATAGAAGTTAAGATACTAGATGTGTTGAAGAGTTAACAGCACTAGGTGTGTTGAAAGAATGTTCAGTATTAACATGTGAATAAGTGTCCTAGGATGATTCATGAATTAATTTCATTATTTTAATAGCTATAATATACAAATTAAACTAGTAATGAAAAAAGCCATTGTTTATCAAGTGTGTATTCCACGGTGAGAAATAAACACAATGTATAAATTATTAAATCCAGTATTCATTTTAATATAAACAAAGTTTATGTGTGGTAATTCGAAAATAGGAAGGTTGGTGTGTTTAGTCTAACCATTCTCATCATTTAGCAGCAATCCATATGTCAAATTTCCTTCAAATTTTTGGCAGATCTGGTTGCTGAGCGAAAAACAGGAATAAATTGACATAGACCTCTGAGGGATAGTAGTTTTGTTTCATTTAGATCTGTAATTAATGAGTTATAAATGTTAAGGCTGTTGTAAGGCACTATTGGTAATAAACATTTCAAGGATATTCAAAAGGATTATGATTATATATGGGCAGTGGAGCTCAGTGGTTAAGACATTATATATATATATATATATATATATATATATATATATATATATATATATATATATATATATATATATATATATATATATATATATCTGTCTGACTGTGGATTGGTGGAGTCCAAACTCTTTAGAGATGGTTTTGTAACCTTTTCCAGCCTGATGAGCATCAACAACAACAGCAACAACAAGAGGACCTCAGAAACCTCCTTTGTTCATGCCATGATACAAACATGTGTTGTGAAGATCAGACTTTGATAGATCCCTGTTCTTTAAATAAAACAGGGCCCTCACTCACACCTGATTGTCAACCCGACTCTAATTTCACCTTCAAATTAACTGCTAATACTAAAGGTTCACATACTTTTGCCACTCACAGATATATAATAGTGGATCATTTTCCTCAATAAATAATTGACTATGTATAATATTTTTGTCTCATTTATTTAATTGGCTTCTCTTTTTCTACTTTTAGGGCTTGTGTGAAAATCTATTGATGGTTTAGGTCATATTTATGCAGAAATACAGAAAATGCTAAAGGGTTTACAAACTTTCAAGCACCACAGTAGTACACACAGTGAGTGTCACACTACACACACTGATCAAGTTTTTGGGTAGCTACGTGCTGTAGAGAAATGGACATATGCCTAATCAAGTCGGTGTGTAATCAGATACTGACTGTCAAAATGTGTGTTGCAGTTGCATAACTCCAGCATTATTTAATGCTATAGAGAATGGTATTGTCAGTAATGAACAAAAAACATACATAAAACAAGTAATTTGAACACTGTAGAGGAAATGCACAAATTTTATTCAGCACTGATTTTTCTGTCTTTTATTGTATATCTTTTAGTTTTACTATTGATTACTCCAGATTGATTACTATTAATTATTCCAGAACAGGATGTGCTCATTAGGAAATAGAAGCAAAAGAAACTGCAGGAGAAAAAGAAACAATGTGAGAAGCAGAGAGAACTGAAGTAAGTGGAAAAGTTGAAAATGCAGCTCCAGCAGTTCATCAAGTCAGGAGGAAAAGTAGAGCTGGACATGATCAGAGAGCTGTATCTACAGGATGTATCTACAAAAAGCACAAGCTCTGGAGATGCAAATGCAAGAGGAGAAACGGAGGCAGACTGAAGAGGCAAAGTAATGTTTAAATTATTGATGTTAATGAAGTGAGAGATGAGATAGAAAAATATATCATAGCCTACATTTAAATGGCGCAGAAGGATTTCAACATATTATTGCTATTTACAATTATTAGTATTACTCATATCTAGAAAACTAACACAGCTAACAATGGGGTCATGGGGTAAAGCCAAAGGGGTCCAGCGATCTCATTCTAACTGGATTTCTAAAGCATTCAAACAATATTATCAATGCTTGCATTTTTTCTTTTTTTTTAGATGAATTGTCAGTTAACCTATTTGTATTGTTTTATAGAAAAATGAGCTGAGGTGCTTCATGCAGAACCTTGTGAGAGAGTATGAAAGATAAAAACTTGCCTTTGTGTGATAGAAACACTACAATGTCCAAAGCACAGTCAGTACATACAGGAAATGAACCAAACCATGTATGGACATTGGGAACACTAAGACTACTGGAGTCAGATGGATAAAAAGAGTCTCAGAGTGGATGGTTTAAGGAGAATGAATTGAGAAGAGAGCTGGATTAGCTGAAAGAATGAATACAACAAGTTGGAGAAACAGCATGATATTAACAAACAAAAAAATGAGAGAGCTGAGCACAAAGAAAGAAAGGAGGCATTGAGGTGTGGGCTGAAAAATCTGAGAGAAGTAGTGGCAGGAAAACTGGTGGTGAAGGATGAGCTACTGGAGGATGTGGAGGAGGAATATTTGGAACAAATGCAAGATGTGACAAGAAAAAGTGAGACGGTGAGTAAGAAAAGGGAGGTGGAGGAATTCAGAGAGAGAATTATACATGAAAAGGAAATCCAAGGGCTGGACATCATAGTGCAGTCTGAGAGGAAGAAGGCAAGAGAGAGAGAGAGAGAGAGAGAGAGAGAGAGAGACATATGATGAATAAAATGATGAGATGAGATGAGATGGAAATGCCTTTGGAGGAGAAGAGACTCAATAGACAAAATGAAAAACAAGGGGAGATGGAGAATGAAATCAAAGAAACAGATGAGGAGAAGGCCCTGTCTCTGAAAAGTATAAAGAACTGGTTAAAAGAAGAAGAGAAAGAATGTGCAATTGCAAAGCAGCAGGAAGCGATGAGGAGAGAGGCAGACAGAAAAAAGCAGGAGGAAATGAAAAAACAGGAAGACTTGCAGAGAAATATGGAGATAGAGAAACAGATTGAAGCAGACAGAGTAAAAATGGAGAAAGAGTCTAAGAAAAGACAAGCATACATACAGTATCTCACAAAAGTGAGTACACCCCTCACATTTTTGTAAATATTTTATTATATCTTTTCATGGGACAACACTGACGAAATGACACTTTGCTACAATGTAAAGTAGTGAGTGTAAAGCTTGTATAACAGTGTAAATTTGCTGTCCCCTCAAAATAACTCAACACACAGCCATTAATGTCTAAACCGCTGGCAACAAAAGTGAGTACACCCCTAAGTGAAAATGTCAAAATTGGGCCCAATTAGCCATTTTCCCTCCCCGGTGTCATGTGACTCGTTAGTGTTACAAGGTCTCAGGTGTGAATGGGGAGCAGGTGTGTTAAGTTTGGTGTTATCGCTCTCACACTCTCTCATACTGGTCACTGGAAGTTCAACATGGCACCTCATGGCAAAGAACTCTCTGAGGATCTGAAAAAAAGAATTGTTGCTCTACATAAAGATGGCCTAGGCTATAAGAAGACTGCCAACACCCTGAAACTGAGCTGCAGCAAAGTGGCCAAGACCATACAGCGGTTTAACAGTACAGGTTCCACTTAGAACAGGCCTTGCCATGGTCGACCAAAGAAGTTGAGTGCACGTGCTCAGCATTATATCCAGAGGTTGGCTTTGCAGAATAGACGTATGAGTGCTGCCAGCATTGCTGCAGAGGTTGAAGGGGTGGGGGGTCAGCCTGTCAGTGCTCAGACCATACGCCGCACACTGCATCAAATTGGTCTGCATGGCTGTTGTCCCAGAAGGAAGCCTCTTCTAAAGATGATACACAAGAAAGCCCACAGTTTGCTGAAGACAAGCAGACTAAGGACATGGATTACTGGAACCATGTACTGTGGTCTGATGAGATCAAGATAAACTTATTTGGTTCAGATGGTGTCAAGCGTGTGTGGCGGCAACCAGGTGAGGAGTACAAAGACAAGTGTGTCTTGCCTACAGTCAAGCATGGTGGTGGTAGTGTCATGGTCTGGGGCTGCATGAGTGCTGCATGATCCCCTCCCTTCGGAAAATGGGCCGCAGGGCAGTATTCCAACATGATAACGACCCCAAACACACTCCAAGACGACCACTGCCTCGCTAAAGAAGCTGAGGGTGAAGGTGATGGACTGGCCAAGCATGTCTCCAGACCTAAACCCTATTGAGCATCTGCGGGGCATCCTCAAACGGAAGGTGGAGGAGCAGAAGGTCTCTAACATCCACCAGCTCTGTGATGTCGTCTTGGAGGAGTGGAAGAGGACTCCAGTGGCAACCTGTGAAGCTCTGGTGAACTCCATGCCCAACAGGGTTAAGGCAGTGCTGGAAAATAATGGTGGTCACACAAAATATTGACACTTTAGGCCCAATTTGGACATTTTCACTTAGGGGTGTACTCACTTTTGTTGCCAGCGGTTTAGACATTAATGGCTGTGTGTTGAGTTATTTTGAGGGGACAGCAAATTTACACTGTTATACAAGCTGTACACTCACTACTTTACATTGTAGCAAAGCGTCATTTCTTCAGTGTTGTCCCATGAAAAGATATATTAAAATATTTACAAAAATGTGAGGGGTGTACTCACTTTTGTGAGATACTGTATGCACAGAAATGGAAAGCAAGAAGAGAGAGACAGAGCAAAACAATAAACAGATAGAGACTGATGTGAATGATAGAGAATTCCAAATCCAGCGTGAAGATAATTTTATTTATCTTTCCTTTGTTATTTAAAGGAAAAGAAAGTTGTGGCAAAAATAAATAAATAAATAAATAAAAATAAAAAATACCTTGGATCACTACTCCATTCACAAGTAGCTGATTTACTTTGTCCAAACTGTCTAGAAACATCACGACGGCACTATTCATTCTAGAAGCCGACTTAATAATTTCATATCCAACAACCTCACCTACCGCTAGACTACAATCTTCAACCGAACACCCGCCAGGTGCAGACAGTTTAATTGCGTGTCGGCGTGTTAGTTTGTTCATGTTAAACTGTTCCCCCGCAGCCATGCTGACCAGCCACGCCGCCAGCCGCCACCTTCACACAACAAACAAACAAATCCCACCAAACACTGTTTCTGTAAACACCTCCACAACACAGTAACACAGAAACAAGAATTTTAGAAAAAAGAATCAGAAAACTCGCAAGCTTCACCACGCTCTCAGCAGCACTCACCACACCCACTCCCAGCATGCACTCAGAGAGAGAGAGAGAGAGAGAGAGAGAGAGAGAGAGAGAGAGAGAGAGAGAGAGAGAGAGAGATGATTATCTGTTTGAAATGTTCAGAGTCTTGGGGGGGAAGGCAAGGATGTATGAAGAGATTAAAAATCAAACAGAAACTGAGAATGTGATTGAGCAGCTAGCTGTGAGAAAGAAACAGAAACAAATCTGAGAGTCAGATGGAAATTAGGGCCAGCCGTGAACCTCATATTATTCAAGCAGAGACAGTTGGGAAGGAGAAGAAAACAAGACGAACCCAAACAGAGGGAAATGGACATCTTGGAGATGTTACGAGAGAAATAGAAAAGGAAAAAAAAGTCAACAAAAAAACTGATAATAGCACTGACAGCTGGCTGCAGGAAGAGGACTCTTATCTGTACTGACGTAAAGGTGGAAGAAGGAACTTCCCCTGAGTCTCTGACTGTCTTCCAACGAAGAATAAAAAGGACCCGCCTCTTGACTCAGGGGAAGTTCATTGAGCTAGCACTTGGAAATGCCTCTATAGTAAACCTTACATTCAAACATTACGTTTCTATGATCTGAAAACAAAACGAACAGCGAAGTAATCAAGAAAATAGTTGTCAAAATGTGATGCTCTCTTATTTTTGTTCTTACTGTTTGGCAGATGTTCTTATCTTTATACTCTTTATAGTCAGAGATTCAGGTCTAGCTCAGCAACTGATGTAAAAGTGGTGGAATGAACTTCCCTGATTTTCTGACTGCCTTCTGACAAAGACTGTAAAGGAACCTCTCGAGTCAGTGTGTAAAACAGCACTAAGCATGCACCAATAAAACAATTATCAATAGCAAATGCATAAATAAATAAAAAGTGGCCTGTACAGTTTTTGCATTCATACTAACTTTTCCTTTCTGACAGGTTTTAGCTGAATTGTATTCTTAAACCCTGGCTTATTGAGGGTATACTTTCCATGAAGATTATAAAGATAAGAGTTTATCTTATAATAGCATTACTCAGACATATTTTCCACTGAAACCGGAAGTCAGGGAGGGACATATCAAGTGGCTCCGCCCCCTTTTTAAATAGCCAATAGCATTTAGCTTACTTCGCAGCCAGGAAACCTCCAACTGTTGTGGCAGGACGCTTCGGATTCTAGAAAGCATTTGATTGGACAGAAAGTCTGATGAGCCGCTAAAGTGCAGAATGATGTCATCGAAATTGTTGATCCGTATTGGTGGTAGGGAAACTGTGAATTTGGAATGCACGTATCTTCTAAATGCGAATGTTGTTGTTGTTTTGGAATACATTAGTGGATAGATAACCTTAATGCTAACATATTCCACAAAAGTTGGATTTCATGGGGACTTGAAGCGAAACCGAATGGGCGGGGTTAAATTTTTTTTACTACAGCCAACCATTAGAAATGGGCCTCAGAGAGTTTCAGTCAGTTCAGTCGAATGTAGCACGAGCCTTCAAAGCCTCGCCCCGCCAATGAATAAAAGAATTCTGGGCGTGTTTCAGGAGCTTCCCGGTGTCTCTTCCTTCGGCCGTAAGGAGGTGTGGTTTAGAGGCAGTTGTAGACTTCGCGGAAAGTGGTTTCCTGTGAGGTCCATGTACTCACCTCCTGCTGAGTACACGCGGCTTTTAGCGCCTTCTTCTTCTTGCGAGTTGTCTTTCAAGGAAAAAGAAACGAATTAATTTGAGCCCAGAGTCTCCAGAATACACGGTTTCAGCAAGGTAAGAGCTAAATTAATTCGTTTAAATTATTTGTGGGTTTTATTCAGTAGCAGTCGTTGTAGTCTTATTATTATTATATATTATATTATATATATATTATTATTATATATATATATATATTTTTTTTAACTGAAGTCGCGCGCTGCCTGTATTCATCTGTTCATGCAGCTCGCCTCGCGCGCATGGTCGGTGACCATTTTAGGAGCTGATGCAACACGCGCCTCGTCATTACGTAGTCTGCTGTAGTTACACACCCTAATACATGTCGATTCCTTTAAACGGATGTTTAATCATATGGTTGAGTAAATAAATGCTACGTCTTTATGGAATAATCGCGTGCACGTTTCACATATAAGACATGAGATGCGCTTTGATTTCTCAGTGTGCCTTATACACTGTAGACCATTGTGCACCATGGAGACCATGCTTAGGCGCGATAATAGATAGCAAACCGAATGATCATTTACAGTAGACTATCCAAGAATACTTACAAAGTGGAAAATAAAATAACACGCGTCCATGAAATACAAAGGTAGTGTGGTTCTCCTTGGCGCACGTGGGGTGAGTGTGTCGCGGGTGTTAATGGAGACTCTGACTTACAAGGTGTGTGGTAATGGCGCGCGCTACTGATGTTCCGTATGGCACTGAAGCTTCGATGTACGTATCGAGCATGCAACACAATCTGAAGGTTCAAACCCCAAGATCGTACTTTACGAGTCCTGGTTGGTTGGTCTGTGAGGAGTACTGTACTTTGAAAGTTGGATAATCAATACGTTACATTTAATAACTAATTATTTCTTGTTTTTGCTGTTTTGTTTGGGGTTTTTTTCTTGGTGAATTTTTGCAGTTGCTTTTGTGTGGGTAATTTGTTGTTTGGGGTTGGTTGAGGGGTGAATGTTAAGCTTTCACAAAAGCACATTCACTATTTACTTACAGTATATACCTAACAATAGCATCAGCCAAAAAAAAAAAAAAAAAAGACTTCCCCTTTTTGGGAAGATTTTCAGCTTACAACTTCAAAAATATTTATAGATCACAATTTTTGCCATGTCTTTGCTTTCATTAATTCATTTTATTATATTTCATATCTTAATTTCATATAACTTTATTCAGAAGGTGAGATGCTTGGTGTGTGACAAGGAGCTTGTGTATGGAAACAGCACTTCATCCATGCTAAGGCATTTCAGACCTTTTCATGAGAATGCACAGCGGAGAACAATCCTACATGCATGCAAAGTAGTAGGATTGTTTCTTCAAAAACAAGTTTATTCATGATTTTGGATTATTCACATTTTAGTCCCACACTTCATATGAATGCATTGTTTTGTGCATGTCAAAATTAATGATTTTCATTCAAACCTATTCGGTTACATTTTTAAATATCCAGAATACAAATAGAATACAGATAATTTCAAGCAGAATACTTGCCATATGCAACCCTGTTAGTCATACGTGTACATTATTCTTCTATTACATCATATTGAATTATATTGGTTCATTTATTGCTACACTTTAAATGGTAAATGAATTTATCAGAGGGAGAAATTCCACACACACACACACACACACACACACACACACACACACACACACAAACACACACACACACGTTAGGCCTTTATTTGTGCACACAACATTGAAACTATCTATGGAGTGTGTGGTGGCTGCTTCGTCCGACGGAGCTTCTTCCACAGGCTTTTGGCTGCTTTATTTCTTTTTTTTTACTAACCACCAGATGGCGCTGTTTTCGACACTCTCCGAAGCTTTGAATCTTTTTCCGGAACAGTCAGGGCAAAGCCTCAGTGCTTTGTGAGGCTTAATTTCCTCATCCCTAGCGCGCGCTGAGCAACGTGAATTTGTGAAACTTAAATTAAAAGTATTTACAAGCCTAAATAATAATTTTGAAATACTATATAATTACACTAACAGGCCACGTAGGCCTAATGCCAAGAACAGAGGCAACAAAGGTTGAAATATAGAAGTTAGCTAGCTTTAAGTGGCCCTTTAATAAATAAATCAATCAATTCTCAGAATTGGTGTTTCAGTATCAATCTCTTAGTGCTGCTTGTTGTTTTTTGTATCAGTCCATTAGTGATTTGGACACCAATATGATTGTATATCTAGAAAAAAAATGCAATAACAAATAGTTTTGGAGATGTTCTGAATTTAATTTGATGGTTTGTTACTTTTGGAAAACGTTAAAAAAAAATGGAGTCATTCTGTACTAGTTTTGTGTTTATCCAGTTAAATACTCTCTAGAATGTACATGTCCCGCCCCTGGGTCTTGCTCTACAGTAGCAGCTTGTTAGCAACAAACATATTTTGATGATGCATTTTTGTGTGTCTTGACCTTTTAATCTTGTGTGACAGTCCAACGAACAGTCTAACAAATTACCAGTTTGTTAGAATTAACCAAGATTCTTTAGAGCCTAAAAGAGTACAATGTGGTAGAAGGTTCTGTTCAAGGTCAGGTATTGTCCTTTCTTTATGTCCAACCCAGGGCATGTCATTTGTAAACATACCATTGATTTTCACCTCTATGCTTATGTAATAGCATAATAATGCTTCTTCTGTGTGTCTTCTGTGCTTTTATATTCATCATTTCCACTTGGCTGAATTGAATCTTTCTTCTCATTAAGTCTGTGTAAAAACAGATGTACTAATGTTGGTCCTGCCCACAATAATTATTATATTATTTGAGAAACCTGGCTAAACTAAGACCTGTACTAACTCTACATGATGCTGAGAAACTCAAACATACTTCTAAGCTCTACATCAAACTTTTTTTTTCTTCTTTGTGTGTACCCTGTTTTGTCAACATGTGTACCCGCTTTGCCACTGCATCTTTTAGAACTGCTGCTCTTGAAATGTCACAGGGTAGCTGAACCTATTTAGAGGAACTGCCATCTTCCCTATACATGACCTTACAGATACTTGTGATTGGTTAGTAGAGTTAATTAGAGTTAATTAACTCACCCAAACGCATCCTATGGACACATGAGATCAGAGATATACACAACATAAACGTAATATTACAACTTGCTTCTGCGTAAAATGACGCGAATGCACAAGTGAACTTGAACTGAAGTATGGAAGTATGGTGCTGGGTAGAATGGTAAGTCATATTGTGAATACGCTCTTTCCATAGCAGCACACTAAAACACAGATGATGAATAACTAAAGCATCAAGAATTCACAATATTGTATTACAATGTCTGAATATTCTTAAGAATTAAAATTTCATTGCTCTTTGAAAGGGTGGACTTGCATTATTATGCTATTATATTATCATTATATCAGTGGCATAAAACGGTCTTAAAATGACAATATCATTTATCCCAATTATTTCTGGGACAATATATCGCCCAAAAAAAGTAGTTATCGTGACAGGCCTACCACAGTTTAGCCAATTTCTATAATGGGAGACCCCCATTATGTTTTGCTTTGACTGCAGTGTCTTGCTAAATGGTTTAGCTCCATGTATATTGCTAAACTTCTGAAGCAGTATAGTCCATCCCAACACTTTGCTCAGCTGAGGCAGACCTACTGTTAAGACCCAAGAACACTCGCTGATCAGCCAGTGAAAGATTTTTTTTTTTTATATCAGCCCTGAACTCTGTAGTATTTCAGAGAATATTTGAAGTACAAGCCCTATCGGTGTCTTTTAAGCCCACCTGAGTATTTAACTCTTCAGTTAATGATCAGGATTACTAGGGTATTGCGAGTTTGCGGTATTACACAATTTTGTGAACTGTTCAGAATACCAGATATACAGGAACAGTGGACTGTAGGTAGTAATGTGTCTTGCGTTTTTTACATATTTAAGCATGCAGTGTTGACTGAATCAATATATCTTGTATCATAATAACATCTATTTCAGCTAATTAATGCATCAATTTATAGCATCAAGAAATATTCAAATCCACCAAATGAACCCTACTGAAACCATTATTCTGATTTAAGTAAGTTTACACAGATGGTGCATGTTTTCCAATTGTGATTGTGTATCACTGTCTTGTATACACGTGGACTGACCCGAGCATACGTTGCTTGGTGTTACTTTAGCAAATTTGGATTTGTGGAACATAAAAATTGTGATCGGGTAGCAACTGTTAGAAGAAAAACCAAAATATGCCAGCAGACAAGACTTTTCACCTAGTTCTTTAAAAAAAAAATATATTTTTTTTTTTAAATGCTGTTTTTCCTGAGTGAAAGTGACCGTGACATTCATACATTTATACATAACATTTTTACACGGAAAGGTTGTGTGACCAGGGTGTCATGACATTTCTCAATTAGGTCGGTGAGTTTCAGTTTGTGTTCTCAGTGTTATTGCAGCTGTGTGACGGAGAGGCAGTTCATTGACCTGTCATGTGCCCTTCAATATTCAATAATTAGCATCATGACACAATATTAGATCCAGTGACTGTTTCTCAGGATTGTTTTGAATCCCAGCAGCATGGTAATTTTAGCCCATGATAATCATGACCATGACGAGTAATGCCAATGTCAATTCTGCCACCTGGCTTTGAGTAAACCAAACGTGTGCTTCAGTTTCAAAGACTTGGTTTTATACAGTAACTATATATCCTTAAGAAATAATCAGGGTGTGGCTAGTGACTGTGGGTTGTGGTAGCTCTGTCCTTCTCTGAGAAGGACAAATGATTAAGGTTTCCTCCTTATGTTGGACAGATTTCAAAAGGAATTGTATGTGGTGTTCTCAGAGAATACAATCTCTCCGCCCTGTTAATCAGATAAGGGCTCCACTGGAAGTTGCTGTCAGGTGTTGTTTAGCAATTTTACACTTCGCCACATGTCTAGTGATCACAGTTATATAAATATCAAACTGATGTCCTCTTAATGTCTCTGCTCCATGTGACTGGCATTCCTGACTTGTCTCTTGTTCCTGTCGAGCCTCTCTGCTGTGATTGGTGGACAGAGGGGCTGGGTCAGAACCCTGCCCACATTTTTTTATTTAACTGCTTCTGACAGAGGCACAGGTTACTATGCTTACATAACAATGATTAATGGAAGGCCGGAGTCACAAGCTGTTCTTGTCATGCTTAAAACGTAAAAGACAATACCAAACTTTCTATTGTGTATTGTGCAACTGCCTCCATATCCACACCTGGTTTTTCATAGTGATTTACATTGACGTCTGAATAGGCCCCTGGTGGATGGCCGTTAAAGAGGACTTTCACGTGATGCAGTGATGACCTCACCCGTCCTTCTTCCTGAATGTTTCCTCCTTCCTGAATAAGGGCATTGTATATGCGGCTAGTCTTTTTATATATGGTTGGAAAATACAGTGTAATGTGAACTGGATACTTGTTAGACAACATAATAATAGAATGAGTAAGAAAATATCTCTGTAAAAGGTGTGACTGGTTGATGTGGGCTCTTATCGAAAGAGCAAGCAATCCCAGGACTGAACAAATTCCTTTCTGTTTGCTAATCTTGATAATTCTTCTGATTCAGCCAGAAAGGGTGTTGCACTTATTTTTTATTTATTTATTTTATTCCATTGCTTACTTCCAATGCAGAGATCACAGCAGCTAAAATAAGGAGATTAGTATGTTATTAGTCTTGCATTCGTAAATGGATCGTCAAGAATATTAAGTGTTTGCCATTAAACTGGGTGCAGAAAACCGATAGTAACACATGGTTGGAAACAAGCTGTGCACATTTTCATCATTCACTCACAACACATTATACATTTAAACGTTTATTTATGTAAACCTGGCTGCTTTTGGCATTGTCTTTTGTTTACACTAGACATACCAGCATTTCAAGATCCAAAAATGATCACATGGCTAAGAATGGAAAATTACAACAACATAAAAATTATCACTAGCAGAGCCAAGCAATATTTAAAAATAATATTGTATTAAAAAATACCTCGGAAACAATGATACAGTTATGGAAAATTTTTTAACAATGTTTTTGTTTTTTTTGTTTTTAAGTTTTGTTTTTTGTTTTTTTCTCCAAAATTTGTTTTTCATGTTTTTTGCAAAAAATAATTAAAGAAATTCAAATCAAAAATTACATTTGATGTGAATGATGAAACGGAAGCAGTTGTGTCAGTGATCAGAAAATCTCGTTTTCAGTTTTAATTTAAATTTCATTTCATTTATAAGAACAACTCCATTTAAGTGAAGGTGTCTGATACTAATTTTCAGAAATAGTTGATGAATTAATGAAATCTATTTTTTTTTTTTAATTGTAAAAATTCAGATTAGCATCAAACCGTTCTAAACCGTATACATGATGTCTGTTGCAGCACATAAAGTCTTGGTGGCATTTGATGTAATCCTTTAATCTCTTGTGTTAGTGTTATGTGATGTCAGGAGGCAGTCACAGACATTGCTGAGAGTGTATTAAAAAACGAACAAGGGGGCATTGGCACGGTCAGCTGCTGGAGTCACCTGGCCATGTGACCCCACTTTGTTCTATTTCTGGGCCTGATTGGGTTGGTGCTCATAAAGGCATCTGGCTTGTGTTTGGTTCACTGAGCAGCACGAAGTAGAAACACCTCCCCTTGCTTATAATGAGCTGTATACATTTATTTGCTTGGTGATTACTCATTTGCGATTGTCACTGTTTATGTGGGGAAACTGTTGTGGTCGACATCAAAGGATTTCTTTAGCGTACTCTGGGTTTCTCAGTGGCTTTTGGTGTTGGTAAGTCAAAGTTTCTAAACTTTAGGAACAAAGTTTCTAGTCATGTTATTATTTATAGGCAGTACATTTTTTTTGTTTAGTTTTATTGTTAATTATTAGGGGCCCAGTATTTTGTTCAAGCATGCTTTCAAGAAATGAATTGAACTACCCATCATTTCCTGTTTGGATTGTGCAAAGTATTCATTTGCATTTCTGAACATTAGTGCTTTGTTAAAATGTTTGTGTGAAAGTCACCCACCTGTCAATGCGAGCATGATCCTGTTTCACCACGCTACATGAGCAGCTATGTGAAACAGCCACCATGTAATTTAAGAATTTGGCATGTTTTCAAAGATTTTCAATTGAATTTGCTTTATCAAGTTAGAAACCTGTATATGTAGAGTCATGGACTAGTACTTGTTAAATAAGTTCTTGGAGATCAGCATGTATGTGCTACAAATTACAGCCCATCCACTAATGTTAATCCTTTAGCCACTGTTTTAGGGTTGTGCATCAACACTATTTAAAGGATTATCATTATTATTATTATTATTATTATTATTATTATTATTATTATTATTAGACGGCTAACCATGCTGTCAACTGGATAGCAGCCTTGGATCTTCCTTATCAAACTTGTGAACGCATTAAAAGTAGACCGATATTTCGGCTAGTCGTGGATGTTTTAATTGACGTGTAAATGCTGAGCATGAATCTTCATATCTATCGGAAGACTTTCTGGGAATGGTTTTTTCCCAGTGACCTGCAACATTTTGTTTCTGACCTGTTCTTTTGGAAATTGGAATTTTTTTCTTTTTCATTTGGTCTCAAGATAAGGACACAAAAACAGTCCTCTCTTGACATTTATGGGCAGTGGTAGCTCAGTGGTTAAGATGTTGGGCTAGTGATTGGAAGGTCATGAGTTCAAACCCCAGCACTACCAAGCTGCCACTGTTGGGCCCTTGGGCAAGGCACTTACCCTCAACTGCTCCGATGTGTAAATGAGATATATGTAAGTTGCTCTGGATAAGGGCGTCTGCCAAATGCTGTAAGTGTAATCATTCTAACAACTTGGTGATTCTTAAGTGTACAGGTTATCAAATGTTGTTTAGATAAAGTTTCTTCAGTAGTGTCATTTTATCTCACACATTTGCTCTATACATTGTAAAATGTCTATCTGTTTTGGGTTTTTTTCAGGTCATAAACCCTGCATTGGAGAACTCCTCTGTGTGGTGTGAATGTTTGTGTGTGTGGTGTGTGTGTGTGTGTGTGTGTGTGTAAAGCTTCGTCATGGTTCTGTCTGTGCTGCAAGGCTTCGGGAAAAAGCTGCTGCGTGTGAAAGCGGTTGATTGCAGCACTGAGGATTCACGCCTGTCAAGATGTCTCAACACGTTTGACTTGGTGGCGTTGGGTGTGGGCAGTACACTCGGTGCTGGCGTGTATGTTCTGGCAGGTGCCGTAGCACGGGAAAATGCCGGTCCTGCCATTGTGCTCTCATTCCTGATCGCCGCTCTGGCCTCAGTCATGGCGGGTCTGTGTTATGCTGAGTTTGGAGCACGGGTGCCCAAGACAGGCTCGGCGTATCTGTACAGCTATGTGACGGTGGGAGAGTTGTGGGCCTTCATTACCGGCTGGAACCTCATCCTGTCATACGTCATAGGTGAGCTAACATTGCTCGCTTAAGATTGTGCATGATGTTAAGTCTTTGTGATCCTGTAAGAGGAAAGAAAATCTGTTTATTTGGGCTTGTTTGGGAAACATGGTTATGTTGATGTTCTAAAAGCCAAGGTTAACATGGACAAAGCTATCTCTCAGGGTTAGATACACAGTCAGGCTAAGGTTAAAAAAAAAAAAAAAACAGAAGCATGATTGGTGGAAATAGAAAGTAACCGTTAGAAACGAGAACTTTACAAACACAAGTAACAGCACACTGGCACAAAAAATATGCAAAAAAAGGTGAGACTGAGAATCAAGAGTGAGGCAGAAAGCAAAAATTTAAGTTAGTTATTATAGGAAAAATATGTACTGTATGCAGCTGAGGTCATATGTTAGGAAGTTTACATGCACCTTGCAGAATCTGCAAAATGTTAATAATTAAAAATAAATAAATAAGAGGGATCATAAAAATTACATTTTGTTTATTTAGTACTGCCCTGAATAAGCTATTTTGCATAACAGATGTTTACATATAGTCCACAAGACACAATAATAACTGAATTTACACACATGAACCAGTTCAAAGGTTTACATACGATTGATTCTCAAGAAGGCAACACACAATATTAAGAATCAGTGAATGTTTGCACCTTTTGTAATAGTTATGTTGTCTAAATTTTGTACGAGTCCCTCAGTTGTCGTAAGTGTGAAAAGATGGATCTCAACATCATATAGTCACTGTTGGAAAGGGGTCAAATATGCAGAAGATGCTGGAAAACCAAAGAATGTGCAGGACCTGGAGGATTTTTCTGAAGAACAGGGGGCAGTTTAACTCCTCAGGACGAACAAGGGACTCATGAACGACTATCACAAAACATAAAAACATTAGTTGATCATCCAGGTAACAACACATGGTATTAAGAATCAAGCGTATGTAAACCTTTAACCATTTCATTTGTGTAAATTCAGTTATTATTATGTCTTGTGGACTATATGTAAAATGTGAAATTACTTATTCAGGGCAGTACTAAATAAAAAAATCAAATACAATTTTTGAAAAAAATTTTACATTTTGCAGATTCTGCAAGACATATGTAAACTTATGACCTCAACTGTAATAGAAGCTGTGTAATATTGAGTAGTATTTCCCTGGAATGCCATTTCACTGGAATTAGAAGAACAATTCCATTGAATTTCATGAAAACTGTTCATCAAAATACAATTATCAACGATATTATCTCTTATCTTGATTATTTCAGAGTTAAAACAAACGTATAAAATATTTTCCAGCGTACATAGCAAAAAAATGTAGCTTCTCAGAAATCTGGATATAGATTTAGATTCCTAATGAGAGAGCCAGAGGAGAGAGTGGAAAGAAAAAACTCCCAGAAACGACATGAAGTGACCGTGATAGGAATTAAAGGCAGTAGGGAACTTGTACTCTTCTGGGTGACCCTGGATAGTGGGATTATAACCATTACAATATATCAGACACTAAGTGTTCAGGGCTCAAGAAGTGTCATGCCTCATGGGCCTCTCAAGTATGTATTTTGTTTCCTGAGTAGTCCACTTTATCATTCTGCAAATAAGTTGCTTGGATATTTCTGCATAGTTATCTGCTTCATCCCTGTCTAGACTGTGATACTTGAAATCTGTCATTTTTGGCTCTGTGACTTCCTAGAAATCAACATGACTGTTTTGTCTTCAAATCTCTCTCTTAGGGACATCCAGTGTAGCTCGAGCCTGGAGTGCCACATTCGATGAGATCATAGGGAAACAAATCGAGTTGTTCTGCAGCCACCACATGAGAATAAACGCACCTGGGATTTTAGCCGAGTACCCAGACATATTCGCTGTGCTCATCATCCTCATTCTAACTGGTAAGGCCCTTCTGCAAAGTCTTCAAATCAGCCGAACGCTAAATTGCTGCAAAACTATCCTTAAAGGGATAGTTTTTCAATTACTTACCCTGCTGTCGTTCCAAACCCATAAGACTTTCGTTCATCTTCGGAACACAAATGAAGACATTTTTAATGAAACCTGGGAGTTTTATGTCCTTCCATTTACAGTCCAAGTAACCAAAACTTTCAAGATCCAAACAGTTCATAAAGGCATCATAAAAGTAATCCATGTGACTCCAGCAAAAAAACTTAAATGAAGTCTTTATTCACAATTATCTCTCTGCGTTCACGAGAGAACCACGACGCATGTGTTGACGCGAGAGCGGACAAAAAATCTGCAGACATCTTTGTTACAAAGATTGTTGTACGTGACTGAGTTTGTGTAAACAGTGCAGCACTTCCGGGTCCCAGTGTATCGTGAGAACGCCAGAACGGACGGTTACATGGACTGTAAATGGAGGGACAGAAATCTCCCAGGTTTCATTAAAAATGTCTTAATTTGTGTTCCAAAGATGAACGAAGGTCTTATGGGTTTGGAACGACATGAGGGTGAGTAATTGATGACAGTTTTCATTTTTGGGCGAACTATCCCTTAAAGTCATAGAAGAATTCAATATTTTTTAAAAATATTGAATACTAAATTCCTATTTGTTACCTTCCCCCTGGGGAACCAGGTCTACATGGCCTGAATTAGCATTTTTTTAAAATGTTTTTCTAGCTCCCCATGTTTCCACACACCTCTAAAAAGGATTTAGTAGTTTAATTCATTTTTGAAACATTTAGTCTGACTTTAATACATATTAAGTCATTAATAAATATGGTTTTGTTATTGACTTACTATTGTACTTGTTAACAGATTTTATTTAAGTCCACCCACCGTTACTCAGGATGTCAGATGATTGGTAGGCGCATGTAAAGTATAAATATTTGAATCAACTGAACATTGTTTACATGTTATATAGGTACCTGTTCATAGATAACATAATTAGAATAAACTTTAGCTATTTGAGTTATGTGTATGCAACTTATACATGCGGCTGAAGTAATATTCTTAAATATGCCGTGGAGATTAATTTGTACTTTTATTGTGACCTTTTTAATATTTAACGTTAGAACTGTAATGCGGAATGATTATCCAAATGATTTTCTCTGCACCTTGAAATATTATTTTTCACACAATATTTAATTTTCCTTATATATACCTTCATGAGACAAGAGAGAAATACGTATGAAATCATATATTTTTGTCTATACCTTTCTGTAAAACAAGTATCCTTTAAAGACAAAAAACAGACACATTCCATCTTAGTCCCCTACACATACTGTATCACTAAGTGCAAATATGCTCTAAATATGTGTAAATAGTGCCATTTTTCTATTAACACAGTGTAAATAGTATCTTATCTCTTCCCTTGGTGCAATTAGATCCTACCTTTTTATGCTTTGCAGACCTCCATTAAGTGCTGCATTGTTTTCAGGGTTGCTGGCGTTTGGAGTGAAGGAGTCTGCTATGGTGAATAAAGTGTTCACATGCGTCAACGTGCTGGTGTTGCTGTTTGTCGTGATCGCGGGACTGATCAAAGGATCCCTCAAAAATTGGAACCTGAATCCAGAAGAGATCCTTAACAGAAGCTCGAGTGGAAAGTGAGTTTCAACCTAGTCGTGCATAACCATGTTTGTTTTAAACTTTTGTTAATCATCTAGGTTAATATACTTTTTTCACCTCGTAGTGAAACAGAGCCATTGCCTTCACCTGACAGTCTGGGAGAGGGAGGGTTTATGCCATTTGGCATCACCGGAGTTCTCTCAGGCGCTGCTACCTGCTTTTATGCTTTTGTTGGGTTTGACTGCATTGCTACCACAGGTGAGAGACAGAATATCGCATACAGGAAAAATATTAAATTGTATCATCCTTGGATATTTTTTGTATCATGATTTTTACTTTGTTCAGGCTTTGCTTGTAATATGCAATGGGGAAAAACAAGAGTGGAAGAAAAGTTAACATCCAGTTACTATCTGCTTGTTATATACACTCATCAGCAGCCTGGCTTTTGATTCTCTTGTAGAGACCTACAGCTGAATTGTAATCCAAATGTGCTTTAGTCTCACCAAACCTCTGCGTACAGAACTATAAAAGACTTCACAGCGGTTCTGCTTCAGAACTAGGTTTGCTGTGTGTGTTTATGGAACCTGCTGCTCTCTTTCTGTAGGAGAGGAGGTGAAGAACCCACAGAGGGCCATTCCTATTGGCATTGTGGCCTCGCTGCTCATCTGCTTCGTGGCCTATTTCGGTGTGTCTGCAGCTCTTACCGTGATGATGCCCTATTACTTGTTAGATAAAAACAGCCCGCTGCCCGTGGCCTTTAAATACGTGGGCTGGGATGGAGCTACGTACGCTGTGGCAATCGGATCACTGTGTGCCCTCTCCACCAGGTAAACACACCCTACACTGGCTTTAATGTTTAATGAATATAGTTGTAAATTTCCCGATGAGGAAATATACATTTTAAATGTATCATTTAATTCTTAATGATTATGTGAAATAGTACTATATTTAAATGGCATCTGTTAGATGGTGTTTCCATGAAGCCTTACCTCATATTGTTTTTAAGTTAATATCTGCTGACAGATTGGACTCTTTCCTTCCACATTGCCATGTACAAAATTATAGAAAGTAAAAGGATGTCAAAACAGATCATGGTTACATGACTAGCTAAATAGTTAGTTCTCCACAAGCCGGAGGTGTGTACAGGACTGCTTAATTCTTTCCCACTACCTCTGGCCTGCTCCTGCTATTATTATTTTTTTCTTTGTACAGTACAATATTTTCTAACAAACTTAGTTGGTGAGTCTAAACACAATAAAGCATTTGCTGAGGATGAATAAGTGAATGAGGAAAATGCATCACACTTCGCCACCCAAGTAACATGCTTTGTCAGATGCACTCCTATGTTAATGAACATGGCCTTTCTTCATCCCACAAGCTTCACATCTGACGGCCCACATGAGAGTAAGAACAGACCACTCCCACAATTTTTTTTTTTTAGTTGGGTCTCACAGGATTCCAGTGCTTAATGAACCCTCACACAAACCTGCTAATGTGAATAACAATGAATTGTTAGTAGAAACTAGTGATGTTCTCATTTACATTGTAAATGTAAATGTTCTCATTTACATTGTGCTAAAATGTTCCCCACAGTGCTTTCTTTAATATTAATAATATTTTCATTGTGTATTCCTCATTAATAAAATTGTTGTGTGCTATTACTTACTTGCATGGCTCTCTCTCTCCCCCCTCCTTCCCTTCCACTAGTCTACTAGGCTCCATGTTTCCAATGCCCAGAGTTATATGGGCCATGGCTGAGGACGGGCTGCTCTTTAAGTTCTTGGCAAAGATCAACGACAAATCCAAAACCCCTTTAATGGCCACTCTAACCTCGGGCGTTGTGGCAGGTGAGAAGACTAGATTAAAACCACTAATAGACTGGTTTCCTTCACAGATCTTTCTGGAATTGTCTTTCAGTATGCACTTTCTTCCACACATTCCCACTAAGCGGTTACACAAGAATCAGACCTTTGCAATAGTAACTTTAGATCTTTTCCTCTGGGCTAAATAATACAATTTTACCAGTTCAGCAAATGGCAGCATTGCCTCTGTAAATGAAGTCAAATTAGTTAATATTGGCCACAGATCCAAGTGCTGGAAAGAGACCACTCATTTTTGGCACAGGCTTCAGTTTGTTTTTCCAATCCCCCCCATTCTCTCTCTCCTTCACTCATTCCCTTCATTCTGTACCTCAGTTTGCTGGGCTCCATGTTTCCCCTGCCGCGCATAATCTTTTCCATGGCGTACGATGGCCTGCTCTTCTCCTTCCTGTCTCGCCTCAGTGAGCGGAAGACGCCCATTGTCTCCACCACGGTGGCAGGGCTCTTGTCCGGTAAGCTCGAAGGAGAAGAGGGCCTACTTGAGTGTTGGATTTATGCAGGATTTACCTTGATAAAACTTTACTAATCCCCCATTACATGACAAGAAGCAGTGTCTAGTTGGCAAGTAAGGAGTGATGGGTGCACAGTGATCAATGAAGGAAAATAACTTTTCAAAGATCTTACTCGGGCAATGTATGGATCACTTCATGCAAAAAAAAAAAAAAACTTATTGGAAATACCCCTGACATTTCAGTACCTGCCAGATGGGTCCTGAAAGGTTGTTCAAACAAATAGTGCTGATTATTGAAACATGCAAGGCTGAGCAAACACTGCACAGTGTTATCACTAGGATCTCAACTGACTCTTGGCAATCACCACTAGTATCACTTGCAGCCTGCTTAAATTCGCTGATTTGGCTAACTTTATGGACTTAAGTAGAAAACTAGCACTATCCTAAGACACTTGAAATGTCTATGTAACATATTGGAAAGAAACCGTAAGTATTTGTAGCTTATTTTGAATTGAAAATGCTTGTCAGATAAAAACATTTGACTGTGTTAGTTATAAGGCTCTAATGCCTTTTTGCAAGCAATCTTATTTAAAAATGTAAATACTTATTTAAAAGTGCTTGGTTATTGTATTTTTTTTTTATTATTGGGCACATATATAAAACCGCAGCACTCAGACGCTGCTGAACATACAAACCCCACCTCTTATAGGACAATACTGAACAGAAAAATGTACATTGACCCTCATGTTGTTATACAGGGGTAAATTGTGTATCATGTGTTCAGCCTGGCACTGCCCACCGTGGTTTAACTGTGAAGGCCATAGCATAGGATTTACATAATTTTCATAAACCATTCAGTGAGCCCTCATGTGCTGAGTGGGAGTATTGTCATCCTGGAAAAGGCCACTCCCATCAGGATATAAATATTTAATCATGGGAAAATATAACTTTGTATTGATTTGCAGTGCCCTTTCACTTTAAGTGGACAAGTGGACCCAAAACATGCCAACACGATGCTACAGCATAACATTACTGACCTGTCTTTGAGCTTAGCTAGTTCATAATATAGATCATGATGGTAATATTACTGAAATAATTGTTTTAATTCGTTTATTGCTGCTTTTGCCACGTGACTGCCTCTGTGACCTTTTAATAAAAATGGTCAAATGTTAAGCATTTTTTCCCCTTTGCAGCTGTAATGGCTTTCCTGTTTGACCTAAAGGATTTGGTGGATCTCATGTCCATTGGGACACTGCTGGCGTATACCCTAGTGGCTGCCTGTGTCTTGGTTTTAAGGTATTTTATCAGCTTTAATAGTCTTTGCCTATGATAGTCCTCAGACTGGTGTAATAGTGAATTTGAGTATGCAAATATTCCCTGAATTTTTTTAGTCAGAACTATGCACCAAAGTTTTTTCCCCCACATCTCTTCCTGTGTTGTGTTCAGGTACCAACCGGAGCAGCCCAGTGTGAATGTGCAGTATCAGATCGCCAGGTCTCAGGATGATGCCGAGCCTGACTCCATTAGTGAGGGCAGTTCAAATTACCTGACTAAAGCGCGGGACGACTGCACACTCAACAACCTGCTTTTCCCTAAAAACACAGAGCCCTCACGCCTGTCTGGCTTTACCGTCAACATCTGCACCAGTGTAATAGGTCAGACAAACGCACGAAACACTGACACACAATTTTCAGAGGGTTCAAATTTAAACATGTATGTATATAATTTGTGAAATGTAAAAGTATGGCAGCATAGTTATTTTTAAATTGTGATCATGATTTTTGGATATTGCCCAATTAATTAAATATGATTAATGACAATATTTGGTGAGTTTAGATAATTGGATAACAACAAATTATTTTTGTATTGACTATGGTGCATTGTATCAGAGTCTCCTTAACTGGAAGGCATGTACCTTCAGAGCACACAAACAGTACATGGACACATGTTTCTAATGTTTTATTGTATCTTGTCACTCTCCGCAGGTCTGCTGGTGTGTGTTTTCTGTATTGTAGCAGTACAGGGTGCGTTTCAGGTCTGGTCTCTGGCTATGTTGGGAGTCCTAGCTGGAGTATGTCTCCTCTTCACTCTGTTAATCTGGCGGCAGCCTGAAAGCAAAACCAAGCTATCCTTTAAGGTGAGACGTGATGAAACGTAGTGCATAAAAATGTAGAAATAAACTGGAAAATATGTTAACGTGAATGTGCAAGACAGTAATAATGGAAACAGATATATTTAAGATGTTGTTTTCTAAGAATAGTAACAAGTAGCAAGATGATTAATATAGTAAGTGTAACTAAGTGGTGCGTGTTTCCTCTTTCAGGTTCCTCTGCTCCCTTTCCTGCCTGTGCTGAGTATGTTCATTAATGTCTACCTGATGATGCAGCTAGACAAAGGCACCTGGCTGCGTTTTGCCATCTGGATGGCAGTCGGTAAGTCTTACCCCTTTAGTAAAATTTTTAAAAACTCATAGTTACGAGTGTATAAAGTAACGTTATAATGCTGTAGTGTACCATAAGCGCTACCCAACTACGTGATTTAGTTCCAACTACAGAGTTTAATTTCATGCATGTTTAAATTACCCCCAAACAGCTTCTTGAACCCGCTAATATGAAACATTTGTAATAGAACAGTGCCTCCAGAAACTGTAACTGCTTTTAGCTAGCATTGTCTGTTACAAATTTACGTTATAAAGTTGCATGTTGGAGAAGCCTCAGTCTGATTATTTATCTCTTCTTTTTTCAACCCAGGCTTCATCATCTACTTTGGCTATGGGATCAGAAACAGCACAGAGGCCACACTGGCCAGTAATAGCACAGAAGACAACAACTCCTTTGTTACAGGCAAACCTTTATGTAAAATAAACGGACCTCCGACCCCAGAGAAAGAGGCCTTTCTCGCCCAACCTGACAGTGCTCAAGAGGAGGAGGAGGACTAAGGATGCTCTAATGCCTTGTGGTCTTCGTGTTGTAGAGAAATGGAAAAGGATAGTGTGGCGATGTGCAGCCTAATACAGACTTGCCTTTTTGCGGTGCCAGGTTTAGAGCATTCGTGGAATCAGTGCCCTATTGGTCATGTTCATGAGTTTTACTTTTACCACTACTGCTGACTGATCATTTCTAGCCTCGAGTGTGTCCTATAGTCTAGCGTTGTTTCAGTACGCATGAGTACAGAAGTACCAGGTGCTATTTTGTCTGCCAAATAACATTTTTAAATTATGTTGCCAAATTTTTTGCCTTGCGTAAGTCATAACATGTTTTCAATCATGTATATTGATGAACGAGTTGTTTATGAGCAGAGGCTGTGTATTCTATGTATTGCTCTGTCCTGGATGTATATATGGGATTGCACTATCAGAAAAGCCACTCTGGTTATTACACCACCAATATTTTGTTTTTCCATCAGATTTAAATATGACTTGCACATCCTTATATGTGAATATCACCTCACTACGCCTCTGGCAGGTGTTCCATGGATTTAAACATCAGATCAGACGCCGTTTCCTGAGGGAGAATCGAGATGATTTCATAAAGGAGGTTTTATAAATTACTAGCATTATAAGAAAGAAGCAGTAAAGAAAATGGAAATTGGGAAAATGTGCATTAATTGAGCGTTTTGGTCAAAACTGTGGGTTATAGGATGGTAATGTTCTGTAATATATAAGGTTAATGATGAGTAAAGGCCCGTTCACACCAAGGACGATAACTATTACGATAATGATAAAGATATAGTTCTAAAAATCGTTCTAAATATAAAAGAATTGCAGAATCCACACCACAACTATAACGATAACGGCACGGAAAAACGATATCGTTGGACTTTCAGAACGTTTTCTTCCCGTTGATGAATGATAAGAGCATTGACAGCCAATCAGAATCCATCCTGCTTTAAAGAGCTCAAGCATTTAAAGTTGGAGACGACATAACTGGAGCGCGAATAAACGGAACGATATCATGGATTGGTGTGGACACTAATATAGTTATCTTTATAGTTACCGTTCTTGGTGTGAATGGGCCTTAAGAATTGCAGTCCCTGCTTTAGGTCATTTTTTTTTGTAAAGCTGTAATGTTTGTATGTGCATTTAATTTTTTTGTATCATGATGTGAACTTTGGTTTAGGGATTAATGTATTATTTATACTGCATCCTACATTTACTTCATTTGAGCCAGCTTCTTGTTCTGTGTATTCTGGAGATCTTTTTAGGAAAACATGCACATCAAGCTCTCTTCTAAATGTCTCATTAGTACATGAAACTTTTGCGTGTGTTTAAGTCATCTTTGTGCATGTTTTTTTGTGTGTGTGTGTGTTTGTGATTTTTAATTTTTTTATTTATTATTATTATAATTTTTTTTAAGAAAATCCCTACACTTTCAGGACAAAGTTTTAATCTAGACACTTGTAAGGTTTTTAGTGTTGTCCCTTTTAACAGTTCTGCGTAGAACACTGGATCAAAGTGTTTCTAATTAAACCTGTTCTGCGGATCTATTCACATCAGGGACCCTTTGAATGTGGGCAAAACAAAGTTTCTGATAACATGATTAAATCTTTAAAATGTATATAATTACCATTTGTTATAATAATAAATCCAGCTGTACATATGTGTATATATTGTATTCTCTTTTAATAAATTATTTACTTCTTTTTAAAAGTCTGTTGTGAAGGGGTTTATTTGTTGTTGTTGTCTTTATGGACCTCATTTTGTGCACAGGGGCATTGTCATGCTGGAACGGGTTTGGCCCCTTAGTTCCAGTGAAGGGAAATCTTAATGCTACAGCATCCAAAGACATCCTAGACAATTGTGTGTTTAGAACTTTGAGGCAACAGTTTGGGGAAGAACCACATATGGTGTGATGGTCAGGTGTCCACATACTTTTGGCCTTGTAATAGTTATTGCAGTTTGTGGATCAATTTATGAGATATATTTATACTGCCGTAAGTAGGTGTATGTTTAAAAAAAATAATAAAAGGATTACAAAAGGATGTTCCCTGCCCGATTCCCACAGCGGCCATGAGGAGGCGCTGTTACCGCATTTTACTCAAACCTGGACATTCGAGCCTCTATACAAGCATCCATCCTTTCCGCATCATCCTTCCATTTTTGTGCCATCTCTCATTCCCAGCTCTCTCTCTCTCTCTCTCTCTCTCTCTGCTGAGGATGCTGTGTGTGAATGATCTCTCCATCTCTCCATGCCGACATGTGGACTGATCGTGCAACATTTTCCCACTGACGCTAGAACATCTTGCAAGGTAAGAACATTTTGTTCACCTCATGATGCTGTGCAGCCTGTTTACAGTGTAATGCTACCTATCACCTGCTCCTGGTGGATTACAGCAACCCACGAAATTCATAAACACACTAATACTGCTGCATTACCCCCCCTTATGTGGATGTGTTTATGTGCAGAATCATGTGCATGCGTCGAGTCAGTATGCGTGGATTTGGCGCGTGCGGGTTAAACACCATTCCATGCAGAAGGATAGAGCTGTGATCTCTAATGAAGTGTGACATTTATCACTTACTGTGTGTGTGTGCGTGCGTTCGTTCACTGGTACACTTCCTCTATGTACACTACACTACATGCATTTATATATATGCATGTGTATGTGCATAAATGTAGAGGAGATGTTTACATTTTTAAGGATATTTAACGTGCACAATTCATTATTTTTTTTATTTATTAAAGCCTAATGCTTGAATATCTAAACCATATATAGGCTTCATGCATTAATTGATCTGAATAATGGCAGCTTTTAGTGTGTAATGAAATGTAGTATGCCATTAATTGGAATCAACCTAATGACTTAATCTTACCCATCAATAACGTGTCCAGCTTTTAGAAAACCTGTCTGACTGACACACACCAGCCAAATATGAATTTGCATTTTTTGCTTTACATATACACTGATTTGCGTAGAGTGTACTGTCTCTTTTCAGACAATTTTCTTGTCTGTGCACAAACCACATGCCACACAATGAAGTGTCTAATATGTTCTATGATCACATTTAAGATCACATTTACCTTGTTGTGTCTGTTTGTGGCAGAGCCTTGGCAATGTTTCGTGTCAAGAGCACCAGAGAGGAAGTCACACTGGCACAATTCTACATAATTTATGTTGTGTTTTTGTACTTTATTTGAAACCACTGAGTAAATAGTTTTTGGGAGCTTTTGTGCAGATTCAGCCTTTTGGTTTTATTCTTCCAATACAAACACTACTCGAAATTAATAATTTACTATCCACTTTTTTGCCTGTGAGGCTATTTCTTGAACTGCATGAGATCTAATACCATAGGATTAAAATGGCATCATTTAAGATCATTTAAGTAATCACTTAAGAATGGCTGTACAACCTCTGTGTGTACTGGCTTGGTCATTATGGCTTGCTGCTGGTTTTTATGGTTTGACTAACTGTTTTTCTGCAAGGAGATTGGCTTTAGAGAGAAATAGAGGTTCAGCCTGTGTTCTTTCTTGTCTTTATATTTCATGAGGACAGCAGTTCAGAAAGCTAAGTGCCTTAGTATGGGAACTGCTCTACCATTACTTTTCAAACTTAGACATTAGAGAGATGACGATGAAATGTGGGATGGTTATATGGGGTTTAGAAGGATAGACACGCCAACAACATACATTACACATGTATAAATGCCATATGTGTGACAGATACAGTATCCAAATGCCTAAGAGAAGCACAGATGTAGCATGCTTGTCCAGTGCAGACAAGTCCTGTGTAAGTTTGCTTGTTTGATTAGAGAACAGGTGCAACAGGCATGTTCCGAATGCATAAATGGAGATGAGGTGATTTTAAGTATCTGCAGCAGCAATTCTGTTTACATGGCGGGAATAAATGTGTCAAACTGAAGTGAAAGAGGGAAAAAAAGAGGAAGTACCAAATGCAGCTATGACTAATGGGTTGCAGAGACAAAATGGGACATGCCACAAGTCTCCTATTAAATTCATGGGGCCATAGTTTGACATTAATCAGCTTATTAGTATTAGTATTTTTTTTTATCTATCTCTTTTTATCAATTTTTCATTCATGGAAGCAGCTTATATTCTGAGAGGTGAGCTATGAGCAAGACAGGAAGAAACTAAAAGCCAATGAAGACTGTTAAAGATATCACAGTACTTGTATGGGTTTGTCATTAGGTCAGTGGACCGCACTAATAGGTGAGTCACTTAAACACAAGTTTATTATGAGAGGTGCTTAATTGCTCAATTGCTTTGCTCTAAACTGCTTTGGCTAGATTTAGTCAAATTGTAGAGTCTTTGTTTTTATGAGATACATTGGACAGATCCAGTGAGAACATTAATTTGAATCAAACCTCTGGATCCTTAGGTTTCAATCCTTACGGCTGATATTTGACTCTGTCTTGTTGCCTTTAAAGGTGCAGTTTGTAATTTTTTAAATGTATGTCTAGACAAATGAAAATAAAATAATTTCAAAACATACTTTAAAATATAACAAACAATGTTGTTGTCTTGCAGTGGATCTGTCTAGTTTGTTCATTTCAAGCTTTTGGTAAATGTTTTTTCCAGCCCGGACACTAGCTTCACCTCCAGACAGAACAGCTCTGTTCAGCTTTTCCTTAAAACCCACCAAGAAAACATACTGTATAAAGTTATGACAGAGGAAGTGGGGTCAGTTGCGGGAAAGAGAAATGCTTGTGTGCTATAATTGTAGAACCAATTATAGAACATTGCAGTAGACCCTATTAATATAGCTGTTTACTGATTGCCACTGGATACAGTAGTGTACAATCAAGAATGCAGTTATGGCTGGATTTGGGGGGGGGAGCTATAGTTTTCTATAGAAAAACTTCCGAAATACTATGAGGTATTGATATCATGCATACCTGTTCTTCCTTATTTGGCATTTTAATTATGACATACTGGAGTCACAGCAAACCTAATCTCAATAAGTCACTACATCTGGATTCAGTGCTGAGTTGTCAGACCAAAGAGATCCAGTCTCATGTGTTGTGGACAGGAATAAGGCTGTTCTTTCTCACTTCATGCTTTTAAAAATGTGCTTGAAATGAATGATTGACACATTTGAGACACACATTTCTTTTCCTCTTAGGGGGGCTGATTGTGGTTCTTAGGCTGTGGAAGTTATTAGGCTGTACAAAGTACATGATGGTTCTCCTGGGTTGTTTTGATCTAAAGGTATGACTGATCCAGTGTCTTTCTTTCTTCTTGTTATAAATGTATTCGAGTGGACTGTAGCCATAGTTTTATTCTATTTAGCTGATTTTAAATACTGCCTTTGGGACCTAATTCACACTGGAAAAGGTTGAGACATTTGAACCAGACTTTGATATCCTAGAAAATAGGTCACTTTTGATGTTTTGCACATAGAAGTAAGGCACTGACTAATAAAGCCAACCCTAAAGCAGTCATTAACATCATTCTGAATCAAATTTTGGTATGTTGACCTTTCTCATGAAGGTTTAGGCTCTCTGTGCAGGTAATTTATAAGAAATGATCAGATGATTTAACTTCAATTTCATACATATCTTTCCAGATATTTACTATAGTTTATTATAGCTCAACTTTGGTACTCTTTGGTAACTGTGGTTAGTATAGACTTGCTGGCCACTTTATTAGGAACACCTGTACCACCTGAACTAGTCAACTAATCATGTACTGTATCAGCAGCTTAATGCATAAAAACATGAAGATACAGGTCAAGAAATTCAGTTAATGTTACCTGGTCTTCAATTGTCCAGTTTTGGTGAGCCTGTGCTCACTGTAGCCCCAGATTCCTGTTCTTGGCTGACAGGAGTGGAACCTGTTGTGATCATACAGTATGCTGTTGTAGCCCATCTGCCTCAAGACATGTAATGCTTTCTGAGAAGCTTTTCTGCTCTCCAGGATTGTAAAGAGTGGTTATTTGAGTTACCACAGCCTTCCTGTCAGCTCAAACCAGGCTGGCCATTCTCCTCTGACCTCTCTCATCCACAAGGGGTTTCACCCGCAGAACTGCTGCCCACTAGAGTTTACAGAGAACTACTGTTGTGCATGAAAATCCCAGAAATTTCTAAAATACTCAAACCAGCCTGTCAGGCACCAACAACCAGACCACGGTCAAAGTCACTGAGATTATATTCTCCATATTCTGATCTGTGATTTGAACATTAATTGATGCTATTGACCTATATCTGCATGATTTTATAGAGTGCACTGCTGTCACATTATTGGCTGATTGGATAATTTCATGATTGAGCACACAGGTGTTCCTAATAAAGTGGCCAGTGAGGATATGTTAAACCATAATAAAACTGTATTAATGGTATTATGTTTATTGTATATTCAACCATGTCACCATCATGTTTTTCCTATAGTGCTTTATGGGAGTTATTTTTATTACATATTTAACCATCCTAATGTCAGTTTTATTATGGTATCTTATGACAACTATTGTCTCAGCATGACATTGCCATGGTTTTACTGTGATACTTATGCTAACTGTTATGTTAACCATGGTTGGCAGGTCAATCTGTATCTGGAATCAAAAGAGCAAAGATGGTACAATAGTGTTTTAAATGAGCATAGTAAATTAAAAGTAAATTTAAGTTTTAGTGCTGAATAGTGAATGGAACTTTCACTCTGTCCTGCAGGATGCCCTTTAAAATCTCTTACTACAGATGAGCTGGACTCTGATTGATTATCTCTCTCTGCTATCACTGACAAAGCAACTATGTGTGCTTGCCTGCAATTTTTTTTAAGTAACAGAAAGCTATCTGTGTTAGTTTCAGCGCTAGTTTGGCGTTTGCATACAGGAGTTATACTAGTAAGAAATACAGCACTGAAAGATACCATAAAAATATGTCTTGCCGTAAACCTTAAAACTTCCACAGGATTAAATGATCTCACCAACCTAATTCAGATATAAAGAAAGCATACATTTCCTGCTAAAATCACCTGTATGTGTTTAGCATGTGCATTTTATATTCATATTTCATTTTTGTGGTTGTAAATATCTCTCAGCATATCAGAATAACGTAGCCTCATTGACCAAAAAAGATTTCACAGGTTGAAGGTGGACAGAAGGGTTGCAGGTAAATTTACATTCAAGTACAAAGTGTTAAGCACATCTATTAAGGTTGTTCCTAAATGTCATTAAATTGCCCTAAAACCTATTTTGCAAGGAAAAGTAAGTTAATAATCTTATTAACTATTAACCCAGCTAGTTAGCTGAAGGACATTCAATGGATGGATTGAATGGATCTATATTTATATATCTCACAATCACATTATTCCAGAGAGGATTTTATAAGGGGGATGGTAATTGCATTGATTACAAGAAATACTGTATATTCAAATATAAAAATGTCAATAGAGCCTGACAGCAGACAAAACTACTGCTATCTATCTATCTATCTATCTATCTATCTATCTATCTATCTATCTATCTATCTATCTATCTATCTATCTATCTATCTATCATCCATCCATCCATCCATCCATCCATCCATCTATCTATAATGAATCATTATTATTTGCTTCCTCACCAGGAGCACCCATTATGTCATGTGGTTGAGCCACTGGGACTTTCTCTACCTCAGACTTTGAGAGTGGACTCTTTAGTATTGAGTTTATGGCTTTCTTCCGCCTCTAATAGATGGGTTATTTTGTCACTACACCCTAATTTGTTTATTCAGACTTCTTAAGCCTTTAAGCATCATGGTGATGAGACTTAAATATTATTCTTGAAGTGCTTGTCAGTTGCTTGAATGTAGGTGTTAAGGTAACAACATCTATATTAACAACATGAACATCTCCAAATGAATTCTGCATGTAGCTGACAGCAGACAGTTTTGGCAGCCAATTTAATTATTTAATTATTCTAAACACCCCGTGCACAAGAAATGTTCTCCTTTATGTAGAATGTTTGAGATCGTTCTTGACTACCAGAAGCTCTCATTTTAGCATTTTAATCTTTGTAGTAAAAGTAGGTCAGGTTCAAATCAGTCTGTGTGAATGGCAGAATGTAGGTTGGAGAAGATGGAGAGAGGCATACTGTACATCCAAAACAGCTTGCTACAATTCTGTGTCTAATTACAGGTCACAAAATCCAAATAATTTGGTTCTATTAAGCCGATCTTCACTGGATAAATAATTAAAATACTAGTAGGCCAACATTTATCATTCCAGCTCTATTCTTTGCACAGTAAGACATACAGCATATATCTTGGTCTCTTATTCAAGCTGTGTACTTCTTGATTTCTGCTGCTGACAAGGACAAGGATAAGAATTGTCATGTGTGACTGACAAGGCTGTTAGTCACAGTCTTTAACTGCTTCACATTGGTTCTTGATGAATATTTACAGTATAAATTATTATATTAGTGTGCCGTACTGTGCATAATTCAGATAACCCTGACACTATAACCACTATAGTCCTTGACAGTCACAATATTCTTCACATTTAATAACACATTTTTACAAATTATTAATAGTGCTATTCATGTTCTATACCTCAGAGATGCACTATGTATGAATAAGCGTATGAATGATGAATGCTTTTTTGGCACAGTTACTCTGACCATCTGCTCAGTGTGTCTATGGTATTTGTCACAACATAACAGGTTTAAATAATTTTCACAAATTATAAAAAGGTCACATATCAGTTAAAAACTGCCATTTCATGTTTGTAGCTAATGCATTTTAAGCCTGCAGTCTGCACCAGAAACATAAATTGAGTAGATATGGGACTCAGTGGACAGAAATGGCAGGCTATCATGTACACCTATATACACAGTTATAAACAACTAAAGGAAAGCAGCAATGGAGTCTAATTTATTTCCATTAATTGCTTTATTCCTATAACTATCAAAAAAAAACAACAAAAAAAAAAAACATTTCAATTCATTGCGTTTTTCAAACATTTTCCTAGACTTTTGCTTATCATAACTTGGATATTATCTCAGTATACTTTTCAGATAATCTAAAAAATGTCATGTACCTACTTTACTTATTGCAGAGTACGAATTCTTTTTAAATTAATATATGTACCTGTGTGTTTCCTGTGGGAATAAATGTACTGTACCTTCTCAGAACATTTGTGTGTCTTTACCTCTGGCAGTGATTAACCTTCTGGCATGGTTTTGGAGCCAGCCGTGTTGCTGGGTAAAAACAGAGCCTATGCTTTCCTTTTATCATTTATGGCTACTGTATTTTTCACCATTCTATAATGAGTTGCATAAAATGATGCAGTATTGAGAACCCCATTTACAGCAAGCACAAGAAAAAAAGACGTGGTTCTGTGGCACAGTAAAGTTTTTGCAATATAGAGAAATTGGCAGGCTGCTGTGATTGTTAAAGAGAAACTCAGCTATGCACATTGAGGCATATTTGCTAAACAAAGCAGGACTTTTAGCAACTGCTTGTGCTGGTAGGTGTGCCCAGTGTAGTGGATTATCTATTAAAAACATCCATGAAAATGAACTTTTCTTTTCTAATTAACATACTGTGACCTCAGTTTTATGAAGTTCTGTCCAGCATTTTGGTTGACATCACTGGAGGATGCTTCATTTTCCTGTGTTACAATGAGTAACACAAGTTTAAGGAGTGAGCATCCTTCCTGTTTGAAAACAGATGTTCATTTTTGACTGGTTGGATTAATTGAATATGAGTTGCATCTATCACCCTGAGGGCATTTGAAAAAAATCTATGCAGAACAATCTGTTTAATTTCAGTATGATCGTCCTAGTCATTTGACAGTGGTTGTGGAACATTAAGCTTTGACTCAATGAAAAGAATCAGAAAGAGAAGGTAATAAAAACATGTAACCATGCAGGGAATGTGTGACAGTTTTTGGTTTGCTATTCCATATGTTTTTTATTTTATTATTTTATTTATTTTAATAAATCATATTACTATAACTGCATAGGTGATGTGTTAACAAAATGCAATATTAGTTTGGAAAACCTCTAGCCCATCTCTGAGGCTGTTTATGTCACCTTTGAGTAATAAGTATCTGCAAGGAAAATAAGACAGTCTGTGTCAAAACATCCAGTATTTTTTCTGTGAAAGGGAAACATATAAAGTCATAACATATGCAATGAGGCAATGAGACATAAAAAATATTGTGTTGCTGATGAGCACATTAAATTTATCCAGCCAGTGCATATTTTTCTACATCTTAAGGGGCAAATATCTAATTAAAGATGTTTTGTGAAAAAGATTCAATAAAAATTTTAAAGTGCATTCAATTCATAAAAATATCATTTAACCAATTTAGCCTTTGGCATTATGCATTGTATTAAAGTAATTCATAGTCTCCATGTGAAAGCCCTGTGCAATAATGTGTTTTTTTTCTTTTTTCTTTTGTCTCTTCAGTCGGTTGAAAACAACAGCTTCTGGTGTCTGTCAAAGTCGAGCAATTACCTTTGCTTCATAAAAGATGCAAAAATATATTATTGGATTGAGCTTGTAAAACTGTAAGAGCATCTCAAAAGAGTCTCAAAAGAGAAATGACACTAAAATCGATGTGACAGTCATGAGAAACTAGAAACACAGTTTCTTAATGAAACATGAGCATGAATGACAAGCTTGTTGGACCTGTTGGATCCAGCTTTCAGGTTGATCATGGGGAAATCAGGAACAACAACAGGTGCTCTGAGCATTCATGGGATGGAGATGCCAATGCAAATGAGATTCAGAGTAAAGATGGTAGAACTTTGGAGGACATTGCTACTCAGTCCTCTTTTGTATCTCACACTGAGGAACAGGACAAAATCATCATCTGGGGCACAGACTCTCAGTATGATGATCCTGAACTGGCAGAGTTTGAGATGTTAGAATGCCAGGAGCTGGAGGCTTATCTTGTCGATTCAGAGGACAGTTATGTTAAAGATGACGGACCTACACTCGGGACCTTTTCCAAAACTATCACTCAAACTGAGGTTGATGTTCAAAAAGGCAAAAAACTGGATACGAAGGAGCAAGAAACAGCTTCCCACAAGTCCATCAGCAAAGAGATGGAGACATGCATTTCTAGGGCTGAGTTTAGCTCTGATAATGATGTATTTGTATCTTGTTACTCCACAATATCCAGTCTTACCTCACAGTCCTGTCTGACTATCTCAGATAAGAGCAGAAGTTCTCCACACACTGAAGGAACTCATGTAGATCTCAATCTGAACACTACTGTTTTACCTGAGGAACCTTTTTTAGAAGCACAAGAAAACCAAGCAGCTCAAAACCAACCTGTAAAAACATGCAAAGAATCCTCAGGCCAGTTGAAAAATGACATAAATGAATGTAAACCAACCATTGCAGGTGCTAAAAATGAGCACAACAAAATAGAAAATGCCAGTGAGAACAATGCAGTTGCTGCTGAGAAGCACCCGACTTCAATTAAGGAAGAATGTAAACATAAAGATCCAAAAGCGGTTTCATTTCAGCAAAAATCTTGCCAACCATTTGGGTCAGATGACGCACATTCTTTTTCAGTGGCCAACAAGATTCCTCCCGATACCAGTCATGAAATAAAATCTAAACAATCCCAAAAGGAGGAAACTTTAGAAATGTCTCAAAGATCCTTTAAGCAAGACTCAACAGAAACACCCAGTCACAGTGTGGTAGCGGAACCCAGACTGTACCAGAAACAGGCATCTTTTGAAAGAACTCAGAGTGCTAACCCATGCAGCCTGGAAAGTCGAATGCCATGGGGAACTTCATCACACCCCTCTACTCCTCCATCTTCCAAGACCACCAGCTCTCCAAAACGACAACCACTTTCTTCACCAGCCAAGGGTGTCAGCACACGAACTCCAAACCAGGAACCTTCTGGTTCTCCACAGAGGCTTGTTAGTGGTTTGAAGCTTCCAAGTAAAAGCTACTTTAGTAGTGGCATCCCAAAACCAATTCCTCCTCAACAGCCATCTAAATCAGAATCTGATTTTATGAAGTCCTCTCCTCCTCAAAGGCCTAAAAATGTCCGGCCAAAGATAATCACTTATGTACGTAAGAGTCCTCAGCCAAAGCCACATTCAACAGAGAGTCCATATGAAGCCTCTGCTCTGCCTTCAAGGCTTTCACCGTACTCTAGTATGCCGGCCACAAAAGAGCAAAAAGTTGCAGGATCTAGAGGCTCACCAGTGATGAGCTCCTCCAATATCCTACAGGACAAGTATCGACAGGAGTTGCAGAAATCAGGATACTACTCACCACCTGGCCTGATGGTGTCTGGCATCAGACTACCAGGGCATACTGTATCTCATAAAATGGTAGGAAAGTCAGAAAGTTTCCATGGTGAACTCCCAGGCAAATATCTGCATGAGGTAAGAATTCATTAAATTGCTATTTTTGGAATGGTATTGTCATTTCTGTGTACATGTTTGCCTTATGTTGAGATTTTAAAAGAACCTCCTTGATTTTTTCTAGGTGGGAAGAGGTGTCCACCTTGGAACATATGAAGTAGCCGGTGCTACTCGATCACCAAGGGCTCTAAGGCCTCAGCTTGGCCTTGGAGCAGTCACAAGACAACCTACAACCAAAGCCAGGATGCTGATGACAGGCCAGAGGTCAACTTCACCTCTCAGCCACTCAACTCCAATGGGGCAGCCTATGCACTGCTACCAAGATTCCATAGGTTAGTTAGCACATGTTCCTGGATGATTGAATAACTCAAACAGACTGCTCTTTAACATCCACTAGTGAGAGAAAATTCACAAAATTGTGCTCTCTGAAGATATCTGCAGTGATAATGAAACAAACAGCGATGCCTCATGACCATAGATTTTGGTGGGGTAGGATAACATTAATAACAACATAGCCTCAAAATAATTTACGTCAAGTGGCTATCACACTTGACTTATGCTATAATTTTTTATTATTTTTTTTTAGAGTAACCCCCTTTTAGACAGTTTAAAGTTGAGAGTGTACTGTCATCCAGCGTACAGTATAGCAGCTCATTTTGAACATTGAAACTGCTGCAGATATCTTCATAGAGCACAATATACCTTTGTTCATCTGTGAGAACAGCTAATATCTTTATCAAGGGTTGCCAGATTTCTTTGTGGCCATGGAGTATTTAAAACTACCCCAGTTTGGCATGAAAAAGAATGATCCTGACATCCCTGACATTAACTGTCCTGTCTGCTGCTCCTCTTCCACTGAAAACATTCACTGAATGAGCATGAGGCAATGTGATTCCTTCCCCTTTGGGCCTCTTTTAGCAGTTGTTCCAGTTCCCAATTTGACCACTAGGTGCAAAAATTCTATGGCACTAAAGTGAGCAAACTGACCCAAGCAAATTCATAGAACATTGTTATATATATATATATATATATATATATATAGTATATTTCTGTTTGTATTTGGTCCCATTCATGATTCAATAAATTGAATATTACTTTGTTACTAATTAACCAAAGTTCTACGTACAAAGGGTTAGCTTTTATGTAGACATGGGTTTATTGGTATGGCAATTATAATGTATCTTATAAGGTATGAATTTACCACTGTGCAGCCTAAACTCTGTAAAATGCATGTACCTGGTGTTAGATGTGTGTAATATTCATTCCATGAAAATATCCACCTCAATTAGAGAGCACCTCAGTGTCAGGGCCAATATATTTAAGAGGGAATTAAGATATTTCTATTGTCAGAAATTCTAATTAGTGCATTTTTTTGCAGTGAATAAATCTGTTCCATTTACGTCTCTAGTCCTGTGTACCAAGCCACTAATAAATTATACAGCAGTGCGATCATAAAATGCACAGACTCTCCTCCCCAAACAGTTCACGGTTTAATTATTCAGCCTAAGGCTAAAGTGTCACCATACCAGCCATGAGGCTTTGTACTGTAATCATTTTGAGAACTGCATATGCATGGAGTCTCTTACACCATTTCTCTCTTTGAAGTTGGAAACCCGTGACAGCAGTCAAATTCAAGAGCTGCTCATTTTACGCCTTCTGAATATGTTTACTGAGCTTTGATTCCTTCGTATTCTGCCTAGTCTTATAGCCAAAGCTCAAGATTCTCTCTAGTTTTACTTAAATAGAGCATTTTTAAATTCTTTGCTCAATATAGAATAAATGTCAACTATAAAACCATGATAAATTTAATATCCCTTAGTGCCTAGGGATCTGAATTTAAATCCTAGGACTGACCAAAAACCATAGCTAGGCCCTTGAACAAGGCCCTTAAGACTTAACTGCTCATTATTAGACTTGGATTTGACTTGGCTCTTTAGTACATACTTTGTTATAGACATACATTGTTATAGATTTTATTTGATGACTTCTACATTATAGAGTCAGTACAAAAACATTTTAGATTTCCAAACATTAGTTTTCCAGCACAGAATTAAATGTTACAAAAAATAATATTCTTGTAAGAATATCAATAACAATTTATCAACAAATAAATCTAGTATGAGGAGGTTAACTTCTGTTTTTGATGTCTGTTAGGAGTAAAATAGTTCATGGTTGAAAGTAAATGAATAACATATTCATTGAATGAAATCTCATCTTCTTGAAACATTTAATTTAATTATTTTTGAAGGCATCTTCGCTCTACAGCATTTCTTTGCATGTGCCTATAACTTTTACACAGTACTGTATACTTTCAATAATTGTGGCACATATATTTTGGAGAGAAAAAAAGTGTTAAAGAGAATGTTATAATAAAAAAATTTAAAAAAACGTTTTTTTTTTCTCCGTTATTGTTTGACTGGAAAATGTCAATTATTCTATGCAGTGTTTATTTTGTACATTTCATTATGCTCACTTTTTATGACTGCCAATAATTCTGCAAGGCAGAAATCTTTAATACACTTTATTTACCTTATGTTAGTTGTGTATTGATGGGAATCCAAAGTAAATTCTTTTCTAATGTTTCATCAGGGGAGCTGAAGAAGCCTATATTAGAGGTCGCTCCCAAGTCTCTCCTCCCCAAATCAGGTCAGTCTGGCCTGCGCCCGCCGGGCTTCTCCCATCTACCCGCTGCTCGCCTTGCTGCTTTCAGCTTCGTTCGCAGTGCCAGTGTGTCCTCCGTGTCCAGCAACCAATCCAACGATAGCACTCATAGCAGCCCATGCCGCCCCCCTCACTGTAAGTGCTCTTTTGACTTGAATTTCTTACTGTGTGAGGAATTAGCTCTGGGTATACAATGTGTTATCATTATTATTTGCATTATAAGTTGCAGGCTGCTGTCTGTGACAATACTGGGATCAAGGTAGAAACTGGAGCAGAGTCTACTGTTGTATTCTCATTAGTCTCCTGCATACATCCATGCTTCTTAACCTCAGTACATAGTAAACAGAGTTTAGAATAAATGATTAAGGAATAGAAGTGTTATGTATGGTTCTGCAATAGCAGTACTTTAAGACATCTGGGAAAAACAGCTTTTGTTCCTAAAATTCTCTTTAGAAGACTTTGCCAGGGAAAAGCAACAAAGTTAAATTGCTTACTGTCTTATGCAGCATGATTTCTGCAGAGGGAACATAATTTGGTAAACGGATTTTAAGTAATCTCATTAAACACAGACATGAACTAAGGGTTTGCTAGTTTCATTATATAGATAATGAGCCATAATAGTAATGCACATGTTTTTGTGCCAGGGGTATTCTTTTATCATTCCAAATGTCACATGCAGTGTTTTCCAGTGTTTGTGACAATGTCAACTGAGATTTATTGTCTTTCTATATGGGAGAAAGGAAAAGTGGAAAAAAGGGGAGGGGGTTAATAGTGGCGTTAATGAGGCAGAGCAAAAGTGACAGAGACATTTAATTGTTCCATGGGAATAATTTTAGGAGCAGAAAGGGTAGTAGTCAAGTAACAGTCAATTTTCCTTCCCTCTGGAGTGGCGACTTGTGTCTGGTGTGTCCATTTGTACTGCATATTGTGTGGGATTTGATTTCACCCTCTTCTTTTTCTCTTCCTCTAGCTCACTGTTGCTAGGGAAGGATGCCTATCATTAATCTCTAAGTTTTTTGTGCTTCTCTGGGTGATTTTCTTCCTCACAGAGGGAAGGATTTCTCAATGCAGGGCTAATTATGTTCTAATTGCTCCAGCAGCGGCACAGTTTTAGTGCAGAATAGAGAGTGCCATTCACACAAGCAAAAATAACTACACTGAACTTGAAATAGCAATTGGTTCTTGTTTTAGCATTTTCAAAATTCTCAAATATTCTTAAAGATCCTAAATTTCTTCTGAGGTATACCATTTAAATATTTACACTATGTTTGTGTATACAGTACTGTGCAAAAGTTTTTTGTTTTTTTTTTAGTACAAACTTTGTTATAGATTTTTTATTTTATGACTTCTACATTATCAAGTCAGTACAAAAAACATTTTAGATTCCCAAGCATTAGTTTTCTAGCACAAAATTTGTCATTAAAGAAAGCAGCATATTACGTAAGAGACACTTTTCAGACAAAAAACACAATGAAGGCTGCTGGGTTTTGCTGCAAAAATAAGAAGCAAGTGCGACAGTCAAAGTCTCCAGAAGAACTGTGTCTGGTTCTGCAAGATGCTCAATAAAACTTACCAGCTCATTTCCTTATAAAACTGCAGTAATTGTACCGGATACTACTATTTTTAACTTTTATTTGTATTTTTTTGTCATACCAGATATTGACTTTACTTTCATTTACTACTGTTTACTGCTCTTTCCGGTATTTTTTTTTTAATGTAGAAATATTTAATTTCATTATTTTGAAGGCATCTTTGCTCTACAGCATTTCTTTGCATGTGCCTAAAACTTCTGCACAGTACTGTATATTATTAAATGCTTACAGTATACTCTCACTGTGCCAAGATGATACAAGTGGGTGCATGAATTTATACTCAGACTTGTGTGTGCACTTGTTTTTGTGTGACTGAGTCATAATTTTACTGCTTTTCATCAAGTCTGCTCACCCACTCTATACTGTGATTGATGCTGTTATGCTCTTAGCTTTAAGCTTTCAGTATTTAACAGAAAACAATACACTCTCCAAAATTATTTTCATAGAAAACAAACCACAATTTTATCATTTTATTTGTAGATTTTCAGTCATTTCAGCCTAATCTTCAAAATACAGATTTGTTCTGGTTCCTGGTAATGAAGTTCTAGGGGGAAATGCATGAATGATCAACCTTGTACCATGACGTCCATTCAGCAGTCTGAACACCTTAATACTGTGAAATGTTTTGTATTGTATTCTTGCAAAACTACCCAAAACAGTTGTGGTAGTTCTGTTGTGAAAATTTTAGACTGCTAAATCTCAGGACTGCCAGAAAACCATCACTGGCACCTTACACAACTGCTCAGCTGTATACCTGGACTGTATACTGGCTCAGCTATATGGTGCTTTGACTAAGAGGATCTGGCAAATTGTCATAAGCTAGTATAAGTATAGAATAAACATAAGTATAGAAATTATTTTTGTCTGTTTCATAGGAGACAAAAAACTAGCAATGTTTGCTTTTTTTTCCAACTGTTTGAGTAATTGCAGCTAAAAGAGAAAATACTTAATCTATGTAGCACCTGAATGTAACTAAAATTGACCTGAATATTATCTAATTTAAGGAGTTTAGTGTTTCTGGTTTTGCACAAACTGTGCATGCGCTCTGAATGATCGACCATTATCTTTCAATTTGTACTGATTGATTAGCTCACCATAAAAAAAATAATAAAAATTCAAATGTTGCTGTTGTGTGAGGGATGTTTAGTGCAGAAGAAATATTCAGAATTTAAGCAAATGTATATTTTTTTATTATTGTATTGTTCTGTGGTATCTGAGGAAAAATCAGCATCATTTTGGTCCTTGGTTTCCCCCCATTCCACACACTCTGTAAATATCAGCATGGGCCACTGAAAAATACATATCGGTCGACCACTCACTGTTAGTATGACTTTGTGACACTGCAGACTCCTATTAAACCGAACCACACCCACTAATGTATGTGAGATAAACACAGATAAGAATTTTGAACTTGAATTTAACTGTACTTGACAGTTGACTTAAAAGTCAAGTTAAAATGTATTATTTCTCCCAACATTTTTCTCTTTCTTCTTCCCAATAGTCTTTTTTCCTGTGTGTGTGTGTGTGTGTGTGTGTGTGTGTGTGTGTGTGTGTGTGTGTGTGTATAAATAGAATGCATTATTAGTTATTATTCTTACTGAAAAACTTTGGAAACCCCACTTTTCTAAAACAGGATTGATAATGGAAGTCTAAGGGCATTTACTGAATTCCATCAACAAACATTTAACATACTTGACAATATAATGTGAATTCAAATCTACGGCAGTTGCACTAAGGATGAGACAGGCATGACATGACAGAATGTAAGCAACAATGATGGTATGGGGTTTTATCAAACTTTATATAATACTTTTCTGAAGAATTTATGAAATCGTCCTGCAAAGGTACAGTACGTCATGCATAAACACATTAAATGTCTCAACAACTGCCCTTAGACTTTGAGGTTTCTTGTTGTTTTCTCAGTGTAGGGAAATGTGTTGTCCTGAATAATCACATCACTACAGATGTAGTAGGTAGAGATTATGTGAAAAATTCTTCTATATTTTTATATGTTAATGTGTCTTTATGAGGTGTGAGGTGGCTCCTGTGTATTTTGTAGCATGTGGTATGTGATATAGTAGATCTATTTGCTGCAGGTTTCACTGTAGGCATTGCTCTCTAAACGCAGTCACTGCATGAACTCATTGTCTTTCCTCTGCTGCAGAAGCGGTGCTGAGTCAATCGCTGCAGTATGAGAAAATGCTGAGAATAGCCTTCTCTCTCTCTCTCTCTCTCTCTCTCTCTCTCTCTCTCTCTCTCTCTCTCTCTCTCTCACTCACACTCTTATTCTCTTCTGAATCTACCCAAAACCATCAGTTAACATTCAGTAACTGTAATAAGACAATAAGTATTGTCACTATTGGCTCTTGGTTGTACACAGGTTTGGTCCTTTTTTTAATTTAGGTGGCAACATGCCTGTTAGTATTCAAACTATTAGTCTGAGATTGTGCATTCTCCTAACATGTGCACTAGTACACCACCAAACATTTCCCACCAATCCACTGATACATTGTGCATGAGTTGGTGAAAATCAGACTAACCTCAGTGTAGTTGTGACTCTCCAAAATCTAGAGTTTGTCACCACTGGTATGACTTTCAGAGAAGTTCAAGCTTGTCTGATACTATAGTGAGGAAACATTTGGCTCTTAGACAGCTGGTTCATTGGCGGTGCATTCTAGTGCTGCCAACATTTATGGCCCCACTATCCACAACTTGTCTGCTTGTTATTTACATGTACAGTATGCCTGTAGCATTTTTGTCAGATGCTGGGGCCAATAAGCACAAATGGAAAGCTTGAATAAGAAATAAAACAACAGCTGTCGTCCACACCCGAAATGATCTCTTGTCCACGCCTTTATGACCACTTTTTCTTTCTGGCATGATCTAGTTCATGGTGAGAGACACTGTAGTTAACCTGCTGTGAAGTGTCTGGTGATAACAGCATCTATCTTTCAATTATTCTTCTGCAATGGATGTGGCTGTTAGCTATTGATATTAGCATCCATTAGCACACTGCTGGTGTGGCTATCAACTCCTGTCTTAAAGGTTCACTGCCCTGGCAGTGTGAACGATGTAGCAAAGAAATTAAGTCAAGAGGATTTGATGCTGAAATGTTCACGTTACTAGGATACTTTGTACCGCTGATTACCTTCGTTTTTCAAAGAGACACACCAAAGCAGGATTTGCACTCATGTAAGTGTGGATTAAAGTATTTGGATTAGAGTTTGCCAGAAATGTGTTATATCATTTTCTCTTAAAATGCTTGACACTTACTTATCATAGCTTTAAAAATATATGTGGCATTGTGTTATGTATGATAACACATTCCCAGAACTAAATGCCAAATAGCTTCGGCTTGCTGATATGAGAGAGGAAAAACAACCTTATTAGTTTTGATTATTTAAATGTTCTTCATGCTAATGTTTTGGGTCACTGTATATGTAGTTTGGTGAAATTTGTGCTTGGTAGGGTCCTATTGTTTGCATGGATAAATGGAGGAAAATACATAAAAATGTATTCAGATATAATACTAAATTTCACAAATGTAAATATTGTTTTTTTTTTTTTTTTTTTTTTAATATAATTGTTTTTTTAAACCTACAAAATAAAGTACCACCTGTACTACTGCAATAAAATAGCAATAAAACATAAATGTATTGTAAAAACAGAAAAATACATTTAGTAAATAATGCTAGCTATGAATATTTACTAAAATGTAAAGAATCATCCCCTTTAAAATAATCACATTTTGTTGCTTTTCAGCCTGAAATGAAGATGGACACAGTTTTTGTTTTATCCAGCTATATTTACTCAGTGCAACTTGTAACATCCAAGTGAAAGATATAACACCAATATTTCAGGAAAAAAAATAAAATAAAATAAAAAACAGAATCACTGAGTTGGAAAAAGGATCACCCTCTATTTTGTTGAACCACCTTTTGCTTTAATTACAGCCTTTAGTCTATTGGGATATGTCTCTACTAACTTTGCACATCTAGACTTTGCAATATTTGCCCACTCTTCTTTGCAGAACTGCTCAAGTTCAGTTAAATTTGATGGTGACCGTTTGTGGACTACAGTCTTCAAGTCATTCCACAGATTTTCAATGGGGTTTAAGTCTGGGCTCTGATTAGGCCATGCAAGGACATTCACTTTTTTCTCCTTCAACCACTGTGTGGTCAGTTTTGCTGTGTGCTTTGGGTCATTGTCATGTTGGAAGGTAAACCTTCTTCCCATTGACAACTTTCTGGCAGAGGGAAGCAGATTTTCCTCAAGGATTTGATGGTATTTTGCCCCATCCATTTTCCTTCTATCCTGACAAGTGCTCCAGTCCCTGGTGCAGAGAAACACCCTCATAACATGATATTACCACCTCCATGCTTTACTGTAGGAATGGTGTTATTTGGATGGTGAGCTGTATTGGATTTCCGCCAGACATATTGTTTGGTGTTGAGGCCAAATAATTCATCTGACCATAACACCTTTTTCCATGTGGCCTCAGAATCTTCAAGGTGCGTTTTGGCAAAGCTCAGTCAGTCCAATACAAGCCACATTTGTGGAGAATTTGTGATATTGTTGTCACATGCACACAACGACCACTCTTTGTCATAAATTCCTGCAACTGCTTCAGAGTTGCTGTAGGCCTCTTGGTAGCCTCTCTGACCAGTTTCCTCCTGGCTCTTTCATCCAGTTTGGAGCGATGTCCTGATCCAGGGAGGGTCTGTGTTGTACCAAATACCTTCCACTTCTTAATAATAGACTTCACTGTGCTTCTAGGCATTGATAAAACCTTTGAATTTTTTTTGTATCCATCTCCTGACTTGTGCCTGTTCACAACTTTATCCCAGAGATCTTTTGACAGTTCCACCCATAGTTGATTGTTTGCTTAAATTGCACTACAAAATGCTCCAGGAAAGCTCTTTTTATGCTGAGCTAATCAAAATGACCACAGCTGATCACAGTTGAAAGTCAAATGGTGATTAGCTACACCTGATTGAGTTTACAAGTCATTTTTAGAAGGGGGGTGATCTTTTTTCCAACTCAGTGATTCTATTTTTTAATTTTTTATATTTTTTTTCTGACATGTTGGTGTTATATATTTCACTTGGATGTTATAAGTTGTCCTGAGTAAATACAGCTGGATAAAACAAAAACTGTGTTCGTCTTCATTTCAGGCTGAAAAACAACAAAATGTGATTATTTTAAGGGGGGGGGGGGGATTCTTTTCTATACCCACTGTAAATTTTATGTTTTGCTACTGTGTGTTGGCAAGAGCTTAAAATCCCAGAAGCTTTTAGCTGTTAGCTATTATCTAGCAAAAAGTCAGCTGTCTCAGCGAGTTGAGGTCATGTGACTCATTGTTAGTATTGAAACCTCTGTAATTTGTTGATGTGTGTTTCATGGTGGGTTTTCAGGCCTGCAGTATCTCACAATGTCAATCTGTATCTCCCTGTTTTGGTCCCTTGATCTGCTCTACATCTGCTATACATCTAGCATAATTCAGATCTTGGATTGGAGCTATTTTGTTGGGGTTCATGTTGCAAAATATACCCATGATGGTGGTTGTGTACACATTGTGTGGAATAAGAATAAGAATCATGTGACCTAACTTCACTTAGAGAGACAAAAGTCTATTTAAGAGAAGCTATTTAATGTTTTTTAGTCTATTTAATATTTGCCATTCCAGCTCATGTCTAGTTTTGTTCTTTATTAGCGCATTAGTCATCTTTCACCAGGAGTTCCACTAGAATTTAAACTTCTGTCACTAATTTGAATTTAATAATGTAATCTTTGCTGTGTGCTCAGATTAATTTGAAGGCAACCTGTTGAGTCAGGTTCAACTCTCTCTTCTCTAGTACTCATGTAGTGATGCAAGCTTTTGCCTACTAGCGTGAATAGCATAGGGAATGAGTCAGTGTTCCTAATACTGGCATAATTTTAGGCAGAACACAGAGCCAGCAGTTTTTTGTTTGAGATTGTGAACAGTCTAGAGAAATAATCTGGAATCTGCAGGGAGAATGCAGTAGAGTCAGGACTTCAGGACTTCATTTCAGACTGTGTTTGTTCTTTGTAGGTCAAAGCAGTGAAAATGAGGAGACCCTTGTGTCTCGTGCACCTTTCTCCCCCAGTGATGGTGGCAGCGGTAGACGCTCTAGCTGTGGAAGTGCACAGAGTGCAAGCCGCCGCTCTATGGTGCCTCCACCACGTGGTTCACCTGTTGGTGAGTGTCTTAGCTAAGCCTCTGTATCTTAACACTCTGTCTATTAAGACCCTGTGCCAACTGATTTGATGAGTTGGTGTATAATCTTAGTCTTATTTAATTTACAATGGCTGCACTGACCAATATTTTGAAAGACCATCTCTGTGACTCTTACACCATCCTCCTCACTGTGTGTGTGTGTGTGTGTGTGTGTGTGTGTGTGTGTGTGTGTGTGTGTGTGTGTGTGTGTGTGTGTGTGTGTGTGTGTATGTGTGTGTGTACATTTCCTGGCAAATCTTCAACTGTTCCAGTCTCTGAAACATTCTTTTCATTGTCTCTGACTGTAGTAAAGGGGACTTTTAAGTCCTTACATATTTGTATTTCCATTACGTGACTTGTTCAACAGCCATCTGTCTGTTTTGTTTTCGAAACAGTGCTACAGTATATGGCATAGGGATTTTACAAATCCATGTGCAAGTCTATATTTATATACAGTACTGTGCAAAAGTTTTTGGCACATGCAAAGAAATGCTGTAGAGCAAAGACGCCTTCAAAATAATGAAATTAAATGTCTCTACATTTAAGAAAAAAACTGTAAATAGCAGTAAACAGTAGTAAATGAAACAAAGTCAATATTTGGTGTGACAAAAAAAAATTAAATTTAAATAAAATTAGTAGTCTCCGGTACAATTTGTGCAGTTTTATAAGGAAATGAGCTGGTAAGTTTTATTGAGCATCTTGCAGAGCCAGCCACAGTTCTTCTGGGGACTTTAACTTTCACACTTGCTTCTTATTTTTGCAGCAAAACCCAGCAGCCTTCATTGTGTTTTTTGTCTGAAAAGTGTCTCTTACATAATATGCTGCTTTCTTTAATGACATACAAACATTTTTCTGTAACATTTAATTTTGTGCTAGAAAACTAATATTTGGGAATCTAAAATGTTTTTTTGTGCTGACTTGATAATGTAGAAGTCATAAAATAAAAAATCTTTAACAAAGTTTGTACTAAAAAAAAAATAGGGTGCCTAAAACTTTTGCACAGTCCTGTACCATAAAAATGGGACATGGTCAAAAGCAACAATAATATTCCTGGCGACAGAAAGCACTATAATAAAAATTAGTATAATATACAGGTGCATCTCAAAAAATACCATGGAAAAGTTCTTTTTTTTTTTTCGTAATTTTAATTCAAAAAGTGGAACTTTCATATATTCTAGATTCATTACACATAAAGTGAAATATTTCAAGCCTTTTTTGTTTTAAACTTGATGATTACGGCTTACAGCTCATGGAAATGAGATACTGGAAAAATCCAATACCACTGAACCAGCAATAGTTATTTTGGAAACTTTGACTTTGAGATACTGGAAAAATCCAGTGTCTCAAAAATATTAAAATAAAGAATTTATAATACAGCAGTGTCAACCTGAGAAGAGCTCTAACCAGCTAATTAACTCAAAATACCTTTTTACTCAAAAACCACAGTTGCTCAGTGGTCCAAAGTCCTCTTTTCAGATTAAAAAGTAAATTTTGCATTTCATTTGGAAATCAAGGTCCCAGAGTCTGGAGGAAGAGTGGAGAGGCACAGAATCCAAGTAGCTTGAAGTCCAGTGTGAAGTTTCCACAGTCAGTGATGATTTGGGGTGCCATTTCATCTGCTGGTGTTGGTCCACTGTGTTTTCTCAAGTCGAGAGTCAATGCAGGCGTCTACCAGGAGATTTTAGAGAACTTCATGCTTCCATCTGCTGACAAGCTTTATGGAGATGCTGATTTCCTTTTCCAGCAGGACTTGGCACCTGCCCACAGTGCCAAAACTACTAGTAACTGGTTTGCTGACCATGGTATTACTATGCTTGATTGGCCAGCCAACTCGCCTGACCTGAATTTTGTCAAGAGGAAGACCGGACCCAACAATACAGACAAGCTGAAGGCTGCTATCAAAGCAATCTGGGCTTCCATAACACCTCAGCAGTGCCACAGGCTGATTGCCTCCATGCCACGCCGCATTGATGCAGTAATTCGTGCAAAAGGAGCCCCGACCAAGCATTGAGTGCATAAATTAGCATACTTTTCAGAAGGTTGACATTTCTGTATTATAAATTCTTTATTCTAATATTTTGAGATACTGGATTTTTGATTTCCATGAGCTGTAAGCCGAAATCATCAAGATTAAAACAAAAACTTTATGTGTAATGAATCTAGAATATTTGAAAGTTCCACTTTTTGAATTAAATTACAGAAATAAATGAACTTTTCCATGATATTCAAATTTTTTGAGATGCACCTATAGTAAAGTATAGTATAGTATAGTATTGTATAGAATAGTTAGGGTTTAATATTATGTTGTCAAAGTATGTAACAGGCTGAAAAACACAATTTTGTTTAAAATTGCCACACATTTTTAGAGACAAAATAGTGCTATATAAATCGATACATATTTATGAGAATGATTTTTGTAAGAAAAAATGTAGATAGTTTGTTGTTTTAGTGAAAAATTTGAGTTTTGTGTAATTCTTATATAATAATAGATATAATAATTTTTGCCTATTCTTTTCAAGGGTGCCAATAAGATTAGATAATAGGTTATAGAAGGGTCCCAATAAGATTATTATTATTATTATTATTATTATTATTATTATTATTATTATTATTATTATTATTATTTGTTCACACATGGTGTGTGCAAACAAGTAGGCTTCTTGTATTCAGTACACCAGGCAAATATTGAAATCATGAAGACATTGTTGAACTAGCAGATTTGGAGTCTTTATAACGTGATTGGGTTTATGGAGAGGTGTCTCTCTCTGTCTCTCTGCTGACTCGCTCAAACTGTAGCCACAGGACCACATTGGAGGCTGGGATGTCAGTTGGAGTGGTTTGGTGCTGTCAGGAACATGCCAGTGTCACTATGGTAGCATTCACACTTCACACCTGTCACACACAGTGTACGCAACTGCGCCTCAGAGGCCCTTAGTGTGATTTCTTTGTCATCAGTAGTTTTTCACAACCTAATCAGACGCCGATCCTGTTAGTGCCCTGTAATCTTATTCCCATATGTAATAGCTGGGTGTAAGAGCATATATTTAGTCTACCAGGCTGTTCCAATTCTGCAGGTGTCATTCCTGTACTGGGTAATGAAAAGAATGTTGGCTGTGCAGACATGCAGACATGCAGCTGCTATTACAGCTGCTGTGTATGTCTAGCTTCATCCTTCCTCCTCCTATTCATTCTGTTACGTCATATTACGTCATCACTGACTGTGTATACTGTATATACACTCTGCCTGTTTTCTCTTTGTGCCTTGAGAATTTGAGAAAGGTAACACCATCAACACCAATCACACCACCACCAACAACAACAACACCACAACCAACAACAACATTAACACCATTAACACCACCTCCAATAGCAATAACACCAACAACACCAGCAACAACAAATCTACCACCACCAATATCACCAACAACAACAAAAAAATCTTTAGATTGTCCAACAAAGTATATATTATGAGGCACACTAAGCTGCTTTTTTTCCTTTCAGAGATGGGACTAAATTTTCATGTTTTTGTCATGCTGTTGTAATTAATCTCTTGGTTTGTGAAGTGACTTAAATATCTGCGGTGTATGAATTTAGCTGAATTTATTTCTTGGACCTGTAATATTAACAAATATTTTATAGCATGACTATGTAGAGTTCCTTAGCTCAGAAAATGTTATTCTTTATTTAATTCTAAAACAGTGTATGCAATGTATTAAGGATAAATACATCATCATGTACATAGCTTCTCAAAGAGCATGGTCAAGGCAGAGGACAAACTGTTCATCTGAGGATTCAGATACAGCTGGTCAGCACTTTTGCTCGATGTGTCGCAGGAAGGTGGAATTTGTTGGGGATGTCTGCATCATGGGCTTTGAAAAATGTCTAAAAGGTGGTGAATTGTTGCTCAGAGCCATCTTGTGGTGGAACAGTGACTGAGCACTAAGCTAGTTATGTTTTTCACTAGATTTGCTGCAGTGCTTATAGTAGAAAAGACTTATGGAAATGTGGGAAAGGTGCACCACCTACTGGTCACAGTCTGGTCTAGCGTTGAGGGTTAGCAGAAGAGCTACTGAATTAACCCTTTCACACCCTGCGTCCACTGTAATGTTATCATTCAAACCTATAAATTTAAGTAAAAGTTTATTGACTGGTTGTTAGAGTTCTGGAAAACCAATCAGAGTCAGGTTTAGCACTGCATAGTATAATAAAATGGATATGAATGTAATAAATTAGTATAAATCTATCATTATATATTTAAATATAATTTCAATATATCAATACTGATTATATTATTATCAATATAATAAACACATCATTAGTAAAAGGCAGATGAATAAGGAACTTCAGTTTATATAGATGTTTTTGTAGATTAAAATGATACTGAAATTAATTATTGATGGCAAAAATTGTCTTGAATCTGTTAAAAGGAAGGAAGATCCATTGTGGAAAAATACTTACAAAAAAAGATGATGGAAAGTTATGCTCAGGTCTAAGGTTTATATTATACACCTCACCTCAGCTTTAAATCTTAAAACTTCATAATTTCTTATATGTATTTTCTCTTGTTTTGGTGCAATTATTCTGGATATTTAATGATATATATATATATATATATATATATATATATATATATATATATATATATATATATATATATATATATATATATATATATATAGGATATATATAATGATATTTTCCCAGTGCACAAAGTGAGGTCCCTGAAGACATGGTTTGCCAAGGTCGATGTGGCTTGAGCCCTGACCTCAACCCCACTGAACACCTTTGGGATGAAATGCGAATGCAGTCTGGATGCTTCTCACCTGACATCAGTGCCTAAACTCACTAACGCTCTTCTGGCTGAATGAACACAAATCCCCACAACCACACTCCAAAATCTAGTGGAAAGACTGTTATAGCAGCAAAGAGGGGAACAACTCCATGTTAATGCTCATGGTTTTGGAATGGGCACATATGTATTGGTCAGGTGTCTCCACATATGTTCAACTATATAGTGTACTATAATAACATAGGCATGATTTAATGTTTTAACAAAGCTGTTATGGATTTTCATCTGATGTTCTGAAACTGGAGCAATAGAGTCTAACTTTTTTTTTTTTTTTTACAATGGGTTATTATGTATTAATGTTTCTCTGTTTGTTGTAAATAAGCTTCTAGAAAGGAGTTTCAAAAAGATGGTGATGTTGCTCATCCTGCTCTGTCCTCCCCAAAGAGATTTGCAGTGGTCCCGCCCAAGCCTCATTCCCCTGGTAAGTGCATCATTGTTCCTTTGTGTGTGTGTGTGTGTGTGTGTGTGTGTGTGTGTGTGTGTGTGTGTGTGTGTGTAATATATCTTGATTACCACTCCCACACACATACCTCATATCTGATTACCCTGCACATGGCTCCTGGGGTTATCATAGCAACATTACGGGAAGAAAGGCCCATTGGAACACAGGCTTGTCCCTCTACACCTGAGTGTATGTATAACTGAATAAGATTAGACAAGCAAATTTGAGCTCTCTATAATAAATTGATCATCAGTGATGTAAAATACAAGTAAAAGACTTGTATTTTACAAGTGTTAGATTGTGGATTTATAGTGAGATACCTTCATTTCATCTACATATCAATAACCAGGCAACTACGACAAACTTGGGATAAAATCTCTGTGAACTATGTGCGAGTCCTTGCATTCTGTTTTTGTAGACATTTGCATTTTTTTTTTATCTTATTCACACAGACTACTGCTTTCTTATAGTGAACTCTTATGTGTATTCTGTATCACTCAGTGTTTTACGTGTAATCCATACCTCCTAGATTACTGTAAATTGCCCCCCTCCCCCCTTAATACTTATCAATACTTGTGCATGTGTTTTTGTATGTGTATTTGATGTTTGTGTCCATTTTGTCTTGTCAAACCATGTTCCCCATAAATACGCCCAGACTCAGTGATGGTATAATCATTTATGTGTGATGAACTCTACACATGGGGTCATATACTGTACATGTTAATCCCCAAAAGTGAAGAATTGCATTTAAAGATTCATTTCCAACTCTGACACTGTGACATTTTGCAGACATTTTGACAGTGGGTAACCAGTGATTACAAACAGAAATGATTAGGCTTAGGTCCATTTTTGCTGCGGCACATAGCTATCCAACAACTTGATCAAAGCATGACGTTCACTGTGTGAGGAAATCACACATAGCTAGTTTAGGCATGCTGTTAAACTGGCTTCTTTCCCAAAGTAATCTCTGTAGGAAGATAATTAAATAAAAACACACAGTAACCCGATACTTCATGTGTTTTTGGCTGTTTGCCAGAATTCAAATTAGTAGCTGCATCCTTCAATTATTTATTTTAACCAAAAAGGAGCCTTGGAGGGTTCAGGACACCCTTAAGTGCTTTGCTAGTATATTGGCTTACCTGAGGATGGATACTCATGTAGCAGCACCTATTGTTCTGGTGCTAAATATAACTAGACTACTGTTTATTGACTACCATAGCAAACTAGTTTTCCACATACACTTGATACATATGCTGTGAGGTTGCCTTGTGTTAGCTAGTTGATTTTGACCATGAAATGACTTCTGGCAATCTACAAACATAAATATGACTGTTATGAGACTAGCAGTTCGATTACATTTATAATTATACTCCTGAATCAAAGCAATTGTTTAGTCTTCCATGTGTGGCAAATCTTTAATGGAACTCTGGTTAGGTGAACAGAATTATTGGATTGTCTACAATGGGAATGGTGCATGTGATGCTCTATAAAGATGACCTCTATGATCTCTATATGATGATGATAAAGAGCATTTGCCCCTCGAATTGGAGTAAGCAAAAGCTGCCTGAAAACGCTGGCTAAATGAAAAATGGCTGCCATTAATTATTACCCAGCAATACTCATCACGCAGCATATCCATTAAACTAAAAAAACACTATTTTACAGAGTTAGCATGAATTGTGTTGTACTAAATGTCTTTTCAAAGCTGTTAAGATTAAAACAAGATAGTTTTAACACCTGACTCCCTCTTTTAATGAAGTTAGCAAGTGATTTTTTACATCAGAATTTTTGCAAATTACAGAAGTAAACAATTCAGTCACTGTTAGCAAGCAGAGTGTGGTTCTTTTATTTTATACCCTTTCCATCCCCTCTGATCCTGGAGTCATACTGTTTAATCTCTTGTTTTTATATGGATGGAATGGTAATAAAGTTGACTTCCCATTTGTATGGTTGTGTGTCAGTGCGTCAGAAGTCATGTGTGGCGCGTCTCGGAGGCCGAACAGAGGGACTGGATGAACGCCTCCTAGCGGTACAGGGGCTGAAAGAGCGCTGTGAGGAACAGGCCAAGCAGATCATCGCCCTGCAGGCCCAACTCAGAAAAACCTCACTCTGCATGGATGTCTTAGCGATTTCCACTCAGCACTTCTGCCACAAGGTAACACACGCTCACACCAGCAAAACACACACTGCTATTCATTCAACTGTGACTTAAGACTTGGTGTTGTGATGACACAATGCCAATATTTTAATACATTCTCAAAGTCTCAGTACACATTCTTGAGATATCATGGGCAAAATTTGTGTTTTTGATAACATCTAACATCGCTGGTACCCGTAGTAGCCAGGAGCTGATTAGATGTTAAAAGCTATTTTCGTTCCAAATATAAATTTATAAGATTGTAAAAAATAAATAAATTAATTAATTAAAAAACAAACAAACAAAAAAAAAACATATCATTGGTTTGGGGTTTTTTTTGTTTGTTTTTTGTTTTTTTTTAAGTTTTTTTTTTTTTAAATGCAGCATTACGGCAAATACATTGACACTGAAAAGTTTTGAACACCCAGAGTTTCTTATATATTATAATTTATAAATGTTCTTGGAACTTATTAACTGATTGCTCTCAGATACTAACTAAGCAACTCTAAATGAGCACTTTAATAATAAATAATGATTAATTAACTTAACACAGTGCTAACTTTAACTATGAAACATAAATATGTAAGATAAGATTTATCTGATTAGATTAAATTTAGACTGTTCCAATAAAGTAGAATGAATACTCAGATTGAACTTGGCAGTTACTGTATAAACATTAATAGTAGCATTGGTGTAATAGCAATAACTTTTGTATTTATTTTGTAATTTCATGCATCTAAAATGCAGCTCAAAAATGCTTTACAAAAAACCATGACAAGCAAGAAGAACAATTCATTCGTTAAATTATTCATTCATTCACTCATCATTAAAACGTTTTAATATTAATATGTATTAGTGGTAGCAGTATGTGAGGGTTGTTTTTTTTTTTATAATAATGTTTATGTATTATAAAAATGCTAATTTTTTCACAGGGTTTTATCTTGTTGTTAGCTCTCTCTCTCGCTGCGCTGCTACGGAGCGGCGCCCTTCCGCATTCCACGGAGCGCATTCCAGTGCGAGACAAAAAAAAAAAAAAAACTGTCTGGACTACGTCATGAACTCGGCGTTTGTTTATGTTGCCATGTGCTTTTTTGTTTTTGTGTTGCGTCATGTCTCTGCCCCCCCCCTCCTGATTGGTCCTTTGTTCTGATTATTGTTTCCAGGTGTTGCTCGTTTGATGTTGTTTAATTTTGAATGAACTGCATTACTTAAACCCCGGTCTGTGTCCGCTTCGTGGCGGAGTATTGAGTTTTGTTGGATGTTGAATGTATTGATTTTGATTGTGATGAATCTGAGGAATTTTGATGTTTCATGTCAAAGATAGCGACGAAGCAAAGTGTTACCGATGTTTTTTGTTAACCAGGTGTTCCCTGGTTCCGGCATTTATCTTATGCTTTTTGTTTACCCGGCGTTCCCGGGTTTTTGCATTCCTGCCTCGTAGCGTTTGGTTTATTGCCCTGTAAGCTTTTGGATTACAGCGTCAGAATTTCCTGGACATTTGCCCTGTAGGTGTTTGAAAGTATTACCCTCTCGTTTGGTGGAAGATAGACTTGCTTATTCTTGTTTTTTGTATTTTTGTGAAGTAATCCCATCACTTTTGAATGTGCCTTTTTCTTTTAAGTTCCTAATAAACTGACGACTTTTCCCCTGCAAGTGCATCCTGCTTCCTTCCTATCCCAGGTTTCGTAACACTTGTATATAGATTCGGTTTGAAACTACAATAAAACACATGTGGAGGAGTTCATTAGTCTGAGGACATACACTGACTAAACACTACAGCAGCACCTGCTCCCGTGGTCATTTACTACACTTAATCAACCTAATAATCATCCTTCTATAAGATGAGCAGTGTAGAATATTCTTTTATTGCTCAATTTTTCCATTTTTTCCTTGTATTTTTTGCTGATTTTGTTGTTTACTCTGCTATTTATTTTCTATTTATTTTCTCTCAATTATCTCACAAGATAATTGAATTTATTACTGTTACTATCACTGGTGGAACTGATTCTTTCAGTCTTCTTGTAAAGTATAAAGACATCTTTTATTCAGGGTAGAGTGTTGTGAACTGAGGGTGGCTTATATGACTCTGTGGTGCTATTGTGAGAGCGGGGTCAGCTTTGACGCTTTCCCATTGTGTTTAATTGCTTTGCATGTGTCTCGGCTCCCTGTGGACATTGTCGAATCGTGCCTCGCAAGAGGCTAAAACAGCCCTTTATCGATCTCAACCTCCCATTTCTCCATCCCTCCCCCTTTCATCCACTTCCGCTTTTCAGTCGACGGACGAGACCCTGTGTGCATGTCAGTGTATGAGAAGCAGAGAAGATGAGTGTGTGAGGGAGGAAGGGAGGGAGATACAGAGGGGGGGAGAGAGAGAAGGAAGAGAAGAGGGGAGGGAGGTAAGGGTGTCTTAGGAGAAGCTGAGATCTAGGCGTTTGCCGGTAGCTATTGCCAAAACTGTCATGCTATGATGCCAGGGATGAGGTAAGGCTATTTAAAGGGATGCTGGCGTTCTCCTCTTTCTTTTGCATGATATCCCCCTCCCCACGTTTTCTCTGTCTCTCTCTTGTTCTCTCTCATTCTTTCTCTGCATTAGCATGGGCCAGAGCTGCAGTATATGCTCTTTCTCTAAGTCTCTCCCACTGTTTTGCTGTCTGGATGCTCACTGGACACGGGTAAAGCAGTCATAGCTTTAGCTGCACTCTCAGGGAGGATGCCTGTGTGTATGTGCGTCTGTGTCTGTGTGTGTATAGTGTGCGCATGGACTGATTCAGAGATTGTTCTTGATGTAGTTTGTGTACTTCTTTCTTCTTCTGTCTGTGTGAATTCAATTGTGTGTGAGCTTTTATGTGTGGTATTTGTGTATGTTGATTAGCAGCTGTGGCTATCCTCAAGACATGCTAGAGATCAGATCACGCCCCATGTTTACCCTCAGACACCTGATGCCTGATGTTTCCATACTAATGATCCTTCTCACTGTTCATCATCTTTAATCACTCAGAATGCTCATTTCCACTTTTTTTCATTTTTGCAAATTCCTTTCCTTCACTGACTTTACAGGTTGAAATATAATCATATATTCAACATTACATGGTTATGTGTAGTGCATTCACAGTTGCGGATGTGCTGGGGTTCAATCCCTTTATAGGACTGGATTTATGGGGTTGGCAGTAGGTTTGAACAGTGTCCTTGAAACAGCCCCTATCATGTCCAACACAGATGGTCTCTAGTAGGAAATAAAAGCAGAGGAATCAGGGATTTATATTCATGAAAAGCATGTATATTTAAAAAAAAAAAAAAAAAAAAAGATCTGATTGGAAGAATGGTGTGAATAACCTCACACCCAGAGGTTAGCAAACTAAATCAGGTAATACTGTAGGTCATGACCCTGCATTTTGCTTATAAAGATGATGTGTGGAAGATTGCACCTGCAAAGACCTAACTGAAAGAACTGGTATAAACTGTATTTCTACATTTCTGACTATATACTAAGAAACGCTAGAATGTTCAGTAGTTCATTAGTGTTTGACAATTTCCTGCCAGAGTGTCTGTGTACTAAAATACCTTTTTATACTTACATTAAGATTGGATTATGAAAGTGATGAGTCATCATACATTAACATTGACATTGATTATGTAGCAATGTTTCTAATGCAATAGATAATATACATAGATCCTGCTTATCTTTATATAGAGCATCACCTAATTTTCATCCCTATGAGATATTTATACTGTCTTGTAATATACTGTGTTGATTACATGGCTTTTGTGCAAACAGACATGTAAATTAGGAAAAGTGTTTTTGAGTATTTCTGTTCAGTTTTATTTTTTACTGGAATCACAATTATGTATTCCACAGATTATATTAAAATCTTAATCAGCTGACATTCTCAGTGACTTATGATACAGTCAGGTACAGAAATATTGGCACTCTCAGCAAAGATGGATAAATAAAAGTTATGAAAAATGTCTTGGAATTATAGCTGGAATAAATGGGGTTATAACGTTAGGAATGAATGGAATTCCCCAGTTTAAAATGATTAGTGAAAAATAAATATTAGTGAGAAAGAAAGAGGAATTAAGTCTTGCATTAATAGCTGACCACACTACAAAAAAATATTATATCTTAACAAGTGAACATCTTATATAAAATGTAAAAATGTATTATTTCTCATTATGAGATTATGATACAACAAATATAATATTATTAAGCCTGGTTTTGGACATTTTTACTAAATACAAGCTTATTAATTTATTTAGCAGAAAACTTTTGTTTAATCAGAAACCTTCTTTCTAGAAAAAAATTTGAAATAAACTATTATCTGCCAATAGAATAAGACAGTGTCCAGCTTGAAATTAGAAACAATGGCTGATTGTTTTATCATAATATCATGATGAGAAATGTTAAATAAATTCAACAATATTCAAGATCGTTTTACTTGATAAGATTTTTTTTCAGTGCAAGAAATATTTCACTCATATCCTGGACAGATTTGGTTACCATATAGCCATCTCAGCATCTATTACAGACTGGGAATAGTCCTTAATGAACTCAATATATTTAACTTAATTGCAAATTATATCTATTTCAGGATTTCATATTTTTGGTTACACTATTTTGTATTTGTTTGTACTAATTTATGTATGTCTGTGTGTTGCAGAACGAGAATGCCTTGGTGAAGGAGAGGGAACTGTCCCTGGAGCTTTCCAGGATCAGGGATGAAGTGGGTAAGTGGAGAAGAGGCTGCTTTGAGTCACTTTGTACACTAACCCTCATGAGATAGAGCACTTGAAATGGTAGCATGATGTCATCATGTCAGCTACCTATTACAAAAGAAATGAGGAAAATAGGTAGGGAAATCCATCAGACCACACACTCTGTACCTAATATCCCACTATCTGACTGTCCTTGTCTGTAGTGGTCAGCGTGGGCCGGTGGGAGCGTTTGCAGGGTGAGAAGGCTGAGTTGGAGCGCAGTTTTGAGCAGCAGCTGAGGAAGCTGAAAGTGGAGCAGGAGAAGGAGCTGCAGGATCTGCAGGAGAGACTGAGAGAAGAGCAGCAGAAGGAAACTGAGCTTCTGCAGCAACAGCAGAGCAGCCAGCTAGAGCAGCTCAGCTCCCTGCACCAACAGCAGGTCAGACACATGCATCAGCCATTTAGCCAGTTTTTCTCTACACATGTTCAAGCTCTCCCAAGCTCCAATCCCAAGGTCTAATAATAATATGGTTTGTCAGGTGGAGGAGATGAGTGAGAGCCATGAGGCGGCCATGCTGGAGATGGAGGCCGCTCATAACGCTACACTGGCCACTCTACAGGAGGAGCACGCTAGGACAGTCAAAAGTGAGTCCTTTGAGAAATCCAGAAATTCTAAACCTTATAAATAATGAAAAGGCAGAGAATATAGTTAGCATTTTACAAATAAAATGTTATACCATAGCACCACTGGCTTAGCTTTGCGCATTTGCTTCACACCTCCAGGGTTGGGGGTTTGAATCCTGCCTCTGCCCTGTCTGAGCTTGCATGTTCTCCCCGTGCTTTGGGGGTTTCCTCCAGGTTCTCCGGTTTCCTCCCCCAGTCCAAAGACATGTGTTGTACCCTGACTGGCATTTCCAAATTGTCTGTAGTGTGTGAATGTGTGTGTGATTGTGCACTGCGATGGGTTGGCACCCTGTCCACGGTGTCCTCCGCCTTTTGCCCAGAGTTCCCTGGGATAGACTCCACGCTCCCCCACACGACACTGTGTAGGTGGTATGGAAAATGGATGGATGGATGCATACCATAGTGCTGAATTCTTGATTCTGATAGGTCAGATGGTGTTGAATTTTTTCTACAATAGTATGGCAAATGGTATATATATAATGGTATATATTAACACAAAGGTATATATTAACGCACTCATTCTCTTTACTAACAAAGAGTTCAAGGAGACTTGTTCAGCAGATGCTCTGCTTCATTTAATATAGCCTAGCAATTAATGGGTTTAAAAATAATTGTTCTTTAACAGTGAAAAATACTGTAGTCAACATTTTCAAAAGGCCAAGAGACTATAAGGTTCTATTTGACTTGTTTTGCATGAATTAATAAGTATGTTATTTGCACACTAATCTTTAAATTGCAAAATATTGCTATTTAAAAATATACAGGTGCATCTCAATAAATTAGAATGTCGTGGAAAAGTTCATTTATTTCAGTAATTCAACTCAAATTGTGAAAGTCGTGTATTAAATAAATTCAATGCACACAGACTGAAGTAGTTTAAGTCTTTGGTTCTTTTAATTGTGATGATTTTGGCTCACATTTAACAAAAACCCACCAATTCACTATCTCAACAAATTAGAATACTTCATAAGACCAATAAAAAAAAAACATTTTTAGTGAATTGTTGGCCTTCTGGAAAGTATGTTCATTTACTGTACATGTACTCAATACTTGGTAGGGGCTCCTTTTGCTTTAATTACTGCCTCAATTCGGCGTGGCATGGAGGTGATCAGTTTGTGGCACTGCTGAGGTGGTATGGAAGCCCAGGTTTCTTTGACAGTGGCCTTCAGCTCATCTGCATTTTTTGGTCTCTTGTTTCTCATTTTCCTTGTGACAATACCCCATAGATTCTCTATGGGGTTCAGGTCTGGTGAGTTTTCTGGCCAGTCAAGCACACCAACACCATGGTCATTTAACCAACTTTTGGTGCTTTTGGCAGTGTGGGCAGGTGCCAAATCCTGCTGGGAAAATGAAATCAGCATCTTCAAAAAGCTGCTCAGCAGAAAGAAGCATGAAGTGCTCCAAAATTTCTTGGTAAACGGGTGCAGTGACTTTGGTTTTCAAAAAACACAATGGACCAACACCAGCAGATGACATTGCACCCCAAATCATCACAGACTGTGGAAACTGAACACTGGACTTCAAGCAACTTGGGCTATGAGCTTCTCCACCCTTCCTCCAGACTCTAGGACCTTGGTTTCCAAATGAAATACAAAACTTGCTCTCATCTGAAAAGAGGACTTTGGACCACTGGGCAACAGTCCAGTTCTTCTTCTCCTTAGCCCAGGTAAGACACCTCTGACATTGTCTGTGATTCAGGAGTGGCTTAACAAGAGGAATACGACAACTGTAGCCAAATTCCTTGACACGTCTGTGTGTGGTGGCTCTTGATGACTTGACCCCAGCCTCAGTCCATTCCTTGTGAAGTTCACTCAAATTCTTGAATCGATTTTGCTTGACGATCTTCATAAGGCTGCGGTTCTCTCGGTTGGTTGTGCATCTTTTTCTTACACACTTTTTCCTTCCACTCAACTTTCTGTTAACATGCTTGGATACAGCACTCTGTGAACAGCCAGCTTCTTTGGCAGTGAATGTTTGTGATTTACCTAGTGAACCAAACTGAGAGACCATTTTGAAGGCTCAGGAAACCTTTGCAGGTGTTTTGAGTTGATTAGCTGATTGGCATGTCACCATATTCTAATTTGTTGAGATAGTGAATTGGTGGGTTTTTGTTAAATGTGAGCCAAAATCATCACAGTTAAAAGAACCAAAGACTTAAACTACTTCAGTCTGTGTGCATTGAATTTATTTAATATATGAGTTTCACAATTTGAGTTGAATTACTGAAATAAATGAACTTTTCCACGACATTCTAATTTATTGAGATGCACCTGTATATGAAGTTGAAAAGTAAATGCTTTGACCTTGTTGGTGGTCAGAATTTACAGCTTGATATTTTAAACACACAAAGACGCTTATGATTCCAAGTTTATGGATTATCGTTGAAGACTTTTTAACAGTAAGATATAAAGTTGTTGCTTTTAATTTTCTGGCATTGGGAAAGTCTTCAAGAGAGAATTAAACACATAGGTACAGGACTGTGCAAAAGTTTTAGGCACCCTATTTTTCTTAGTACAAACTTTGTTATGCATTTTTTATTTTATGACTTCTACATTATCAAGTCAGTACAAAAAACATTTTAGATTCCCAAACATTAGTTTTCTAGCACAAAATTAAATGTTACAGAAAAATGTTTGTATGTCATTAAAGAAAGCAGCATATTACGTAAGAGACACTTTTCAGACAAAAACACAATGAAGGCTGCTGGGTTTTGCTGCAAATTTAGAAGCAAGTGCGAAAGTCAAAGTCTCCAGAAGAACTGTGGCTGGTTCTGCAAGATGCTCAATAAAACTTACCAGCTCATTTCCTTATAAAACTGCACAAATTGTACCGGAGACTACTATTTTTATTTTTATTTTTTATTTTTTGTCACACTAAATATTGACTTTGTTTCATTTACTATTGTTTACTGCTCTTTACTGTATTTTTGTTTTAATATAGAAACATTTAATTTCATTATTTTGAATGTGCTCTACAGCATTTCTTTGCATGTGCCTAAAACTTTTGCACAGTACTGTAAATGTTGGTGAAGGATCAACTGTTTTTAGCTGATATACGTGTAAGTAAATTGTTTAATGGGCTTTCTATAATATTAAGTGTAATTATAAATGGATAAAAATGACGAGGTGTTTTACAAATAAAAATATGTACTGGTTGGAAAGTTGCCGAGATATAAGCGAAATGAAGCAGTCTACAGTGCTGTCATGCTGTATTTCTTACTTAACTGGTTCTGGTTTACTTTTATTTCTTGGCTTCATTAGTAATAATAGAGATTGTTCTTTCAGATCTCAAGATGGCACACGAACAACAGAAGAAATCTCTGGAAGAAGAATTCGAAAAACTCAGATTGTCACTGCAGGTAGAAAAACTGCTTTTACTGTCCAAGCACATACATTTCCTTTTCTTTCTGACAGCCAGTGTGATAAGTGTGTTTTTCGTGTGTTGTTTATGGTGATGCTTTCAGGATCAGGTGGACACACTGACGTTTCAGAACCGCAGCTTGAGCGACCGAGCCAAGCGCTTTGAGGAGGCTCTGCGCAGAAGTACAGATGAACAGATTGTGGTACTGCATTTATCTTCACTTGCATTTATGTGTCTGTGTGTGCATTTCAGATATATATTCTATAAACATGTTCTCAAAGTTATTTTCCAGTTTCCATATTTTATAGGCATATTTTAATATGCCTATAAAATTTGTGTTTATATATACTATATAATATATTATATTTATGTTTATATATACTATATTTGTGTTTATATATACTCAGGAAGCTTTGGCCCCTTATCAGCACATAGAAGAGGATCTAAAGAGTCTCAAAGAGGTTCTGGAGATGAAGAATCAACAGATCCACCAACAAGAAGTCAAGATATCTGAGTTGGAGAAACTGGTTAGTGTTACTACAGAAGGAAAGGGAAAAGTGAAAGTAAAGCATATTTATATGATCAGGGCTGTAACCATGGTAACAAATGGAATTACTCCTCAAAACTCATGTGCCTTGTATCAATGTAAAATGATTAGAATCAAATCAAGCTAATGAATTAGATTTTGTCTTACAGTGCTAACAGACCAAAATGGCGGTCTAATGCTGTAAAGGTACTGTTTTAGCATCTAGCCAGTCCGTCTTTTATGGGGTTTGAGAATCAATGTCACATCACACTGCATTGTGGAAATTATCTACCATCTTTTCTAATAGGGCATTTGTTTATTTGTTTACATCCAGGGTTTACATCAAGCTAGTTTTAACCTGATAACCTCATGGTTTATAATCTACAGAGCATCTTATATTTTTTGTACACTTATCTTGCCACAAGCTTCAGGGTCTCCTCAGGCTCTCTGTACTTCTGGAAGTTTCCAGTGTGAAAACAGACTTTTAAATACTGTGACAAAATGAGCTTTTAAGACCAAGATATAGTGTAGATTAAAAAAAATATTTCATGGCATTCCATCTTTAAAAGATATTAGTACTGTCTAAAAGAGTTTGTGGCGGGTAAACCACATGAAAGGTTCTGTGGGTAACTGCAATGTCAGCCATAATGTCCTCTTTCTGTGAACCTGGGCATTCTTGGACAAAATATACCAGACTCTCTTACGGATGCCTGAAGTCTGGCTTGCAAGACTAACATCAAGCATATAATGCAGAAAGGATCTTTTGGTTATGTTGTGACTAACAACACTGCATGACCTGCTTATGGAGAGTTAACAAAGAAAGTACTTTATAGGGATAAAATACATTCAGCTTTTCCAGTATTTTTATTTTCTTAATTAGTGTGGCTTGAGCGTATACTGCTTTAAACAATTCAGCAATTACAGGTTACAATTACAAGCTCACATTCAGGTCAAAAAATGAATGTGATAAGGACTTACAGATTACTGACAAAAAAAGTCATTTGAGCAACATGTTAGCTATGTAACATCCATTTAACCCCACAGTCTCCAAAATGTCACTGCGGTTTAAAGAAGCCTTGGAACTTGCCGAAAAGCATTGCATCTCAGTTTGACTTGGCTCTCATAACTATTCAGCAAAAACTGTAACACTGACTTGTTCTCAACAACAACAACAACAACAATTCAGGACTGAATCACCAAGTTAAAGGTTCATACCTATTCTGATCATTCTGATAACACACTTTAACGTATTACGCAATATTGTGCATAATGCTCTTTTAGTATATATCTGTAGATCTGAAGAAATACATTTTTATGTGTGTCTGTACAGGCCCAGAAAAATGCTTTGTTGGAGGAGCGTGTTCAGGTGCTACAGCAGCAGAATGAGGACCTTAAGGCGAGAATAGACCTCAACCTTGCCATGTCCAGGTCTCTACACATCTGTACATTAAAGATCACTGAAAGACTCAACATGTGCTAAATGATTATTCAGACCTTCAAATAATTGTATAAGTTTAAAATCCTAAATCCTACAAACACAAACATACATGGGGTTGATTGAAATTTTATAATCTATGAGCTATGTAAAAAAAAAAATGATGGGACATGCTGTTATAAGACAGAAGGAACTTGATTATTTTCCTTTAACAGCATGTACCAAAATGTTTTATTCCTCTTATACCATAGCAGTTTTCCAAGACTAATGATTTTTTTTTTTTTTAAAGAATAACATTGTACATTTTATCAGTTTACAGTTGTGTTTAATGTTGTGGAATGTCCTGTTATCACTTGTATTATAGCAGCACTGGCCTCACTTTTTCTCTCGTTTGAAGTTAGTAATACCAAGAAAAATGGAGAAAGTGCAAAGGCCTCCATTGTGAAGAATTTCCCATGTCAGAAAAGTTAGAGATTTACCTTTGACTGTTACAAAGCACTGACACTGGAGATGCCTTTTAAAATTTCTAAATAAATGTCTTCTCGCAGACATTTTCACCATATCAAAGATTACAGGCACATCAGTTCATGTGGAACGTCAGCCGTACAAGTCCCTGTATGAGTTGTTACTATCGAAAACAATAATGTATTAGTGTATTAATGTAAACCTGTGCTTTACCTAGTGTCAGATCTGCTGTTATAGAAAATTATCCGAATTTTCAAAATCGAGAATTCAGCGTGCTGTCGTACATGGGCAGATAGTAGTAGATATAGAATTATCACCGGCAGAAACTGTGACTTCAAATGGTTAATGAAAACAGTTAGATAAATGAAAACCTTTGGTATATTAGTTACATTATTATCTTGGATGTAGTTTGCATCAAGCTAATCATTTTCCTCATTCTCTCAGGCAACTGTCAGAAGAGAATGCTAACTTGCAGGAGTACGTGGAGAAGGAGAGTAATGAGAAAAAGCGCCTGAGTCGCACAAATGAAGAGCTGCTCTGGCGTCTGCAGACGGGCGAATTGAGCCCGCGCATGTCACCAAACCAGTCGCCACTCCATCGACCTTCTCCAAGCCCTGGCTCACCATCCCACCTCCCACCCTTTCCTAGATGAATCCCACCATCTTTCTTTCACTTTCTTCCTCTCTCTGTCTTTTCATTGATTTCATTACAACTGTACCCTCTTTTATCAAGTGTAAGTTCAAGCAGACACTTAAGGTGCTTTCTGTAGTGTTGTAGACTGTATCAGTTGAGCTGTATGTGCTGTAAATGGGTGCTGATAACTAAGTTATCTCAGGAGGCTCAGGAGGAGTGTGTCTGAATTCAAACCCCTAAACCCTCTGTAAATCTGTGTCTTACACATTTTAATTCTGGATGAACAAATGGGGCTCTGTGTAATACGGTTTGAGTATAACAGAACATGGGCAGACCCATTAGTTTATTCGTTTTAACAAATTTTAATGACCATCATATAAACATGAACACAGCCAGTTTTGAGCTGCAGATTTTTCTACCCTACTTGTATCATGCATAATGAAGTATTGACTACCACTGGCATGTTTTGAAAATTGGCAGTTTTAATTAGCTTCTATGGTGCCTGTATGTCAAGCTTTGCTTTAACTAGCATTTGCAGCTGATATAGGATAAACAGTGAAAATGAAATCATAAACAAGATACAAGATTCCTATGGTTAATTATTCATTCATTCATCTGAAGCACTGTAAGTGCTTTATCCTGGTCAGGGTCACCCCCTGACACTTACTCCCCACTTATCACCAAACCCCCACCCCCCCTTACTCACACCGGTTATATTATTTTATTTCATATATTATTAAGACTGAAAAGAGGCAATATATCTTGGATGAGGGAAAAAAAACAGTTTAATAAATAAAATAAATACAACTGAGAAAGACCTATAATATATTGTTGCCTAAATAGCAGTTTATATTCTTTGCACACCACAAGGGGGCCCCCTGGAACTGCCTGATGCATAAACCTTTCCACCAATAGAGTGGTGCAGGAGTGAATCCTAAAAGTCCCGAAGTTAATGGGTTTTTTGACTGGGTTTTTGGTTAAATGCCTGAAATAAGATCTGTGGTTAACACAAGCTCAAGATATTTTCATGTTTTATTCTACATAAAATACATCAGTAATACCCCACTCATTATTTTTTAAGCTTTTATGTGTCTTGAAAAGGACGGTCGCTAACAAGTGGCTAATTGGGACTACGGAGGTTGTCGGGGACATTAAACGTCATCACGCCGAACAGAAAAACACATCTACTACAGCCTCGTTGTGTTTATACTCATGCTCTTGCAAACTATTACAACTCAAACTTTCCAACTTGTAGATTTATCAATTTATATTATTTTCCAATTGTAATATTTTTTAAATAAAGATTGAAAGAGCTGAAAGAGCTTAGTCGTGTTAACGTTGAAGTCATGCGGCCGTGCTGTAGTTCGTTTATAACTTTAGCTTTTTACTTCTGGCGATTTTATTTAGGCTTCAAAATTCATAAAAGTTATGTTCATTTGTGAAGATTATCTTAATGAACAACACGTAATAATCATAAACATTTGTTGGTCACAGAGCTTATTTTCAGCAATAATCTAAAAGCCAGTGGAAATCCTGTTGGATTTTTGTTGAGGGAACCAGGGTGATGCTAACTTCCAGGTTGGCCTGCAAAAGTACGTCACCCCTGCAGCACTCTGTGATAGAAAGCTGCGCTTTTTTGCTATATGTTTTTAAAATAATGAATCCCACTGGTGGTCTGGGGGCCCTAAGCAGCCGTCTATACCACTTTTAACAATAAACGGCCCAGGAAACTCCACACAGACTCTGGAATGAACCAGGGATCCTGGAGCTGTGAGGTGACACCGTACTGTCAATTTTAGTAAATTATTATATATTCAGTTTCTTTGAAGAATTGCACACTAATGCACACAGAACACATATTTAATATGGATAATTCTTCCCCTTCAAATGTATTGTATAGTCCTGAGAAAAATAATGACCATCACTGTTCTTATACAACCAAAGCAGTTCCTAATTCGCTCTCTGTTTCCATAGCATTTGATTGTTTTCGTGAGCTCGTTGTTCAAAAAAGATATTAAACACAGATTGACCATGGATGTTGAGTGAGAAAAGTAAAATAAGTTCAAAGTGTTTACATTTGAACAATTTACATTATGCTAATGTACTTCACTATCGGAGTGTACTTCACTCAAAACTACTATCTTCTCAGTGCAAAAAAAATGTTCATGCCTTCATCTTCTGGTCAGCAAAGTTTACAGAACTTCATGTCAGCCTCCATTCAGGAAAGCTGCCACTGCTGTTCCTCTCATGGACTGATTGTATGCTGAACAAACCTCCTGCTATACAAGTCTTCCGTTTGAACACAGATGTTGTATTTATATACCATTTACCTGCTAAGGCAACACTGAAAACATTTCATCATGTGCAGGAGACAGACTTGGCTACATTCGAATGTTGCTAAGCTAACATAAAACTATATCAAGATAATACCATACCGCTAGTACCACAATGTTAGCATTTGAGCTACAATACGTTATGCCGAAACTGCTAGTATGTTCAAATTTTCAGTGATGTACTACTGTCTGTCAAACATGAGATGCTGACAATGTCAGGAAACTAAATGTTATAGTGTAACATTAAGTTTAAAATTAGCCCAAAAAAAATCTGGATGCATGGTAAGTACTTTAGCATTGTAATAGTTCACTTATTGAAATGATGTTGTGTTAGCTGGGCTTCTGGTTAACTATGGAGACTTTCAGGATATACAAACTCAAAGCCATGATGATTTTCCGAAAAGAAAATTTCCTATCTTCATTTAGGCTTTTTAATATTTAAATTTTTTTTTTTTCACATTTTCTTCTGTTTTCCCTGCTACACAAACACAAACCAGCTCATAAAGGGCTTAATAACTAGCCATTAAATCAGATTAGGAAGAATAGATCCTGGGAACTGAGACCGGGAGCCAAAGGGTTATTAGTTAAAAAGATACATTAACCTATTTTCCATTGCCTGCGCCACAATTCCAGTGAAACTAATGATAAATAATTAATTGAAAATTGGCTGCCACTATAGACTTATTTCAAATACCTGAACCTATATGAGTGATGTACTGATACGAAAGCATTGGTGGGAATGAGAAGGTAAAATATTTGACTCCTTTACATTTTAAGCTAATTTATTATAATCATGAATTGTGTTATTTATTTGCAAATGTCAGTATACAGTAACTGTACTTATGTTTTCTATAATTACTGTAGATTTCTACAGTACAAAATCGTATTTAGCTCAACCAGACAATATCTCTGGTCAGTGTTTACTCATTTTTGGCAATCCCACAAGCCTCCAAAGCTAAAACAGCTTTTGTTGTCTCATTCTCAGTGCTAAGCTCAGTGTTTTTTTTATTTTTCTTGTTATTTATTTATTTATTTATTTTTGTATTGCATTTTGTATTATGTATAATCATTTATCTCAGTCAGAACTTAATCTCAGGTTAAGAAGGTTCTTTTGAAGGCTCTTAAATTCTATAGATGTACAAATAATAGCAACAATATCTGTTTTTAACTTATCATACAGCTTACACATTTCAAATGTATGAAATTGTTATATTTAAAATACAAATCACCTGAGAACAACATATCAGTTAAACATACTGTGGGGAAATCGAGAGGGATTGAGAAATATTGTTTAATGTTTTCATGATCTGTCTGTGTCAAATTTTGAAGTTACATTGGATCCAGTTCTCCAGTAGCTTGTTATGATTTTGTTACATTTGTGTGTGTGTGTGTGTGTGTGTGTGTGTGTGTGTGTGTGTGTGTGTGTGTGTGTGTGTGTGTGTGTGTGTGTCAATCCCATAGACATAAATTTTCATTTTTAGAATTAAGTTTTAAGGGTTGAAGTTAAGGGTTGAACTGTGCATTATTCCTTCTCAGTTTCTGTGTTTTAAGTTATGTTGTAACATTTGTATTTATATGTTTTATCTGAAAAGAGAGCATGTCTTAAAGCTGTGATTCTGTTGTATTAAGCTGTTGCTGTAAACCATGTAAGTATAGATTAGATTACAGTTTGGAGCTAGACTGTATTCAGAGAGATCTGTTTTGTATATATAGCACTTTGGAATTAACTGTAAATTCAAGAACATGGATCAGGCACTTTTAAAAGAATGAGTGATATCATTATTTACCGTTTATAAGAAACGTTTACCCGAACCCTAACACTAATTATATTATATGGTATAACAGCAGGCAGCAGCTATGTATGATGTACTAAATTCAATTAATGTATTGGTTTATAAATTAATAAATAAAATAACACAGTACCATAGCATTGTACTTTCAATTCAATTTTATTTATATAGCACTTTTAACAATTATAGAAATCCTGATATACTGTAAGTATGAAGCAAAAGCAAAAAAAAACCAGTCCCACTGAAACCGTTGCTACAGTAGAGTTAGCGACATCATCAAATGATACAGTTTTCATGAATATAACTTCTGACTTACAATATGAAAGCTGGCCAGATGAAGACGAAAAGGAAGAACGGACGTGTGGAACGGAACATGTGGCTTCTTTAGGATATATTTCTGCTAGCAGAGCAAAAATAAACAAATTATTTGGCCATATTGTGTCTGAAATGTTAGTTACTCGATATTAATTTCTTCTTTATAAAACTAGTGTGTCACACTCTCAATCATGCTGTTATACTGAATATCTGTGCGGCTGTGATTCGGCCATAGGCTCAAGGCCGCAGGCAGTATATATTTAGTATAACTGAATATATAAAGAAAAAAGCAACATCTCAACAGAAATGGATAAAGAAAACAGTGGAGTCATTTGATGCAATTTAATCATTTAATTATGCCAAATCTTATGTCACGTTACATATTAATTGAACACATCATTATATAAAACATAAATATGTTTTTTAGTATTCCTCTCTCTTTGTATTTTGTTTCCTAACTCTTTTTTTTTTTACTTTACATTTAATCATTCATTTTCTCTTTGCATTTAAATCTGGCATATTTGCTCGGTAAAATGTTTTGTAGAATGTTTTAAAAAAAAAAACAAGTGCTACAGAAACAACATTCAAATAATTGTTATTTATTATGTAATACATGTTACATGAGAGTTACTGGCTCATACTCATCTGAATAATTTCATGAAAGTACACTCGGGTAAAACAGAAAACATACTAATAATTAGGAAACCTTAGTAATGTAATAATGCCATTTAAAGGGCTATGAAGAAAGTGCGATGTAAGAGAAAGTTGACCTTAATGATAATCAGAAATGATTACAGGCTTGAATGTAAACAGTGATATGACATGTACAACCTGTTACTGCAGACTTATAATTTAACATCACTTACGGGACACAAAGTGCTGCAGTATGTCAATGGGCAGGGGGAAGATGATGGTGGAGTTCTTCTCGGCTGAGATCGTGCTGAGTGTCTGGAGGTAACGGAGCTGCAGAGCTGAAGGTGACTCAGAAATGACCAGAGAGGCCTCCTTTAAGGCCCGTGATGCATTCATCTCTCCCTCTGCTGCTATCACCTTCAAAAACAACACAAAACACAGGAGGACTGAAATATCATAATTTTATCATGCCTCCAGAACACACTCCACTAGGTTTATAATTGTCCATCTGTTTAGAACAATTAAAAATGAACAAAGTGTTTACTTATCAAGGACAAATGCACACTCATATTGTGTACCTGGAGCTTTAACACTACTATTGTTTTACGACCAAGACCAAAACCTTCTACATTATTCATGTGTAGCTGTCAGGGGAGAAGGGGATAGAAACTTTAGCAGTACTGATCATCCAGCCGAGCATTTCCGTAAAAACTTACCATCATCTCCACTATTATCATATTATATTATTAAATTGCATATCATTCATACATGCACGGATGGAGGGACAGAAGGAAGGAAGGAAGGAAGGAAGGAAGGAGGTGGTTGTTCACTGGTTAAGGATTTGGGAATTCTGGGCTGATCTGAAGGTTGTGAACTCAAATCCCAACACTGCCAAGCTGCCACTGTTTATTTTTGACCAAGACAATTAACCCTCATCTGCCCAGTTGTATCCTGTCTCTATTCTAAATCGTTTTTGGATACAAGTGTCCATCAATGAGCAAGTGTAGGTTTGCTTGAGAATTTCACAAATAAGTTTCCATATTTCAAGCATTTATTTTTAGAAAGTAGGAAAATTATCTGCAACAGAACAAAACATTTAAAACTTGAGTTTAGTATAAATGTCTAAAAAATAGGCTGACTAGTTTTTGTTTATTTATGTTTAACATTTATTGTATAATAATGTTATAATAAGTAATACTAGCTACATTTTGTCTACATGCAAGATATTTCCACTGTTAACATTATTTTTGTAGGGTAGTCATCCAGAGAAATGAATAACTGTATCTTCTGCAAGTGTTGCGAAATAAGAATGGGAACTTCTGTAGACGATAAGTTTCCACCCTGCCCTTCCATAGCTTTGTGCACTCGGGACTGATGATAAAACTCACCTTAGCACGAGCCTCTCTGGAGGCTTCAGCCTCAGCTGCCATGGCTCTCTGGAGCTGAATAGGGAGTTTAACGTCTTTAATCTCCACTCGCTCCACCTTGATACCCCATGGATGTGTGGCTTCATCTAGGGCAAACTGCCAGTAAGATAGATAGCACACAGACATGAAGGGTGGTGTAGCCTGACTGCCGTTCATCAGATTTTAATAATCCAGACAAATAATCCTATATGCAACAAAGGCATTTGTTTGCCATACTGTCATGTACCTGTTTAAGCCCTGTGTTCTATTCTAGAAATGTCTTTTTACATGTCTACACATATATAAAAAAAAACAAAACAAAACAAAAAAAACATCAGAAACAACAGTCTCTAGCATTTACTCAGCATGGTGGGAAAAATGAAAAGAATGACCAGACTGGTTTGAGTTAACAGGAAGGCTATGATAACTCCAGTAACCACTTTCACTATTATTGAAAAGCATCTCAGAACACACAAAATGTCAAATCTTGACAGATGGGCTACAGCAGCAGAACAGCAGAAGACCACATTGGGTTCCACTCCTATGAACCCTAAACAGGAATCTGAGACTTCAGTGAGGCACAGCCTCACTGAAACTGGACAGTTAAGGATTGGAAAAATATTTCTAGGCCAACTGTATCCTCAGATTCTGTTTCTGCCCACAGAACTGCCACTCATTGGATGTTTGTTGTTTTTTGCACTCTGTGTGAACTCTAGTGACTGTTGTGCATAAAAAATCAAGTTCAGCAGTTACTAATACTCAGCCTGTCTGGCACCAACAACTACAGTGGGGGAAAAAAGTATTTGATCCCCTGCTGATTTTGTATGTTTGCCCACTGACAAAGAAATGATCAGTCTATAATTTTAATGGTAGGTGTATTTTAACAGTGAGAGACAGAATAACAACAAGAAAAATCCAGAAATACGCATTTCAAAAAAGTTATAAATTGATTTGCATTTTAATGAGGGAAATAAGTATTTGACCCCTTCGACTTAGTACTTGGTGGCAAAACCCTTGTTGGCAATCACAGAGGTCAGATGTTTCTTGTAGTTGGCCACCAGGTTTGCACACATCTCAGGAGGGATTTTGCCCCACTCCTCTTTGCAGATCCTCTCCAAGTCATTAAGGTCATTTTCAATGCCCTGGCTGAGGGAAGGAGGTTCTCACCCAAGATTTGACGGTACATGGCCCAGTCCATCGTCCCTTTGATGCGGTGCAGTTGTCCTGTCCCCTTAGCAGAAAAACACCCCCAAAGCATAATGTTCCCACCTCCATGTTTGACGGTGGGGATGGTGTTATGACTTGGGGTCATAGGCAGCATTCCTCCTCCTCCAAACACAGCGAGTTGAGTTGATGCCAAAGAGATCTGACCACACCTGACCACAACACTTTCACCCAGTTCTCCTCTGAATCATTCAGGCAAACTTCAGACGGGCCTGTACATGTGCTTTCTTGAGCAGGGGGACCTTGCGGGCGCTGCAGGATTTCAGTCCTTCACAGCGTAGTGTGTTACCAATTGTTTTCTTGGTGACTATGGTCCCAGCTGCCTTGAGATCATTAACAAGATCCTCCCGTGTAGTTCTGGGCTGATTCCTCACCATTCTCATGATCATTGAAACTCCACAAGGTGAGATCTTTAAGAGAGTGCTCCTAATCTCAGCTCGTTACCTGTGTAAAAGACACCTGGGAGCCAGAAATCTTGCTGATTGATAGGGGATCAAATACTTATTTCACTCATTAAAATGCAAATCAATTTATAACTTTTTTGAAATGCATTTTTCTGGATTTTTTTGTTGTTATTCTGTCTCTCACTGTTAAAATACACCTACCATTAAAATTATAGACTGATCATTTCTTTGTCAGTGGGCAAATGTACAAAATCAGCAGGGGATCAAATACTTTTTTCCCCGACTGTATACCACAGTCAAAGTCACTAAGTTCACATATTTTCCCCATTCTGATGTTTCATATACTGTAAACATTAACTGACGCTCTTCACCTGTATCTGCATGATTTTATGCATTGTGTCGCTTCCACTCATTGGACGCCTTATTGGACAATTTCATGAAAGTACAGGCATACAGGTGTTCCTATTAAAGTGGCCAGTGAGTGTGGTTATGCTGCTATAAAATCATAAGACACTGATCAGTGAGAAATCATGCTCTCCAAACCTGCATGCTATGGGAGATGCCCTCTCTATCTGATAGCACCTCTGACAGGTTTTTAGTGCCCAGGACGTTCCTCAGTGTAGTCTGGGCCAGCAGGCGAGTTGCCTCATCAGCATTTCTTACATTAACTACAGACAAGATGGGGTCATTGACCCGGAAGTAAACCACACCGTCTACAGACACTGTCACCGAGTCCTTTGTCAGAATCTGTGCTCAGAGAAAAGATGCATGCTGATTAGCGAGATAGATGCCGCTCTACTGTTCAAATCCGAGACTTGAATTATACCCTAATGATGATTGTACCTCTTGAGGTGGAATCTCAAATGTCTTAGATCTCAAGTCCACCTTTGTAAAAGTATCAATACCCGGCAACACGAAAAACATTCCTACAGAACAGAGGAAACAAAAAAAAGATAAAACTTAATTTTATTTGCTATTCCACATATTCTGACTTACAGTGTATGAAACATCAGTTAGTAATAGAATACTTCGAAAATTCATTAATTCCTAAAAGATTCATTAAATGATGAGCACTATTTCATAAACTGAAGATGCTGTTATACCTGGTCCTTTTGGTTTCCTGTCAAGGATGCGACCCAAACGAAAGATCACAGCTCTCTCATACTCCTGGACGAGCTGAATTAGGGGGCAGAAATAACATTTAGAAAATCACAGTACTTTTGTATTGTGATTTTCTTTTGTACTACCCCCACCCCCACCCCTGAGAGCAGAGCCTGTTATGCTCTCTTGGACTCAGACTACAGATGGTGGTGCAATCACTGGGATTCCAACATTTAGAAAATTACAATTAATTACAATCCTACTGTAGACTGTAACTTTAATTTTAGATCTTAAACATACCTTGATGCACATGAATATGGTGACAGGAAACAGTGCTATGGTGAAAATGATAGAGATGAAGATTAAAATCCAGCCACAGAAACCCAAAGAACGAGGGCTGTCATCTGATGAGGAGAGAAAGTGACTTTAAAATTGTGTGATGACAGTTTTTTTTTCCCCTTCAGAATGCCAGGAATCACAATTAACAATTAAAGGACATATTATAGTTCAGTAAACAAATCCACAGCTTGTGAAATTAAAATGCTTGTTTTTTTTAATTATTATTTTTTGTATGGCAATTTTATTCAGTTGTCTAACTGGGATATGGAAATTAAAACTTCAAATAAATAATCAAAAAAGCTTGGATGTTACAGTATTGATTTTTCTGCTTCATAGTGTCACATGCAGCCATGGTTATCATGACAGACATAGTATCGCAGTCTATATCCATTGTTTCACTTGCACGTCTTAAAATGATCTTCCTTCCAGAACTGGTTACAGCATGTACACAGTCAAGGTAAACCCTATCTCTAAAGAAGGCTGATGAATCCCATCCGCTTCCTCAGTTATGATTTTTGTTGGTACCTGCCCAGCATATTTTCTAATAAACTTAGTTTGTTCAATTTCAAAAATATGAATGTTATTTAAACCACAGAGACACTGACCACAGTCCCAGAACCTGACTAAACTCATTCTGAGATATTCAATATAATTATTAGCCAGAGAATCTCTACATATGAGATAATGTCTGCAGTTAACGATAAATGTTTCAGTGGGTGTTGAAGCTCGGGTGCAAGAAAATCAATCCCAGCTATTTAACAGGGAAACTCAACTATGGGAATTTGCACCGGGAGATAACGTGCTCGTTTTACTACCCATGTCAAAGTCTAAATTACTGGCGAAGTCAGGCGAACGGATAGAGGTGACGGACTTCAAATATACTACCTCAATCTCCTAAAACCGTGGAGAGAGGCGGTTCCTGTAGCTCTGGTGATGGTGGTTCCTGAGAGAGAGGAGCTGGGACCAGAGGTAAGTTTAAAAGGTGCGGCCCAATTCACCCCGTTCCCCTGTGGAGACCACCTCTAACCATCCCAGAGAGCATACAATGGCAAGTTGCAGGAGGAATTTTCTGATGTGTTTTAGCCTCTACCCAGTCGCTCGAACCTCATAGAACACTACATTGAGGCTCCTCCAGTTGATTTGTTTGTGTCTCTTTGTGCTTTCAGTTGCCTCCCATAAAATCCAGGGTGAGAGAGAGCGAGAACTGACCAGCAGAGCTGTGTGTGTGTGTGTGTGTGTGTGCGTGTGTGTGTTAGTTAAATGTGCAAGCTGAAAAGTGAAAGCAAAACAGAGAGAATAAAGAGCACTTTGAGTTGTTGCAAGCCTACCTCCTGTTCTTCATCCCCCCCCCCCCAACTAAAAAGGGAATTGTAATATGTAACTAGGAAATTAATTATAGTTTTCACATGAAGTTATGAACTTCAACAAAACATAAGATCTAGACGTATTTAAATGATGATGTAAAAAAATGGCTACATAAATGAATGTGTTATTCTTCACAGTGTTGCGGGGCGCCTGGAGCCTATCCTAGGGGATTCGGGGTACCCTGGACGGGGTGCCAACCTATCGCAGGGCACAATCGCACACACACTCACACACCCATTCGATATAGAAGTCCTATGTCCAAAACTTGCTATTACATCTGAAACATATTTCACGGACACTTAAGAAGCAAAGTCTTTCTTGGTAGAGAATTGCACTGTCGACTAACACATTTTGACTTATAGGCATGTCCTCCACTCTGCTGTTTTCTTAATAAATACTACAGTACATGCTGCAATCAGTAAAATCTTGTGATTCCACAAAGTCTTTCCCTACAGAAAATACTGCACTAGGCATTAGCAATTCTACTTGCCAAGCATGACCATGCATGTTTCAGAGACCATACACAGCAGAAAAGTTTACTACTCTTTTTGTTTAGGATTGATTTCCATTATAAAGTTAGACTAAAGTTCTCCCTCTCTATTATTAAAAAGTGCTACTATGGAAAACCACTGACACCACAGTTGACTTACTGTAGTCTATCTAATACCATGGAAGTACCCTCAGATTAATTGTTTTCATATAGATATATGTTTATATATATATACCTTGTATAATAGGTATTACGCTGTCAGATTTTCTGTCCATTGTTTCCCTGTTGATCTTGTTTTTGTTCATCATATCCAGAGACGTCATTATGTTTTGTTTGGAGCCTGTGGCATAGTGTGTAAGAGGATACGTCACTCCAGGAGCTTTTAAAGCTGTCATGAAAAGGGTGGGGCTTATATCTTAGCTACTAGTACATCACATGATGCACACACAGACACACACACACACACACACACACACACTCTCTCTCTCTCTCTCTCTCTCTCTCTCTCACTCTCTCTCTCTCTCTCACACACACACACACACACACACACTCAAGCAAGCTGTAATACTGGGTGGAACTAAAAAATTTTGGCCCGTTATATAATGGACAAAATAGAGGCTACTTATTAAATACTGCTCTCAGCAAAGCTATATACAATAATAAAATACAATTAATAAAAGCAAGTTATGTGCCTTCTGTGAAATCTGTGATCAGACATGGTAGATTATTAAAGCTGTGGTCAAGGTCTCGGCATTGTTACAGTTGAACTGTAGATGTATTTCTGTGATCACCTTGTTTTCAGGCCATCCTGTTAAAATGTTGCTGCATCATTCTTAGGATGATGAATGGAAATAGCATGAGGTGTCTGGTGTGGAAGAACGAATGCAAAAGGGAAGGGCAGTAGACAAAAGTGAAGGGACGTAATGATTCAATCAGAACAGAAAAAGCAGATCTGTTGAGACATATCAACTTTGCCTTTTGTTCATTATCTCCGCTTACTCACTGGGGTTTTACAAAATATGGCAGGGCTTCAGATCTTAATTCTGTAATGGATTTTTGTCCGGTTTATAAAATAAAAATAAAAAAATAATAAAAAAAGGCAATAGGTTGGAGGAACCGGCTCGTATTTGTGAGTTGACCCAGATGATCTAACTCACTGAAAACAGCTGAAATTTTCCTATTATCTGCAATGCAAATAAGTTAGTCTAACATTTAACTTGATAAGAAATAAATTGTCAAAGCAAAGATATTATCTGCTTTTCTATGATTATTTGATTTGATTAATAATAATAATAATAATAATAATAATAATAATAATAATAATAATAATAATAATAATAATTTCTGTACCAATCTAATGGTCATAACACCTACACACATATGCTTTCAATTCTTACTATTACTTGATATTCAAGTAGTAGCCCTCCAAAAAAAGTGTCCATAACAAGCAAAATTGGCACCTGAACAGGGTGTCAAAATGAATATAATCAGCTGTAATTATTTAAAAATAAACTGGCTGTAGCCAGCAGCAAACTGGATTTTATATATTTAGAAAGTAATTAAAGGTCTCTAAATAACAGTTTGGGAATCATTTGGCACAAGGCTGGTTTCTCAAATTTTAATGCAATTTGAAGGGAAAGAATCTACCTGTAACTCAACTACCATTTTCAAAATTTGTTTTCAAATAATCTTGATAACAACCCATTATGTGCCTTTTAACTTTGGATTAAAGTACTCAAAATTCCTATGATTCTTTCATTAATATGTGTTGGTAAGTTTTGCAGCTATTTTTGTTTGATAGTTTTATAAAGCAACTGTGCATAATTCTGTATATAGAAATTATTTGTATCACTTTTCCTGGAGTCTTTTCTGCTATCAGAGTTTTTTCAGACTAGGCCGATATGTGAGTATTCAGTTAAAATGTTTAAAAAGCAGTGACTCATGACTATAGATTTTGATGGGGTAGGATGACATTAATGACATAACCTCAAACAAAATTAAGTCAAGAGGCTATCAGACTTATGCTATGGGCTACTATCTAATGAGATTTTAGAGTAACCCTGTAATAGGCAGTTGAAAGTCAATAACATGCTTATCCAGTCTAGCAGCTCATTTTGAGTGGTTTTGTTCAACTCTGTTTGAGGTGATATCATTAACCAGGGTTGCCAGGTTTCAGCAAAATTTCCAACGTAACTACATCTCATATACCACTCTAAAGGCTTAAAATTGGACACATTTTTCTTTTCTTTTTTTCCCCTCACCCTTTGCATGGGAAACAAGGTCACCATGGTGCACACAGAGCCCTGATGTATGGATATTATCCACTTCATAATCTCTCTTTCCCTTGTTCAATCTATGCAATAGAAATGGTTCTGTACATCATAGACACATACTGAATAAACACACCTGCACAATTACCACACAATTACCACCACACACTATTTATGCACACAGATAGCACAAGGACTTTCCTGGTTTTTGTGGTTTGCCTTTGCCTGATATATCCTGTTTGTTGATCACCTGACATAAACCTGTTTTTGACCCTGATCTTGTCTTTCCTCTTGGATTTGTCTGCCTGCGCTTTTTATTAAACACACTCAACTGCAATTGCATCTGTCTCAGCTCTACATCTTCTCTTATATAACAGAAATGCTTGTTTTCCTGTTCATTGCTAATGTTTCTGGATGATTAAATAGTTTATCATAATATTTTAAAATGGAAAATTGCAATCAGAGACAAATCAATATTGCACAAGCATAGCACCTGTCCTGTCGGTTGCTCCTCCCTGAGCATGGGGCAGATAGGGCAGTCCCCCATACATTCTTTTACCATTTCTGTGTCTGAATGGCTTTTTATGTTTTACTAAACCCAGGCTATTCATAACAAGCATTCATTTGCACACTATTGAGGTATACGAGAATGGACTAGCACTCTGCTGGACATTTCATATTGAACTTTGAGTTTGAAGTAATTGTTTTGGTTTGTAGTGGCAATTTACATGAGCACTAATGAATAATGACTAATACCAGAACAGATAAAACATGTCAGTTTTAAACTTGAAGCGGGGAGTATAAATGCACACTTCTGACATCATTTAAATGTTTTATTTTTGTCATCAACTTTTTTTTTAACAAGCCACATCGTCACTGCACTGTTTAGACTGTTTAGTAATTTTTAAAAATCTAAGACAGTCTGTAACATGCAGTCCTTTCTGAGCAAATGTGTCTAGCACTCTAACAAAACTGTGATCCACTGTAAATAGTTTACATAAGTGCATGTGATTGGAAAAAAATGTGAAAAAAAGTTCATGGAGTCGCTGAACTGCAGCCAAATTTTCCCCTTACATTCCGTCACAGTATTTATTCAAGTGTTTGGTTCGGTCTTCTGAAATATTCTGCTGTGTCAGCATCCAGACAGGGCTACCAGGGGACCCCTAAGTATGCAGGATGTCACTTAGGACCCTCAAAGGTTGAGAAACAGCCCTGTCTACCATTATAATCAGGTGTGTGCAGTGTTTTGGCTTCTGGACCGGTTCTTCAGGATCCACCTCTAAACTGCTCAGAGGAGAAGTGAACTCTTTGTTGTTCTAGCAACACTAATCAAGGTGTCACTCCTCCTGTGTAACTCATTCGACACAAGCTCCTTTCTATTGGCTTGAATGAACAGAAACTTCCTTCTAAACTTGGTTTATATGTGAATGGTTATAATGTGAAATCTACAGTTAAGCTAGATTTAAGGAACTTTAAGGAACTTGATCTAACCATATAGATGCTGGTTTTAAGCAATATTTAAGAAACACTGGTAAAACTGTGTATTATAACTGAGAAACACAGCCAAAATGAGAAATATGCTCAAAACTAGTGCATGCTTTTATAATCTCTAGATTGGACTATTGTAAGCTACAGGTAGTTCAGGTAGACTGCATATTTGGCAGGAAAAGAAAGTCAGTGCATATATCACCATTCTTATTCATTATTTAATACCTTGGCAGCCAGTTAAGTTCCTTATAAACATTCAGCATGACATTTAAAGCTCTGAATGGTTTAGCTCTTAAAGATCCCCTGAAGCAGTATAGCCCATCCCCAGTGCTTTGCATAGCTGAGACAGGCCTGCTGTTAATCTCAAGGATATTACTCTATATCACAGAGAACATGAGGAACACCAGCTCAGTGGGTGATTTTAAATCCAGATTAAAAATATATTTGTTTAAATTGACCTATTCACCGTTCATGGGACTTTTATCTTACTAAATGTACTTTTCATGATCTATAGTAATTCCTACACTTTGATTTGCCTAAATTAAAGCACTGAACTTTTGAAATTTGTGCATTTTGTATTATTAATTATTATTATTAGTAGTAGTAGTAGTAGTACAAAATCCAGTCAGATTTACATACAGGTGCATCTCAATAAATTAGAATGTCATGGAAAAGTTAATTTATTTCAGTAATTCAACTCAAATTGTGAAACTCGTGTATTAAATAAATTCAATGCACACAGACTGAAGTAGTTTAAGTCTTTGGTTCTTTTAATTGTGATGATTTTGGCTCACATTTAACAAAAACCCACCAATTCACTATCTCAACAAATTAGAATACTTCATAAGGCCAATAAAAAAAACATTTTTAGTGAATTGTTGGCCTTCTGGAAAGTATGTTCATTTACTGTACATGTACTCAATACTTGGTAGGGGCTCCTTTTGCTTTAATTGCTGCCTCAATTTGGCGTGGCATGGAGGTGATCAGTTTGTGGCACTGCTGAGGTGGTATGGAAGCCCAGGTTTCTCTGACAGTGGCCTTCAGCTCATCTGCATTTTTTGGTCTATTGTTTCTCATTTTCCTCTCGACAATACCCCATAGATTCTCTATGGGGTTCAGGTCTGGTGAGTTTGCTGGCCAGTCAAGCACACCAACACCATGGTCATTTAACCAACTTTTGGTGCTTTTGGCAGTGTGGGCAGGTGTCAAATCCTGCTGGAAAATGAAATCAGCATCTTCAAAAAGCTGGTCAGCAGAAGGATGCATGAAGTGCTCCAAAATTTCTTGGTAAACGGGTGCAGTGACTTTGGTTTTCAAAAAACACAATGGACCAACACCAGCAGATGACATTGCACCCCAAATCATCACAGACTGTGGAAACTTAACACTGGACTTCAAGCAACTTGGGCTATGAGCTTCTCCACCCTTCCTCCAGACTCTAGGACCTTGGTTTCCAAATGAAATACAAAACTTGCTCTCATCTGAAAAGAGGATATTGGGCCACTGGTCAACAGTCCAGTTCTTCTTCTCCTTAGCCCAGGTAAGACGCCTCTGACGTTGTCTGTGGTTCAGGAGTGGCTTAACAAGAGGAATACGACAACTGTAGCCAAATTCCTTGACACGTCTGTGTGTGGTGGCTCTTGATGCCTTGACCCCAGCCTCAGTCCATTCCTTGTGAAGTTCACTCAAATTCTTGAATCGATTTTGCTTGACAATCCTCATAAGGCTGCGGTTCTCTCGGTTGGTTGTGCATCTTTTTCTTCCACAATTTTTCCTTCCACTCAACTTTCTGTTAACATGCTTGGATACAGCACTCTGTGAACAGCCAGCTTCTTTGGCAATGAATGTTTGTGGCTTACCTAGTGAACCAAACTGAGAGACCATTTTGAAGGCTCAGGAAACCTTTGCAGGTGTTTTGAGTTGATTAGCTGATTGGCATGTCACCATATTCTAATTTGTTGAGATAGTGAATTGGTGGGTTTTTGTTAAATGTGAGCCAAAATCATCACAATTAAAAGAACCAAAGACTTAAACCAGTTCAGTCTGTGGCATTGAATTTATTTTATACACAAGTTTCACAATTTGAGTTGAATTACTGAAATAAACGAACTTTTCCACGACATTCTAATTTATTGAGATGCACCTGTATATGAGGAGCTTACCATAAAGATGTTAATTTTTAATGGTATGGTTAAAGGATGATTTAAAATATGAGATGTGAATTTGGGTAATAAGGCCTTCTGCATATTCTTTGATCTTTTTTCCCCCCATTTGAATATGGACATTAATGTTTTCATACAGATATAATGTAACTATTTTTAAATGATGATTTAAAATATGGAATGTGAATTTGGGCAAAGCTGGCCTAATGCATATGCCTGAATATAGACATTAATGTTTTCATGCAGATATAATGTAACTAATTTAATGTAATAAACAAATAAACAAACAAATAAATAAAAATCAACCTGTGGCTGCAGTTCAAAAGTAGCCTTGTGATTTATGATGTATATTCTCTTGTATATATTCACTAAATTAAAAACTAAAGACATTTTAATTAGTGAAATCATATTTATTTGATTTGCAAAATGCCAACATGGTACTTATCTATACAGTTGTAACTGTGTAAAATGCAAAGTAGTCCAGGTACAGTACAGTTGTTATTTAGCATATTCACAATAGCTCTGGGTTTCTTAGGAACCATTGTGTTATTGTTGAATTAGATGTCCACTGCTCCCTCAGATGCTGGCTATGTTGGGAGCCACAACACTGCTTACCACAAACACAAACTCCCCTGGAATGGAAATGTTACAGAGATATAACAAAGTTTTTCTTGTTCATTCACCTGAATGGACTCAGTCAATTACTTTAAAATCCATTAAAACAATACATGGGATGTACGTTTTACATTTGCTTTTCTATTTTAGATATATGGTCATACGCTACAAAAATATCATTGTCTCCAAATTGTATTCTTAAAAGTATATGTTTATATGAATAGACTGTGTAAAGAACTGTGTGAAGGCAGACTATAAAAATAAAGAAAAAGCATCCAGTTTGTCACACAGCTCAGGGTGCAAATTAAAATTACATGGTAAAATACCCTATGGAAAAAATTATTTGTGCTTCAAGGAAAATATTTTCTTATATAAAGATTTTCCTGACCTGGCAGATAAAAAGTCCTAAACATAGACTAGACAATGTGGAGGGTATGAAACATATGACTACTGTTCATACCAACATAAAATAAATAAAAAACAAAAAACAAAATAGGCAGCATACAAGTTATTTGGAATAATCTTTTAAAATATAGAAGCACCTCTAATGTGCGGACAGCACGGAATGTTTAAAAGGAATTACGGACCCTTGTGTCACACATCAAACTGTTTCATCATCATCTTGCGGCTAAGTTCGTAGGCCAGAAAAAGTGCGCCGTTAGCAGGGAATGTCCGGATCATAGTTGGGGTTAGACCTGAGTACAGAGGCCGCACTCCTGGAAAAGAGAAAATAAAATCATGAGTTGTGCTTAGTCACATTTGTGGCATTTAAAATTATTTGAAAAGATTTAAATATTAAAAATATTTACATATTTATATCAAATATGTAAAGGCTCAATTTCTAGTTTGGGAGTTTGCACTCAACACCGTGTTCCCCTTAGATTCAATAAAATATCCCATTGAATATTTAAATCACCAAGCTAATTTTGGAATATACTGTACAGTCACCGAAATATTTAAATCTCTCACCTACAGATTTACACAACATGCTAAACTTCTGGGTAAAACTATCTCTCCAATGACATAAAGAACTGAAACCCTTACCTTCATTGCGTACAATTCCAAGGAATGTTTTTATAAATCCTTCTTGTTTCCCAGCCAGGGACAGAACTTGAATGCGGGATTTCACGCAGTCTATTGGATAGACAACTAGCCAGAGAAGGGCCCCTCCAAACCCACCGCTAAACATCAGCGGCACGACGCCTGCCAAACAGATGTGCACATTACTTTACAGCTGCTTTTTAGGATGTGCAATCACGTCAACATTTTGTAGTTCAAGAAAGACCCCACATTGCTTGCTGAATAAAAATGAAGAAAAATGAAAACTTTAACCAAACTTCAAGTCACCAATGATTTCAACTCTATTGCTGTGTTTTGTATTTTACTGAAAAGCACTGAATAATAAGATTACAGCCAGGTTACCTATGTCCTCTTTCTTCCTGCCCATAGTGTGGGCAAACGCAGATCGGCTCAGCTCATAACCTCCAAAGAAGCAGAAATAGCCAGGAATCTCACGAACTATAGTAGTGGACAGGCCTTGATAAAACCCCAGAGGACCGTTTGTCTTTAACACATGCCTAACCACAGACCACACAGTGCTGAGGGAGGAAGACAGAGAGGGAATGAGACTCATTCTTTTGGAGACAGTATCTTGAAAAGGCTATGCATCTTGAAACCTTACTGTATATAATTATAAACTGTGCGCATCCACACTACATTATGTTACTGTACAAAAAATAGCATGTAAATCTTGTAGTTGACTAATCTGACACCCAGTTATAGTCAGTTACCTCTTCTGTCCACCAGCAATCTTGCCTGATGCCTCCATTTCGTGCATAGCCTGCAGACGACACTTCACTAGTTCAGTGGGACACAAAGCCAGTGAGGAGAAGATGGAGGCCACAGAGCCAGAGCAAGCCTTCTGAACATCACTAAAACAATACAGCTTCCATTAATGAAGCCAATAATTTAAGTCAGAGGTGACAAGACAGAGGCCAAGACAGAGGCCGCATAATCACAAATGCTCAGCTAACATTTTGTTACACATTTACACCAACTGAAAATAATGACCAGTTAGGTCTGATTTGTATAGCAATTTGTATAGCAAAAAAAGTCAGTGTGAGACATATGTACACTTGTAGACGCAAAAGATTAAATCTAGAGTTCTTACTAGGGTTCTGTGTTTTGCCCCCCTACAGAAACACTTAAAAAAACGTGAAGAGAAAAGAGAAAAACTCTATGTAGAACCCAATGTTTTCCTATCAGAGAGGGTTCTAGGTAGAACCTTTTAGTCTTTTAAGAAGCTAATGACCTTTCATTAACCAAATAACATTAGGGGGAAAAAAAATACGTATAACAGTTATAACAATTTAAAGAAATTATCTGGTTGAAGGGCAGTTTTTAGTTTTTAGAAATATTTTTAAAAATCTGAGCTGGTTGTGTACTCCACATTTATAGGTCAAGGCCTACAAAAAGTGCTTTAAATGCACATTATTAAGACCCTATCTGGGCATTTTCTGATTAAACCTTCAAATCAATCCAAATCAGTTAATATTAAATAGGATCTCACCTCAAAAAAAGCTCATAAAGAATATGTCATAAAGAAGTCTAACCTCTTTTAAAATCTAATTTCTTTAATATGATAGTTTTAGTAGTCAGATAGTTTTCATTTAAAAAATCATGCCACTTTTACTCTTATGTGATTGTAAATGCAATGTAAAGCAAAATATTTAACTTTTAAAAAAAAGTACTAAATACCATTAAACAATGATGAAAGTTTAAAAAAAGAATAGTAAATAATTGTCCATAATTCATGTGTGGATTCTTGTTACAACTAGCCCACCAGACATATCAAGCCACATCCAGCCTGAAAGACATAAAGCACAACGGCTGAACAACATTGCATTTGCATCGCAGAGCTTTTATTGGAGGCAAGTGACAGATTGTCATAAGCGACAAATGCTTGTCCAAGCTTGTATGTCTCTTAGCGAGCCATCTGAATAATAACAGTATTAAACGTTAAGGTGCATTCTTTTGTCAGTTCACATTTACTGGTTGTGAACTACAGTTAATAGTCCATGCAAGTGAATAAATGAGTCTCAATTTAAATGACAACTAAATGCTATTTCTCTTAGGTTGTAACCTACATGCACTCGCTGGCCATTTCATCAGATGCACCTACCATACAGCTCACTTTATAAGCATGAAATGAAGGACTGTAGCCGTTCTGTTGATATACACAAGATGTAACCAGTTACCTGGGGGTTGAATTGGATGTGACATGGTAGTCAGTGTTGTACTGGTACAAGCGTACCAAATGTAGAGGTACACACACAACACCAACACCAAGCAAATAGGCTTACACAGTACTAACATACACACAAAATATTCCACTTTTTCAATATAAAATGCATAAAGGAATGCATAAAAAATGGCATATATGCATATATTATTTATTTATTTTTATATATATATATATATATATATATATATATATATATATATATATATATATATATATATACACACACATACATATACACACACATACATATACACACACACACACACACACACACACATATACACACACACACACACACACACACACATATATATATATATATATATATATATATATACACACACACATACAGGTGCATCTCAATAAATTAGAATGTCGTGGAATAGTTAATTTATTTCAGTAATTCAACTCAAATTGTGAAACTCGTGTATTAAATAAATTCAATGCACACAGACTGAAGTAGTTTAAGTCTTTGGTTCTTTTAATTGTGATGATTTTGGCTCACATTTAACAAAAACCCACCAATTCACTATCTCAACAAATTAGAATACTTCATAAGGCCAATAAAAAAAACATTTTTAGTGAATTGTTGGCCTTCTGGAAAGTATGTTCATTTACTGTACATGTACTCAATACTTGGTAGGGGCTCCTTTTGCTTTAATTACTGCCTCAATTCGGCGTGGCATGGAGGTGATCAGTTTGTGGCACTGCTGAGGTGGTATGGAAGCCCAGGTTTCTTTGACAGTGGCCTTCAGCTCATCTGCATTTTTTGGTCTCTTGTTTCTCATTTTCCTTGTGACAATACCCCATAGATTCTCTATGGGGTTCAGGTCTGGTGAGTTTGCTGGCCAGTCAAGCACACCAACACCATGGTCATTTAACCAACTTTTGGTGCTTTTGGCAGAGTGGGCAGGTGTCAAATCCTGCTGGAAAATGAAATCAGCATCTTCAAAAAGCTGGTCAGCAGAAGGAAGCATGAAGTGCTCCAAAATTTCTTGGTCAATGGGTGCAGTGACTTTGGTTTTCAAAAAACACAATGGACCAACACCAGCAGATGACATTGCACCCCAAATCATCACAGACTGTGGAAACTTAACACTGGACTTCAAGCAACTTGGGCTATGAGCTTCTCTACCCTTCCTCCAGACTCTAGGACCTTGGTTTCCAAATGAAATACAAAACTTGCTCTCATCTGAAAAGAGGACTTTGGACCATTGGGCAACAGTCCAGTTCTTCTTCTTCTTAGCCCAGGTAAGACGCCTCTGACGTTGTCTGTGGTTCACGAGTGGCTTAACAAGAGGAATACGACAACTGTAGCCAAATTCCTTGGCACGTCTGTGTGTGATGGCTCTTGATGCCTTGACCCCAGCCTCTGTCCATTCCTTGTGAAGTTCACTCAAATTCTTGAATCGATTTTGCTTGACAATCCTCATAAGGCTGCGGTTCTCTCGGTTGGTTGTGCATCTTTTTCTTCCACACTTTTTCCTTCCACTCAACTTTCTGTTAACATGCTTGGATACAACACTCTGTGAACAGCCAGCTTCTTTGGCAATGAATGTTTGTGGCTTACCCTCCGTGTGAAGGGTGTCAATGATTGTCTTCTGGACAACTGTCAGATCAGCAGTCTTCCCCATGATTGTGTAGCCTAGTGAACCAAACTGAGAGACCATTTTGAAGGCTCAGGAAACCTTTGCAAGTGTTTTGAGTTGATTAGCTGATTGGCATGTCACCATATTCTAATTTGTTGAGATAGTGAATTGGTGGGTTTTTGTTAAATGTGAGCCAAAATCATCACAATTAAAAGAACCAAAGACTTAAACTACTTCAGTCTGTGTGCATTGAATTTATTTAATACACGAGTTTCACAATTTGAGTTGAATTATTGAAATAAATGAACTTTTCCACAACATTCTAATTTATTGAGATGCACCTGTATATAATAAAATAGCCAATGAGTATAGCTAAGAGGTAACTACTATAGTGGCCATTTTGGTTCGACATAAGATATTTGTAGGGCCTGGCTTACTGTAAGTTGACTACAGTGTAATGACAACAATGACTCCAATATAACAGCCTTAAACTGTTTGTCACTCAGTTTGTCACGGCAGGAAGAAAATTCTATGTACGACTTTTGTTATTTTAATGCCATGTTCTTTTCTTGCATGATAATTTGTAATCTTAAGATAACAAAGAATAACTTTTATTGAGATGAACAGAATTATTATGATGGTAGAATCATATGGGTCAAAAGAGGACAATTTATATATTTGTAAAATAATTTATATATTTTATAAATATTAACATATTTACTTTTAAATAGTTTTAGGATTTGCCCATAAAAAAGGAAACAGCATGAAATAAAAATTCTTGTTTCATAACTTTTCTTGGCATTATGGGCACGTGCATGCCAGTTTGTATATATTTTCTCCCCCCGCACACTCTCATTTACCAAAACTGGTCAAAAAAACGAATGACACATACTGTACTGTAGGATAAAGTATACACACTAAACACTTTATTAGGAACACCTGTATACCTGCTCATCCATGCAATTATCCAATCATGTGGCAGCAGCACAAGGCATAAATTCATACAGATACAGGTCAAGAGCTTCAGTTAATGTTCACATCAAACATCAGAATAGGGAAAAAATGTGATCTCAGTGACTTTGACCAGAACATGGTTGATGATGCCACGTGGCTGGTTTGGATATATCAGAAACTGCTGATCTCATGAGATTTTCACACACAGCAGCCTCTAGAGTTTACACAGAAAGAGAGAGGTCAGAGAGGAATGGCCAGACTGTTTTGAGCTGACAGGAAAGCTGTGGTAACTCAAATAACCACTCTTTACAAATGAAAAGCATCTCAGGATGCTCAACATGCCTTAAGGTTTAATGTGGTCGAAGTGGTCAGTGAGTGTATACATGTGTCCAGTTAAATGCTTAATTTCCACCAGTTATATCGATTGATATGGTGTGGATGTAGCATATTTTGCATGCTGCCTGCTGTTGTGGAAATAGGTCAACCCCTCAATACATGCCATCATCATTTATTATCCAACAATCACTAGATGCGCAAATAGCACCGAGAAACTATACTAACACATTAGTTAGCTAACATTAACTCTATAGCCGGGGTGTCAAGACTCCAGCCTTGAAGGCAAAAATACTGCATGGATTTGTTTTCTCCCTCTTCAAACACACTAAATCTTGCCTGTGACAGCTTCGGTAATTAGCAGATAAGCTGAATCAGGGATGTTAAATGAAGCAGAATGCTAAACTCTCCAATACTGTTGGTGCTCTATAGCAACCCTTTAGCCTTACACATCTGTGTGATGTGTCTGTGATTTTTTTTTTTTTTAAATTGAGATAATAAGATAAATAGGTTGGAAATGTCTAACCTGAGCTCTGCTCCTCGGTCCAGGCCGACCACAAAACGCACAACATCCTGGCAGAAGCCGTAGCTCATGAAGAGAACTGCATTCTCAGCGATGTTGGCCATCAGAGCCGGGGTAGTGCCATGATATAGACCACGCAACCCCACCTGCTTTGAGATGGACACAAAGCAGTGCACAAAGCCACGGTACATCGCAGGAAATGTCTGCATCTTCACCTTGGCGGTATCAAATGGCTGGCCACACAGCACACATGCTATACCACCTTAAGCAAAAAGAGAGATAAGAGCAGCACCAGTGACATGGCTGAAAAATGTATCAAAATCTGTATGTGAATCTTTATTTCTGATTTTGATCATGTTTGTACAACAGCATTTTAAGGCCACTGTTTAAGAAATAAACAAATATTTTGAGAATAAAGTCATAATATTTTGAGAAAAAAACGTCACAATATTTCAAGAATAAAGTCGTAATATCATGAGAAAATAGTACATATAACATTTGTGTGTTAACATGAGGATTTGCTGAAATGATCATTTCTTTTGTTGAAGGGGAAATCGCAGGCAGTGGACAACTTCAAAGCTATTGATGGTTACATCTGTGGCATAACAGCAGTAACTCCAGCGCACTCAGTACAGCAAACAAGTCTCCAATTAAGTTTATGGTACAAGTCCATATGACTTCGGGGCTTGGCAGCGAATGCCGGAGTTCCAGTCCTTTGGCATTGATGATTTTGATTATCACTCATTTACACAACCTCTTTAAATGGCACACAGATGTAAACCTCAGTAGCCTTGAAGATGACCACTGCCTGTGATTTCTCTGACACAATTTCCTCCAAGTTTGTGTGGTTTTCTCTTCTACCTAAACATAATTTCTGGCAGTCATTTCAAAGTTCTAATAGTAATACTAATCTGGTGCTGATGCACCAGAGGATTATGTATTTCTTTATTTGTAAATTAAAAAAAAAAAAATTTATTTCCGTTATAGTATTATGACTTTATTGAATTTGTTCTCTCAGTATTGTGCATTTTCTCTTGTAATGTTATATATTATAATCTTTTTCTTGAGAAATATGACTTTATTCTTAAAATATTATAACTGTATTCTTGTAATATTATGACTTTATTCTTGAAATATTACAACTATTCTCAAAATCTTGTATTTTTATTTTTTAAACAGTGGTCCTAATACGCCGTCATATGTTTGTGACTAGGCCAAAGTTATATATACACTTTCTCCTGCATGAGAGAGGTCTCAGTATGTTAAGAAAATTAAACATGTATACCAATACCACATTGCTAAACTAGCCTTTAACACGCAAACTCACTGATCAAATTAGTGCCAATATTGTATTTAAATTGTACATCTGAAACACACTAACTAGCACTACTGTTAATTACTTGGACCAGCAAGCATGTACTCTTCCAGTGTTTCTTTTGTGGTTGGCCTGCCCATTTTTACATCACAGCGTTCAGTGGTCATAAACACAAGGTCAAACTCGAGACAACAGTAATATAGGCTGTTGGTGTTGCTCTTTAAATAAAGAATCTGGCAAGTTGTCATTGAGGGTCCAGCACAGGCCAGCTCATGTTACCACAAGTTACAGTATATGTATGTTTTTTTTTTTTTTTTTTTTTTTTTAAAAGGAACAGCTGTAGTGTGTGTGTGTATGTTTTTAAACAAAAAGGAGAACGTAACATGTATATTCATTTGTATATTCACAAAGTAAAAGAAAGAATATACTGGTACAGTACAGTGGAATTATTTTGTTCACACATTCCAATTTGTTAGTAAGCTAGGGTCAGAGCAGACGGTCATAATAATGGCACCCCTGGAGCAGAGAGGCTTAAGGGCCTTGCTCTGGGTGTGTAAATGAGTGATAATCAAAATCATCAATGCCAAAGGACTGGAACCCCGCCATTCACGGCCAAGCCCCGAAGTCATATGGACTCGTACCATAAACTTAATTGGAGACTTGCCTAACATTGGCCACATGACAATGGATTCAAACTGAGCACAGATGCTTTAACCACTAAGCCACCACTGCCACTTTTACATACATACATACATGCATACACAATATTATTAAAATTACAATATTGTAGCATACCACAGGCTCCGGCTGATAAATCAATGATGGCTTGAATGACAGGACTTGGTGCCATGATTTTATAACCTTCTTTTGTGTTACCACCTGTTAAAAACACACAAGTCTTTCAATACACAGCCTAGATATCCACACTTCATGAACAGTGTAAGCAGTGTGAAAGTGTTATTGATAAATCAGTTCCATGAAAACATCTACTCTTGGAAAAAGATGAAACATTACCATTTATGAACCAATACATGAAGGTTTTCAACCCACTGGCCAATACTAATGACTAGGCGATTGTGAGATTTAAAAGAGAATAATTATGTTAGGATGCAGTTTCAACACAACTTATCACATTAGGTTTAGTTTAGAACATAAAAACGGGACTGATCCGGGATACAAACTTTGGGCCTTTAGATCTGTGTTGCTTAATCTTCACTGAAAGATTAAAGATATTCAAAATCAAAGGAGCTGAAGGATTGTGGACAAATGGGACTTAAACACTCCTAAATCAGTATAAGCATAATCAAACTGAATTTAAACAAGACCGACCCTGTAATTAGTTCGTTGCAAAACAGTACTCAAGGGCGCATCACAATGTGCACTCGGCGTGTTGAGGCATTTTATTCCGACGTTAAGCAAGACGATTTTCATTTCCGGGTTCCTTCAAAGACGAACAACTTCACACTTACCGTATCTTCTTATCTGAAATATTTTGGGGTTTTCTTCCACATCTACTGTTAAGTCCGCGTGCGTGTTTCAGGAAAATGTGCATCAAGTACAGTGAGCTCAGCAGCTTTTCCTGTCTCTCTCTCTGTGTGTGTGTGTGTGTGTTAATAAGGGTGTGTGCTACGAGGCTGATACACTCAGACACGTCAGCAAGCATTCATTTTAGTCTAAACCCTGGATACACGATTTTTTGTTTGTTTGTTTTTTTAATCCCTGTTGGATCTCAGAGTTGACATTTTTTGACCAGGTGAAGTGAGCAGTGAATTTCCAGGTCTAAGCTCGATCACAACCGAGTGCGATCCGGTGATGTGGAAGAATTAAAAGTCGATCTGATGATTAAATGAAAGACACGTTAATAGTGCTCCGAACATGTTCGTGTTTCCTCATCCATGTCTTCATTCACACTTTGCGTTTTCGTTACTTCTCCTTATCTAGATGAGCGTTAGGTTGGCGAGGCAAGGTACAGGAGGTCCAGCTCCATCTTTCTTTGGGTCACGTGGTAACAGAGTCGCGTTGTTTGCGTTCTCATTGGGGATTCTGGGGAATTACAACACGCGTGCTGCGTGCGCGTGCAACTCCGATTTTGCCTAATCTTCTAGAAAACACGTGAAAAAAAGGTCAAATGTACGCCTCTGTAAAAAAAAAAAAAAATATATATATATATATATATATATATATATATATATATATATATATATATATATATATATATATATATATTTTTTTTTTTTTTTAATTAATGTTAATCACACAGACTGCAGACATACACATTTACCCTCATTAATAAACAGCAGATTCTATGAATATGCAAATTAGAATCGCCCCATAATTTCTACACGCTCCATCCTCTTTCTTAAAAGAATGCAACTAAATTGCTGCAGTTAGTTTTGACCAGTGTGAATACTGAAAGAATTTCATTAGAAATTAGTTTAGGGTGACGTCAGGAATCCATGGATATATATGGACAACTGGACATATATACGCTTAACCACACTCTAATGACAATAATTAAACACTACAAAGATTTGTATGGGCGTTTCAGATTGCATAATGATTGACAGCGGCGTCTCCACGGCAACGTAAATAACTCAAAACTCAAAAAGACATTGATGAGCACGCGTGCAATACCACCACAGCCCTCTAGGGGGATCTGGCTCTCAGGTTGTAAAATAAAGGGTGTAATTCCAGCCAAGCCAACTAGTTTGAAGGCTAACATTATTTATTAATTCATTTTAATCTGGTGTAGCTCCAGCTTGGTTGAAATGAAAACTTGGTTCTTTCGTGAATAAAATGAAGAACTTCTGTTTTAGATCAGGCTTTATCTCTGGTCTTGACTGATATACCTGAATTATTCATCATATGGAAGAGAAAATACAGCAAAATAAATTCAGGAAGTGTATAAATTAGGCAAGAAATATACAGAACGTGAATAAACAAGTAAACAAATAAACAACGAAATAAACAAGTGAACAAGTACATGAAATATGACACATGAGATAGAAATTATATAAATTAATTACTTTATGAATTGAATAAATAAATGAGGTTAATGTTTAAATAAATAGAGTACGGAAAACAAGAACACACAAAGGATTAAAGATAGCATAAATAAAAAATTGATACAATATAGGTGCATAATATAATATTCTATTTTATTAATTGTGCTTATTTGTGTATTTTAATTATTTCCCTATTTGAAACATCTGATTCACAGAGAGTGTTAATATTAACAGTATTATGATGTTAGTCCAGCGACATTAGTGACATTACTGTCTTGAACAGCAGTTTATTTAAGACATCCATGAGAGACGACTTGGCAGTTTTAAAATTGACCGCAAGATGGCGGTATGGTTACGTGCGCCGCATTTCAGTGAGCTACAAAAAAAAAACAAAAAACAAAAAAAAAAACCCTGCACATTATCTCCTAAACTGAGTGGAAACAACACGCCAGCACTGGTACTGAACAATCTGTAGACTACACAGCTGTACTGCTCCACAGCAGTGCATGGTAGTAGCATTTGATTGGCACAATGTTGGCCCTGCAGACGAAATAATTACGTTTCACTTACATCAAGTTAAATAGAGTAGGCCTAGTAGTTGGAGGGCTGTTTGTTTGTTTCTTTGTTTGCTTGTTTTTAACAAGTTGCTCTTATTTACTTTCTTAATCTTACATCACCATTTCGTTACAGGGTCCTAATTTCTATATGATCAAATCTGTAGATTTTTCTGTCATGTTTTGCAGTGACAAATGATGTTAGTTGATGTAAACATTTTTTAAATTGATGTTAGATTGACATTAAATTTCAGATTTCGTTAGACAGCTCGGTTCTTCTGGACTATATTTAGCCTCCATCCATCCATTTTCCATACTGCATATCCTGCATGGGGTCATGGGGGAGCCTGGAGCCATGGGGGAGCCTGGATCCTATCCCATGGAACTTGGGGCTCAAGGCGGGGGACACCCTGGACAGGGTGCCAACCCATCACAGGGCATAATTGCAAACACATATTCACAAAACTACAGACAATTTGGAAAAGACAATCAACCTACAATGCATGTCTTTGGATTGGGGGAGGAAACCAAAGAACCCAGAGGAAACCCCCAAAGCACAGAGAGCATGCAAGCTCCACGCACACAGGGCAGAGGTGGGATTCGAACCTCCAACTCGGGAGGTGCAAGGCAAGCATGCTAACCATTAAGCCACCCCCCACAAGTAAGCCCATTTCCCATCAAAATATTTTACCCAATTAATGCATGTCCCATGTTTTCATACGTGAAGTATCAAAGCTCGACTATAAGCTCGACTCTAGGCTGTATGTAGACATATTTGGTTCTGTGGCTTAGACCTGTTCCTAGATAGCCAGGACATGCACTTATGTTTATCACACTGACAGACACACGACCAATAATAACACTCCATGATGTTTATTAAAGCTCCTTGAAGGATCCACGTGCACTTGAAGGCGGCACATTGTGAGCTGAAGCGCAGCGCTTTTCTTTCAGAGCCTGGAATGAAAAGTGTTTACTACTCCTGGGTGGAGAAAAGCGGTGTTTTTGCGCCGTTTCGCTTTCAAAGCGCTTCTGTGATTGGCTGCTGCCAGCTGCCAATCAAGCGTGGGCGGTATCTGATGACCAATGATAGATGAGTTCGGGTAACGCCGCTTCCAGACCAGTGCTCGCGCTCGGTCTCACACACACTCACGCACACGCACACAAACACACGGTGACAGGAGCACGCACGAGCGGAATACTAGCTTGGCCGGATTGCTGAAACTTTGACCACAACTTCATAACAAAGCCTTCAGATGTCAGTCACTCTCCGATCCCTCGAGCTCGGTTTCACTTACGGTTTCAACGCGTTACAAATGTAGGATAGTAGTATTTACTTCTCGCGAAACTTTTTTTTCCCCTTCTTCATCGCTGCCTTTTTTTTTCGTGTTTAAGCCGCGCTCTTGTGCGCGCCGTCGCGCCTGAGTCACTCGCGCGCCGCCAACTCTATGTGACGTTGGGCGTTTGTCGGTACCATGGCGGAAGCGGCCCAACAGCAACAACAGCAGCAGCAGCTGGTCGACATCGACCCGGACTTTGAGCCTCTGTCGCGGCCCCGATCATGCACTTGGCCGCTGCCCCGGCCGGAGTTCACCAACCCCGCCGACTCGAGCACGTCCTCGCCGGCCCCGTCTGTCAAGCACGAGCCGAGCGGCACTGCGGACTTCCTCACGAGCCTCAGTCTGCTTGAAGAATCCGAGGACTATGCTGACGACAAGCCGCTTGTCTTGTGCCCAGATTTCCAGTGCCAAGAAAACTGCAGGCACCGACAACAGCAGCAGCGGCCGCAGATCTCTGGCGCTCAGCTTCCCCCACAACAGCAGCAGCAACAGGTGCCGTTACTTTCCTCATCTTCTACAGCGGCGGCGGCGCAGCGGAAGAGCGGCTCGGCACGGCGCAACGCCTGGGGCAACATGTCATACGCTGACCTGATCACCAAGGCCATCGAGAGCTCGCCCGAGAAGCGCCTCACTCTCTCGCAGATCTACGACTGGATGGTGAAGAGCGTGCCTTACTTCAAGGACAAGGGCGACAGCAACAGCTCCGCCGGCTGGAAGGTATTTATGCAGTGCACAGGGTACATTGCACGTGCAATAAGGGAACAACACTAAGCAGTGCAGCTTACTGCATGTCCTTGAGTTTTTAAACATTGGATTGTCATCCAGTGTTTAAATGAGTGATTTTTTTTGGCGTCTCCTTATTCCTTATGTGTACCACAAGGGGAATTAAAGTGCACACAACAGGTCCCTTGCTGCCAGTGTCCCACTGCCAGTCATATGACAGGTCCCGAGTAAAGTTAGGCATGAAGTGTCTGCTGACGAGGAGGATTCCTGGCTCTGGATGCATATAGTCTACAGCTTTGCTGTGTTACTAAGTGCTGTGTTACTGTGTGTATGCATACTGTCTGGCATTGGGGTTTTAGGAGTTTCTTCTTCTTTCATGCATGCTAAAAGTGTGAGAACAGTTCCATTACCATTTATAATTTGTGTTACTATATAGAGTTATCAACAAAGTTGATGTCATAGAAATGTATCTCAGGTGAATCAGTGTCTTTCCTAAGTGGTTAATAGAATGACCAGACCGTAAGGTTTCAGTATTTCTTGTTAGTAAGTTTTGTTATTATTTTCATTACCATTATATGCCATGCTGGGTTTTGCATTCACGTCAAATTATAGTACCAGAGTTCAAATCTATTTTGCCGCGCACATAACCCAGGAGTGGGAGAGCGCCAGGCCCTTGAGGCCACCCCAGTTTAACCCCAGGTGGCATAGTGTTCTGAAGTCAGTTGCGACACTACAGCTTTTTTAGATGGCACAGACACCCTCATGATTTGTCATGTTCCTCGTAAGCCTGAAGCCACCTGACAACCAGAGAAACAAAAAAACATTCCCGTGGAAATCCATGGAAACCACCTTGTGAGACGGGAGCCAAAGTTACGTTGTTAGGTGTAGTACCTTGTCACACCACACACTATTAATAACCAACGGCTTATGCGTCAATTCACCCATGATGCATGCCAGGTATGTTTGCATGAAAGACTACACATGCAGGCAAACCTTGGTTCCACCCACTGATTTGAGTTCATTGTCCCAGCATTCCTCAGGCTTTGTGCTTTTGTGAGTGCGATTTTGCAAGCTTAGTGCTCTGTGACCTGCCTAAATGTGTGTATGAGTCACTCTGAGAGAGCTCTCCGTCACGAAAAGGCCTGTTACTTATGACACACGCTACGTAACAATGCAGACAGTGTTTTGATTCAGTTATCAAAAAGGAATTCGGTGGAACGGTATACATGACGTCTGTTACTGCGCCAGTGTTGTGGTTGTAAAAGCCATTTAATCTCATTGATTGAGTAACTCATGTGTATTTGAGGTCAGTTGGTGGCCAATACATTTTCTTTCTGATACCATAAACTTTTACAGTTAGCGCTTATATTATCCTTTCTCCTTGTAAGACCTCAGGTTCATTTGCATATGGTATTGTGTCTAAAAGTTAGACACAACTCAATTTTTCTAAACCTTTTTCCTTATAACTTCAGTGCTTGCATAGATGAACACTAGGCTCTTATTGTCCTGTAGGCATTTGTGTGAGTGTGTGTGATTAGGAGTGAGAGTGTAAATCTGGTCAGCCTAGGTGAGAGTGTGTGTGTGTGTGTGTGTGTGTGTGTGTGTGTGTGTGGGGTGGGGGGGTACAAGGCATCACTACACTGCTTATTCTTAAATACCCTGTTGAGCTTGTAAGCAACTTCACAGCTTCTTTTGTCAAGGCTACTAAGCGGAAGTGGAGAATAGACACTGAGTACGAGTGCACAGGCATTTTTACCTGATCTGTTCTTCAGATAAAACTGTGCATCCTTTTCCAAAATGAAGAGAAAGATACACAGAGAGAGAAGTTGAGAGTGCTGTTCATGGCAAAAGAAGAGGCATTGACAGATGCATTTTTTTTTTTTACCCACGTCCACAGGCACTCAAGCACTTTCCCTGATTCATTGGGCTTAAATTGTTGACTCGTGAAGTGGAGAGGAATTCTGAAACAGGTCCAGTTGAATTCAAGTCCAGACTGTAAACGGATCCTTTTTACAAAGTAACTCACACTGCTTTAATGTCAAACCTCCCAGGGAGAAACCCTTGTGGCCACGCCGGCTGTGATCTCCTCTAGTAGCATGAGACACAAGGCTGTGCTGTACATAGAGAGTACAACAAGAGGTATTTGTTGGACTACACAAAAAAACGTATTTAAGTCATGATCTTGATTCATTTCTCAATGCAATTCAACTCAAGAACCGCCGATTATGCATAATTTTGTGCTTTTGCAACCATTGCTTAAAATTGCATATAAGCATGCCACTATTCTTCCTTAAGCACTGTAAATAATGACCATAGACGTTGTGTCGCATGACCTCATCCATGCACCTGAAGCCAGTGATGCATTTTGTATAAAGTGCATTTATCAAGACTGACTTTCACCAACAAGTGGCTATGAGTTGCTCTCATAGAAGAACAGAAACAACGGCTATTTATTTACCTAGCCTTCTTTACCCTAGGTTCTTTTTAAATTTGGAGGGCACCCAAAATGATTAAACAGATATACTAAATAGCAGTTATTTTTGCTCAGGATTTTATTGTAATACAAACATTCCAGTAAATCAGTAATTCAAAATGCAGGCAGGCCGTCATTCACGTGCATCCACTAGGAAACTGTAGTTACCACAGTCTGCTGCAGTGATGTAAGCATTTAATAAATGCTGTATACATATTGTTCCTTACAAAATTGGTCGCAGAATCATTAGTGAGAATTGTGAATTCAGTTCTAAGTTAAAAACAAAAATTGTGATTCATATTTCATCAAGAATCATGCAGCTCTAGGTAATTGGAACTTTCAGGTATTTACTTGTTCTGGTGGGACGAAATCACCATAAGAACAAGTATATCACCGTAAAAGTATATTATAAACTATACTTCACAAACTCTCTATGCTTGAAGTATTAGTCACTCAGCTCTTTTTCTTAAATGAACATTAAGATAATTCACATATTAAATTAGCTTTACATATTAAACACCTGGCACCTGGTCTTTAGGTACAGATACAGGTATGCCTGGAGAAGTGCACAGCCATAGCAATTAACAGAATCAAAATGATCCCTAATAGCCTCAAATTTCCAGCACTTTTTGGAACTTAATAACCAAGTGAATGGCACTGATAGTAAATGGAAGATGTTCAGTGAGCCATTTCTGTGCAGTAAGAGGTGAGTCATCATGTCCTTTGCTGCTGGAGCCTTTCTCAGTCTCTTAGTGCATTAAGAGAGCTGACTGTAGTTCAGGATTTTTTCATCAGAAAAAGCAAATGAAGTGCTATACCTGAGGTTGATGACTAGACTTACAGTACACATTTCATGCAAATTTCTATTAAAAGTAGGCAAAAGATTAAACCAAATATGAGCAGTGCCTCTTTAGTTTGTCAGTTTATGTTGAACATTTAGCATTTGTGTGTTCAGAATATTGCACGTGACTGCGCACAGCACTGTGTTTCTACACACACACACACACACACACACACACACACACACCTAGCCAGATGTCTTTGCTCCGTGCACAGACGACCCTGTATCTGTTCTTCCTGTTACTCCTATACGACACAGACGTCACTCGGCTAGTGCAAATATTTGATGCAGCACATGGCCACCAATCATCACTGTTGGCTTACGAGCCAAGAATCGATTTTTCCCGTCCTTCAGTACGTCACACACTTCACTCTCATGATAGTGCATTCTCCACCACCTCCGCCAGTCGCCTGATCCCTTTGAAACAAACTAAAGCTCGGTTCCAGCATTCAAGTGAAGGGCATCATGTTGACTTGAAATAATTTCTTACTACATTCATTTCACAGATCTTTTGGATGGCCAGTGTCGTGTAATGGCGCTGATATGTAAGGAATAAAACACGATGGGGTGTGGTGTAAAATCAGTGACAGTGTGATATGTTACTACCTGATTGCACAGCCATAGCAGTTAACAGAATCAAAATGATCTCTAATACTAATACTTTTTATTAGTTTATGGATGTATTTAATGTTGTAGAACATCCACAAAACAAGTTAATAATGCAAAAAGGCAGCTTGTCACATTACAGAGAAACTGGAAAGCCTTCTGTCCTGAAGACTTTCTTCAAGTTATAGCCTTACCTCTGACTGGTACAAAACACTGACACTGGAGACTCAGTCCAAAACATCAATACGATATGGTGAGGTTTTCTCCTTACCACCACTAATCATCACCATACCAACAAATACACACTTTTTTTTCTTTTTTTTTTTTAAATCAGTTTATGTCTTCTGACCAGTCAAGCATTCAACAGCGCCCTGGTATAATTACTTTTAAAATTAGGAGTTATTAAAGATTGTTAAAATGTCATCCTATGCTGTCGTAAGGGCCCTGTCAAGCAATAAATGCATGTGTCCTTATCGTGCTTATTAATACCAGTTTATGCAATGCTGGTGTAAAGTCAAATTATGACTTTAAAATGCCAATTCCATTCAGTTGATGGATGGAGCCAGTTCCATCCATCCATCCATATTCCATACTGCTTGTCCTGCACAGGGTGCAGCCTGGGGGAGCCTGGACCCTATCCCAGGGAACTCTGAGCACAAGGCGGGGGACACCCTGGAGAGGGTGCCAACCCATCGAGGGGAACAATCACACACACATTCACACACTACGGACAGTTTGGAAATCCCAGTCAGCCTACAGTGCATGTCTTTGGACTGGGGGAGGAAACCAGAGTACCTGGAGGAATCCCCCGAAGCACAGAGAGAACATGCAAACTCGGTGCACACAGGGTGGAGGTGGGATTCGCACCCACAACCCCAGAGGTGCGAGGTATTGAGCGTATTGAGCTGTGTAACATTACTCTGAGAAAAATATATTAAATATTTATAGTCAGTACAGCGGTCTAAACATGACAGACATTATATTTAAGTTATATTTACTTATATTTCTCTGTTATATTTAATCCATAAGCATCTAAAAACGTGAACATCCGTGGAGAAGAAAATGTGGAAAGAATCAGATAGCTCCAGAAATAGATTTTTGTGTGTTTTAGTTACTGAAGAACACATTTTTCTTCAAGCACCTTTCTCACCGATTATTGGACTAAGCCATGGATATTGTCTGTGATTACACGTCCTAAGAATATTAGTGAGTTTGGGAAGCTGGATGACATCAGCGTAGAAAATCTGTGCCTCAAATATGAAGCTCCCATTGGGACAACATGATCGAGCCCTGCACCGTGACTGGAAGGCTGTGTTTTCCAGAATGCCTGACCTTCTCCTCTTCCACCCACTTCTTCCTTTCTTATATCCTGGCAGCGACTGCTCTTCCGCCAGCACCAGCACGGGACGCTCCAAACACGACTTGGCATAAACTCGGGTAGATGTCAGTAGGCACAGACACCTAGAACAAAGTGCTTCTCTCTCTGTAGCCCCCCAGGGCTGACAGTGTCAGTGCAAGGTTCACAGGGTTCAAATAAGGTGACACCTCTTAAAGGTTGCATAACCAGACGTTTTACAGGAATCCAAGAGCCCCGGGCCAAAATGTGGTGGCACTTGTTAGTGAGTGGAGCATTTGGAAAGATGAGGCCTTTTAGAGATACACGCCACAAACCTGAGCCAAGTTTCTAAACCGGGTTACGACATAGACATGCTAGTCACATCCCTGACTTTTTTAACTATCATTTGCCTTGCTAAACATCCATATGTGTCCGTATGTTCATTTCGATCGATTGTATTCCATGTTATTTCTTTTGGTTTAATGAATCACTGTCCTGGCATGTGAGGGGTCTTAAAAAGCGGAGGTGTATATGGATATGTGCATGCATACATGAATGTAACTACATGATGTATTGTGAGATGGCTAAGTTAGCATTCAGTGCTTTTCTGCCCAGAGCAAAAGGTGAAAAACATAAATTTGATTATATGGACACTCTCTTCATGCATGCCAATTAGTGAATATGCAGACAGATTTTCAGACTAGACACAACAGTCGTCATTTATGAAATTCAGCACCTTGTTTGTGGTCGGCCAACAACCCAGAGAGTGAGAGAGAGAAGTTTCTCCAGACTAAACATTCCACTGACAAGCAGAATGAAGGGAAAAGGAAAAATGAGCTGTATTTAGTACTGAGCAAATGCTGAAGCCCTCCAAGAATCGTAGTAGTAAAGCACCGGACAAACTGTGAGCACCTTTCCAGGCTGCTGTAGACAGGCCAAACCTAGTCCACTATTTATACAAAAAAAAAGAGAGAAATAAATAAAAGGATTTATGAGCGACAACGAAACTCTTCTCAGCACTGCACAATTTTAATGTGTCCTCTGTCAGTCTTTTCTGAGAAGCTGGTACTGTATGTCATTTGGTGTGATTCTACTTGAAGGTCACTGACTCTCAATCTGAGTTTGTTTATCAAACAAGATCCCGTGTTTATCTGTTTAGCCAATCAGGTGAGGACATGTATTTGCAGCCGCATGACATCGTGATCTGAGCGTGGAAGTAAAAGCTTGAGAGGTCGAAGGGTTCCAGATAGGAAACAAGCAAGTGCAGCAGAGCTTAAACAGCATGGTACGTAAAAATTTACAGCTAGGGGGTGTGGTGGGGAAGTATTTTGGGGCATGATATCAGAGGAGCATTGGCACCTCGCCCCATGTACCCTCCTATGCCTATTTGTGTGTGCTGTCAGGGTGGTGTAAGAGAGGCCTCGATCCTGCTCAAGCCACAACACAGAACACTGCTATTTCAGCATACTGCTGGCCAAAGTCCAGGGACAGTACATCACAACCTCATGATTTAGTTTAGCAGTCTGTGTATTCTCTGTGTGTGTGTGTGTGTGTGTGTGTGTGTGTGTGTGTGTGTGAGAGTTGTCAGACAGTATGTTCAGACAGTAACCAATGCTAATGTTTGAGTGGTGTAAAATATAATGGGGGTGGAGCAGGAGGGGGAATCATTAATTTATCATCTGCTCATATAATATTAAGCTACACTGAGTAGTGATCTGATTCAAGAGCAGTTTTATCTTAAGGCTTGATCCAATTTTGTGACTCCTACTCCATTTATGAAAAAGTCAAATATTAGGCTATATTACTCTTAAATGTTAAAACTTACATCAACATGTAACAAGTGAGATTATTTAAAAGCAGCTGTACTTTCCTGATTTAATGGTTTAATCTCCAAGTATTCACCGATCCACCCAAAACTGTTGTTCCTGTTGATGAATTAGTGTGTGAGAGAGTCAGCTAGTGACATTATGTCTAGATCACTGACAGAAATCGTTTAGGTCATGGGTTGGAAATTATTCCATAATATGCTGGCCAGCTCTCCAACAGACCAAGAAAACACTTAAGCCAGACTTCCTGTGAGTGTTTCCCAACATCTAACGGCAAAGAGTTTCATCCCCAATGTGCAGAAACCTCATGCAGAGAGCTCACTAAACGGGTCACAAACAGTGCTTCTAAACAGAACCAACCTCAGCTCCACATGTAGGCCGACTCGGCCCAGGGCACTGACACGAGCCAGTTTCTCCGCCTCATGTTTCTCTTTCTGCTCAGTTTACAAAAGTGTCTGATGGCGCGAATACACATATTGGACCATTTAAAAAGCAAGCAGTCCCGGTGCGTGAGTCAGAGTGAGTCACAGAGCTGTTTTGGCGAACCGGGAGGAGAGACGCGTGCGAGGAGAGGCTGTGTGTCAGTGTAGCTGTAGGGCTGAGCTCTTGTCAGGGTCATGGCTACATGCACAGCTTGTTTTTCTCAGTGTAACCTATGCATTCAGTTGTATGTAATGTGGTCTCATGATAAAGCGGTTTTGCTGATGCATTTATGATAAATGAAATTAACTTGGAATGGTTCCCATTACTAATTTTAGTTCCCTAAACCTGTCGTTTCCTAATCATGCATTTAAACTTTTGTTTGAAATATATCGGCCTAGGAAGGGGCCAAAACACAATATATATCACCATTCAAGATATTGTTAGGCAACTGGGAAATATGGACACTGACAGTAAGCTAGCTACTGAGGCTAACAATTTGGCTAGCTATTACATGAGCATTTTATGATGGTACAGTGACAGTGGAAATGAGATGAAATGAAATAGTCATCAATATCAGCATTTTCCTCAGATATCTTGGTAATTTAAAAATGTAGAAAAGGCAGCATGATATTAAAATGACATTATTTAGTATCACCTGACCTGCTGGAAAAAACCATCACAGAAATTCTAATGGTTTCCACTAAAAAAACCATTAGAAGCCATCAGCTAACCATTAAAACCATTACCATTGTTGGTCCTTAATGGTATCCACTAGGCCTAATATGCCACCAAAAGAAGGCAACAAATTACCAGTAGAGACCCACAGGGACCAGTACAGTTTCTATTAAACCCAATACAATTCCCATTATAACCATTAAAACCATAGAAAATTCTATGAGAGTTTCTATTGTTTTTTTTCAGCCATATCAAGAAATGTCAACAGTGAACTCTGAGCTATCAGAAAATTTTGCTCTTATGGAATGCTCTCGTAAACATGGTATTTAATTGCTAAGATACGGCAAGAACTAGAAAGAGTGAGAAAAAGGGGCAGCTCTGTGAATGCCAGGCTTGAACTGTTTATTTTGTGTGATGCTGAAGGATGAGATTTTATTTGCTAAGGAACACTGCAAGTATTGCAGAAGTGTTAGAAGGGGCCACACAGAGTGAACACACACCAAGGAGAGAAGCTAGGCACTATTCAAGACAAGATACTAAGTCACATTCTCTAAGAGCCTAATTCTAGGCACGGCTACAGATACCTTACTAATGCTGTGTGTGTGAGTGAATGAGATAATGTGTGTGTTGAATCCAGTGTCAGTGCTTGAGATTTTAGCAGTCATTTTTATGAGCCCATTTGCTGCCAAGGGCTCAAACCACAGGCATTAGACTCTCCACATTGTTGTGCAACTCCTGCCCTAAAGCGATTATGAGTGGTGCCTGTCAGGCTGGCCCACCACACTCACGCACACACTGCCCGGTTTGCTTCATGCTCACACTCAGTCTGAAACACATGCATAAATAATCATGAACTCAGGACATTTCCCTGCATGACATGTAAACTTTATGTATACACAGATGGTCTCACATACACGCACACACGCAACACAAACGCACACGCACACACAGAAACGCCACAAAAGTGAACTGCTTTTTTACATCTTGCTGGTTTTGGTTTAGGAGTGAAAAGAGCTCTGCCGTCCACGGTAAATTGATGTGCTGCTTCTCTGGCCTTATCTGACATATACACAATGTGGGAATTCCTTTGCCGTCTTTTTTTTTTTTTTGTCTACTATGGCATCTGGTTTCTTTACTCTCCTTATCTAGGTTTCTCTCTTTCTTCTTCAGTTCCTCACTGCATTGTAGATTCATAGGAATTCATAGCAGTCAGAGTATTGCACAGCAAAATGCAGTTATGACAATTCAACAAGCAAATATTTAAAAAAAAATAAAAATAAATAAAAAAACAAGTATAATAACTGTACTAATAGTAATCTTATTACTAATATTTTTTTAATTACTATTATTAGTAATATTACTAATAGTAATATAATAGTAGTATTACTATTAGTAATATTAATTACTTTTTCTATTTTCAGACTAAGTATGGGTACATGTTTTTTTGTACTTTTCAATAGTCACAGAAGATTTTATTCAGCTATGTTTGTTGGTTGCTGTTGTGTGCTGTTATCAATGAAGTCCTCATGCTGATTGTTATGTTTAAGATTTAAACATCTTTAACTCAGACATATCTTTAAAAAAAAACTCGATCAACACTCTTCTTGGTAAACAGACAGATGTGGCAAAAGTAAAGAGAACAAAAACAGTTTACATGTAAATTACTAATAAGTATTTTTTTTTCTTGCTTTCTAATGCTTTCATCCTAGCCTTAATGGTGTAAATGGGGACCCTTTAAAAGTGCTTTTAATGGAACCTATTTGTACCTCTTCTCAGCAGTGTGAGTGTTTTGTGGGGGTGTTGGAGGGGATGTGTGTTTTTGGGATGGTAAATTCCTGAGCAGAGGCCGAGCCAGTTGGGCAGATTAACCGTGTGCCCACATGTGCACTCGTTTTTGTCTCAATGAATCATTGATGTGTTGGTACGCCAGCCTGCTGGAGCAGAGTGTGCGGAGGCAACCAAATAGGCGGGAATTTTTTTTTTTTTTTTTTTTTGCGCTGGCCATGCCGTCTATGTTTTCATGCCTGGGATTCCCATGCAGTATTCGTTCCATTCCACAGGTTATTACCTGCGTTTTACTTCCATATTGACTGTTCGGAAACAAAAGTACACAGTGAGTTTTTAACTGTGTGTGTGGGGGTTGGGGGGGGGCGATATTGGAGAGGTGTTAATAGATGTTTACCCATCTACTCACTATTCATTGCTATACTAATCCTGCTGAGCATGCATTGGATATACTCAGTGCCCTAATTTGCTTTCAGAGTACAAACTGTAATTATTGTTCTGAGTATCATCACTTGCTCTGAAAACATGTGCCCTAGCATGTATTTTTTACGTTCAGAAAACAACAGTGCTGTATGATGCAGTGTTTGAAGTGGTAAATATTTCTTTAAACCAAAAACACTAGTGTGTCTGTTTATTTACTGGACTAAATAGATTTGCTGCCTGTTTGCGGCCTCTTTGAGGTTTGGTGCTGATTGATTTTTTTCTCCCCTACATGTTCAAACAGTTCTTTTTAAAGGTCAGAACTTTTGGAAAACTTTTTTGTTTGGCCAACTCTCATTTTTTTTTTAGGAAATTCTGAGCATTTTTGAGGTATTTGTTAATGAATCATTGTTTTTCTCTGGTGTCTGCTGAACCACGTAAATAACACTAATGATCTTAAACACATTTAACGTCATCCTGAGATGCCAAAAAAAAAATGTAACACTGAGATTCCAGGCTACACATCATTGCCAGAGGAATAAAACCATCATAATTGGTCATCTGTTTCAAGAAAAGGAGAGGAGAGGTGGTGAACCAGCTTGCAGAATGGTGCAGAAACAACAGTCTATCTCTTAATGTTGATTAAAGAGATGATTGTTGGCTTCAGGAGGACCCGAGTAGACCATTCACCTCTGTATATCAAGTTTCTTGGTGTGCACATGACGGAGGCCCTCTCCTGGACTCTCAACACCACCTGCCTAGCCAAGAAGGCCCAGCAGCATCTCCACTTCCAACGGAGGTTGAAGAGAGTAAAACTCCCCCCTCCTATCCTCACCACCTTCTACAGATGGACGATAGAGAGCGTCCTGACCAGCTGTCTCGCCATGTGGTACGGGAACTGCACAGCCTCCGACTGTAAAACCCTAAAGCGAATTGTGAAAACAGCTGAAAAGATTATCGGAGTCTCTCTACACACCATCGACACCTCATACAAAAACCGATGCATCTGCAAAGCCACCAGTATTGTGGACGAACCCTCTCAGCCCTCTTATGGTCTCTTTATCCTCCTGCCATCTGACAGAAAGTACAGGAGCATCCGTGCCACCACCAGCAGACGCCGCAACAGGTTCCTCACTGAGGCAGTCACCCTGCTGCCTCCGAACACTTACTTGGGCTAGTCAAACACCCAGTGTGACTCAAAAACATTGCACACCTGCACCTACAAAGCTGCATCAGTCAGCAAAGCTGCCAGTATTGCTGCTATACTTGTGCTGCTGCATTACACAATAGTTTACAGTGTACAGCCCATGTTCTGTGTATTTATAGTGTTTCTGTGGTTCTATTATGTGTATTTATTGTCCTGCACGTGTCTCACACTGTTGTGTATTTTACTGTATGTTTTCTTGCATACTGTTCTGTGTTGCACCATGGTCCTGGAGAAACAACATTTCGTTCCAGTGTATACAAGCTATATAGAGGAATGACCATGAAAACCCACTTGACTTGACTTGAAAAGAATATTCCAGTATTATTCCTGTACTCTGATGAGAAAAACTGAGTGATTCAAACAACGATTCATGTCTAATATCATGGCCCACACTTTTACCATAAGCCATGGGTTGACACATCAAGTGCACCTCATTTGGAAATGTACAACCATAAGCAAGGATGCTTTTACTGAGTCCATTGCTATTAAAGCCCCAGGAAAGCTAAATTTGTAACTGCTTTCTAATTGGGTGAATGATGGGTAAGTAAGAAAGGTAAAGAGGTTAATTCCACTTGTATCACAACAATTTGCCAATGCTTACAATTTTTTTTATTCACTAAAGGTGGCATGTCATACCTTGTTATCCTTTTGTAGTAGCATTTAATGTTGTGGAACATTGAATTTTGCTTAGATACAATATATTATATTCAGTATTTATTAAATGAAACAATTAATAAATATAACATATTTTAATGTCCAGTTAGCTGCTTGCTGCTGTAAATAAATAACAGTAGAGTTGGTCAGTATTATGGAAGTATTAACTACTTCCAATTGCCTTGAAAAAAGTGTGATATAGGGCCCAGATCAGAATATCATATCATAGAATATATTGTTTATCCACCAAATTTGGTCAAGGCAGCACACAATTAGATAACTATTATAACATTATGACTCTATCTCCCTCTTTTGTGATAGTCCTGTAAATTCAAATCAGTCTAACCACTAACAGGAAGTCAACCCTTTAAAAAAGCATTAAGGTATGCAGCAGTGCAGTGATGATGTCAGCATTATGGGGAGGAGCTATGACTCTGACGCCAGTGGAATGGGATCTTCCTGTTCTACTTCCTCTCTCGCCTGGACCTTTCGTCCTTCCTTCCCATGTCCTCTTCCCTGTCTGTCACAAGCCTCAGCTGGAATGTTAATGGAACAGAAGTGGAATTTTCATGATTGATCCTTTTAGTTTGACTGAAAGCCTTGAAGGATTAAAGTCAACTTACATTTAGTGAGGGCTTTCAATCTACAGACTTCTCTAAAAGACCTCTGTTGTAAAATCTAAAGCTCAGTCCCTTCTTGTTTAGACTCCTCATAAATTAATGCTAGGTTATAAATAAAGCTTCTACTTGAAGAATATCCTTTGGAGCCTTATCGTAACTTTTTAAAGGATTTTCTTGAGTCGATGTAACTTTCCCAAGGGTAAGTGGATTCTGTCATTTGCTAGTGTCTTTTCCTGTTGCATAACGAAATCCAGAGCCCGAGGGTTTGGGGGTGTTTCACTGACTCTTGGTATGAAACCAGTACATGTGCATGCATTCCCTTAGGACACTGACAGAGAAGACTACCAGTTCTGTCTGTCATTCCTAACTCTCGTTATAACCAATGAAAGTAACAAGATTTGCCTTCTTAGATCATAATGCACTTTAATGCATATGTCTGGCCTTTGGTCTGGGTTTGGAACTAACAAGCAGTGTATGAAATATAATTACCCAAAAGCACAAATAACCTGTTCAGCACAAACCATGCTAATGCAATGAAGGCATGTGTAGCCTGACTCGTGTCTGTCTGGTGACGTTTGCAATGTGATGTGTTTTTGTGGTCGATGTTAGACTTCTGTCAAGTACTGTTTCTGGTGCTGTTGACTTGTATGGTTAAAAATAGGCCTGGCTGTATTACAACTGTGGTTTTGCTCAAGTAAATCTAACCTATCTTTCAGGAGTAAAAACGGGAGGGCAAAGCAACAGGTTTACTAATATTCCTGTGTATGGCCTATTTATTTCAGGGCCTGGAAATGTAATCAGCAAGGATATTCGGAACAACCAGGAAAAATTACCGCAACACCAGCAAAATACATAGGATTCTGGGAATGTCTTTGGTCCTCACTTGATAGGCTAGTACCTTGTTTATTCTGAAAATGTTCAGGCTATCCATACATACTTCAGCAGCCAGAGGTTGCGTGACAGTTCGCCCTACTTAATGTCCACAGGACCTAGAGGAGGTCTCCTGTGGCCAGGCTGGGACAACACCCCAAGGGCAAGAGTCTACACTGTAGCCTAGTCTGCCGATAGCTAACACACAGACTGCAAGCAAACCCATGTCTGAAGCCCCACCTCACAAATCCTGACACAAGCTTGTGTGCCACTCTTACACTGCTTCTTTATACCAGTACAACACAGCCACACACACTCCAAAATAACGCTTCTACCACCTTGACCACCACAAACATGACTCTGTCCATTCATGGGGTCAATTTTGAGAAGACAGCAGCAATATAGACGCTTGTACGATAGCAAGTGTGAAATAGAGGTCAGTAGAATTTAATAACCGTATAAATTTAAAATTTATATCCGGAATTTATATATTTCTTTAAAGCTGCTTTGTGACAATGTCCATTGTTAAAAGGGCTATACAAATAAAACTGAATTGAATTGAGTTTACTGGAGTTTTCAGTTTTACTCTGTTGCAGCCGTTAATACAGCCTGATACTCAAGAAACAATAATCCTCTCTCATTTTTTTTTACCTTTCAGTTGTGGGAACAGCTCTAGAGCTGATCCCTAATCAGTGCCTCCCACGCTATTCTTCAATAATCGCTTTATCCTAGTCAGGTTCGCGGTGGATCTGGAGCCTATCCCAGGAACACTGAGCCTGATAGGAATATGCTCTGGATGGGATGTCCGTCCACTGCAGGGCACACACATTCACAGACTCATTCACACCTAGGGGCAATTTAGAGTCACCAATCAGTCAGCTAGCAAGTTTTTGGCAGGTGGGTGGAAACCAGAGAACCGGAAGAAAACCCATGCAGACAAAAGGAGAACATGTGAAACACTGCACAGACAGTAACTCAAGCTCAGGATCAAACCAGGGACCCTGGCGCTATGAGTTGGCAACGCTACCTGCTGTGCCACCATTCCACCCTAGCATGTAGTTATTTAATTAAAAATGATTTGAATTCCGTGTGCCTAGCACTCATTTATTATTAGAACATTACTCATTTTTCAATCTTCTTTAAACGCTACCATTATTAACAGACACAGCAATCACTTCAGAAATCAGTCGCTCAAGCTCTGTAAAGTACCTCACCGGTTGTCCTATTGCACTAAGCTGCCCACATAAAGGTTACAGATGTATTTCCTGTCATTACGGGGATATGGAAAATCTACAAAGACACAAAGCATGAGAGTTTCTGTCTCTCTGTTTCCTCCAGAGGTGCTTACCAAAGCCAACAGTAGCACTCTCGGTTTGATTCATCACCTACTTTCGTGCTGACGTCACAGTGGTTTATTAGTCACTACCTTGTTACCCTGTGGCCAAACCCACATACAGTTTGCTAAAAGAACTTGTCTCGTTCTTCTGTTTGGAAGTCAAACTTGTTCCCTGGATGACATTTCGACAGAATTATTAAGAACCGTCGACCTTAAATGCAGCACCTTGCCAAAAGGAAATGGCTTTTTTGTTTGAGGTGATTAATTTTCGTGAGTAGTAACTTTGTCGAAGTGTCTTTTTCAAGTGCAGCCTCACAACATAGGTGTTTAGATGCAGTGGAGGAAAACCTGTAAGAGACTTCCTATTTTCCTCCTTTTCCTCTTGTTTTGCTATTATCAGAGTGGCACGTTTTGATTCGGAAACATTGGCGCTTGAACCCCTCGTATTCAGATAGTTTGTGGCACTTGGCCTCGCTCAGCGGACGGTGAAGGCAGTGTTTTTGCACAGAGTGCAGAGGCATTAGCAGGATCGGTATCAGTGCTAGCCAGCACTTCCTGTGCGGATACAATGGAGGAGGAAGTCTGCTAATAGCACAGCTCTCGGCTGCTTTGCTTTACTCTCCTGCTCTTTGCCCCCTAACCCACACCCAAGCTGGGTTCATTCCTGCCTGAATGCCACAGAGGGGCCCTCGAAGAGTCACTGAGTGCATAAGCTAATAAGCCACATAGAGCAGAATAATTTCCACTACACACCAAACAACAAACACAGCACTCTGTGTATATATTTAGATTGAAGCGTTCAGTGCTTTTTGAACAAACAGCTTCATTTATCAAACTGGGTATGAACAAATTTATTTGCAGGAGCATTTACACCAGATATGTGGTGATCATGAACATCCAGTTAGATCAGAAAAACGTTTGTATCCTATGAGAGCCCCTGAGGTTATTTGAATTTATAGACTTCAAATCGTGTAATTGGAATGAGTTACTGCAGTTTTGTATACAGATTCCATTATCAAGTTTAAATAGTTTATTTGTTCCAACTGCACACACAAATTTAATGTTTGTGAAACTCCTTTGTTTAATATTAATGACTTGAGAAATACGTAAATTAACGCAAATAACACTAGCTATTCAATTAGGACAAAAGAAATGCCACTGTATAACAGGAGAAAGGGTTGTACTGCAGTGGCTAAGCTGCATTACTGGAAGATTTAGCACACTCCACTTTTGGGAGGCACTCTTTTGTAGATTAGTCTTTTTTTTATTTATTAAAAAAAATATATATATATATATATATATATATATATATATATATATATATATATATATATATATATATATATGGGGGTGTATTTTATGGAGATCACTTAGCTGTGCCATGAACATGCTTTGCTAGAATGTTCTCTCTCAGAACTCATTTTAAAGTAAACGTTAAAGGAATACTCCAGTGAGTAATCTATAACTAATCCTAATCTATAATCTATTTCTTATCTAGGGTGTATAGGCACTTACCTCTTACAAGATAAGGCTACTGAGAGAAAAACAGAAAACCTATTTACATTAAAAAAAAGGAAGTCTAATGGCAGTTGTTTAAAATACATAATTATATAACATCCATCCATCCAAGCATTTTCTGTACCGCTTATCATACACAGGGTCAACTATATAACATGAAATCAAAAATACAACTGTCACTGTAATAACAAAGATAACTTTAGAGCACTGGAGCGATACAGTAAACGGTATATTCCTTATACCTTTGTGGTATCCACATGTGATCAGACCAAAAGAACTACAACCCCAATTCCAAAAAAGTTGGGATGTTGTGTAAAATGTAAATAAAAACAGAATGCAATGATTTGCAAATCTCATAAACCCATATGTAGACCCACAATAGAACATAGAAAACATATCAAATGTTTAAACTGAGGAAATGTACCATTTTAAAGAAAAAATATGGTAATTGTGAATTTGATGGCAGCAACCCATCTCAAAAAAGTTGGGACAGGGCCATGTTTACCATTGTTTAGCATACCCTCTTATTTAACAACAGTCCGTATACGTCTGGGAACTGAGGAGACCAGTTGCTGGAATTTTGGGAGAGGAATGTTGTCCCATTCGTGTCTGATAAAGGATTCTATCTGCTCAACAGTCCTGGGTCTTCTTTGTCGTATTTTTTGTTTCATGATGCGCCAAATGTTTTCAGTTGGTGAAAGGTCTGGACTGCAGGCAGGCCAGTTCAGCACCCGGACTCTTCTACTACATAGCCATGTTGTTGCAGTAGATGCTGTATGTGGTTTAGCATAGTCTTGCTGAAATATGCAAGGCCTTCCCTGAAAAAGACATCGTCTGGATGCAAGCATATGTTGCTCTAAAACCTGTATATACCTTTCAGCATTGATGGGGCCTTTCCAGATGTGCAAGCTGCCCATTCCATAGGCATGAATGCACCCCCATACCATCGGAGATGCAGGCTTTTGAACTGAGCGCTGATAAAAAGCCAGATGGTCGCTCTCCTCTTTATTCCAGAGGACGTGGCGTTCCTGGTTTCCAAAAAGAATTTAAAATTTCTATTTGTCTGACCACAGAACAGTTTTCCACTTTTCCTCAGTCCATTTTAAATGAGCTTTGGCCCAGAGAAGACGGCGACGTTTCTGGATCACGTTCACATATGGCTTCTTCTTTGCATGATAGAGCTCTAACCAGCATTTGTGGATGGCACGGTGAACTGTGTTCACAGATAATGAGTTCTGGAGGTGTTTCTGAGCCCATGCAGTGATTTCCTAACAGAATCATGCCTGTTTTTAATGCAGTGCCGCCTGAGGGCCTGAAGATCACGGGCATGCAGTATTGATTTTCGCCCTTGTCCCTTGTGCACAGAGATTTCTCCAGATTCTCAGAATCTTTTGATGATATTATGTACTGTAGATGATGAGATATTCAAAGTCTTCGCAATTTTACGTTGAGGAATACTATTCTGAAATTGGTCCACAATTTGTAGATGCAGTTTTTTGCAGATTGGTGAACCTCTGCCCAAAATTACTTCTGAGAGACTCTGCCTCTCTAAGATACTCTTTTTATACCCAGTCATGTTACTGACCTGTTGCCAATTAACCTAATTAGTTGCAAAATGTTCTTCCAGCTGTTTCTTTTTGGTAACACTTACTTTTCCAGCCTTTTGTTGCCCCGTCCCAACTTTTTTGAGATGTGTTGCGGCCATCAAATTCAAAATTACCTTATTTTTTTCTTAAAATGGTACATTTCCTCAGTTTAAACATTTGATATGTTTTCTATGTTCTATTGTGAATAACATATGGGTTTATGAGATTTGCAAATCATTGCATTTATTTATATTTTACACAGCATCCCAACTTTTTTGGAATTGGGGTTGTACACTGGTAACATAGTTACTAGGGTACAAGGTAGACCCATTTCTGAAAGGGCTGATACAGATCTACAGTTTAATTTACAATTCATTTTGACTGAAGAATTTATATAAACATAGGTTTCACATAAAAGTCTACTGACTGCCCCAGTAACTGCCCTTAGACTTCCATTATAAGAGAGTTTTGACTAAATGTCTTCCATTCTTACCTCAATAAAGGAAGTGTTCATATCATGTCCATGGAACATATGTTACAAACGAGGTAGAAAAAGATTAGGATAAAAATGCTGGAGTATTTCTTTAAGGTCTGCTGACATGGATAGGGTGACCAGAAGGTCGTGAGTTCAAATTCCAGCACTGCCAAGCTGCCCAGGTGACGCAGCAAAAAAATGGCTGCCCACTGCTCCGGGTGTGTTCACGGTTTGTAGTGTGTGTGTTCACTACTCACAACTCCTAATGTGTGTGCACTAACTTGGATGGGTTAAATGCAGAGGACAAACTCCGAGTATGGGTTACCATATATTGGCCTTCACATGTCACTTTCACTTTAAGTGAAAACAAGCTACGTATTTTACCTCATGTTTTTATGGAAAGACAATCTTTTCCACAAAGAAAAGAAAAGAAAAGATGTGATTGACTGAGGCAGTGCCAGCATTTATATTTTTGTGGAAGTCACTGGGGTCTTCTCCTTTTTTTAAGTGGGTAGTGCTGCCTTCTCATAGGGTCTCTGCAGGGTCTCTGGTTTGATCCTGAGCTCTAGTGTGGAGTTTCAGATGCTCTTCTTGTGTCTGGTTTCCCTGGTTTCCTCCTAAAACATGGCAGTAGATGGATTGGTAGTAGGCTGATTGCTGCTGCTTGTGTGTATGTGCATGGTGCTCTGTGATGGACTGGCATGCCTTGCAGAGTGTATACACACCTTACGACTAGGGTTCCCGGAATAGGCTCTGGATCCACCGCAACCTTGACCAGAATAAAGTCATTTCTGAAGATGAATGAATGAATGATTTACTTGCATAAACACATGGAATATAAAAGTGTTTGTCTTGGAGAATTTAGTTTTGAAATAGCGTGAGTCCACTTCGCAGAGACGAACGGAGTTATAGACTAAACACTGGCCTGTAATAATTGTTGGCAAACGTTCATCATTAATGACTGATGGACGTGTGGATTATTCAGGCGGCAAAACAAGCTACGTATTTTACCTCATGTTTGTATGGAAAGACAATCTTTTCCACAAAGAAAAGAAAAGAAAAGATGTGATTGACTGAGGAAGTGCCAGCATTTGTATTTTAGTGGAAGTCACTGGGGTTCTTCTCCTTTTTTTTTTTTTTTTTACCCACAATCTGTGCATGTGAAAAATGGTCCATTAGCACAAGAGATTCTCATTACTGTGTAACTCTCGGCATGTTGAGGAGTATGAGGTCAGAGGAGTGACACGAGCATTTTTTCCAGGAAACGAGCAGGAGAGCAAATTGGATTGAGGATCACCACACTGAGCGCTCTGTCTAACGGGCCTCTCCTCATTTGTAATTCAGTTAGCCAGCACTAACGTAACTGCATGACTCGAGGACTCTTTTGTGACCAGCAGCAACACGAGTGCCTGATCAGCTGGTCCCTGTGTGTGTGTGTGTGTGTGTGTGTGTGTGTGTGTGTGTGTGTGTGTGTGTGTGTGTGTTCCAGTGTGAGAGGGGAAGAAGAAAACCCCTTATGAACAGTTTCTGACTCTGCATGGAATATCCATTATTATGAGAAACATGAAAAGAATCTATTTCATTTCAAAAACCAAACACCATTTGTTTCCATATTTTGTATATTTTGGTCACCAGCACTATTCGAAACAAAATATTGCACTTTCCAGATAATTCGAGATTTTTTATTTTTTTTACATGGTTCTGTTTTGCATATTTAGGTCGACTTACTGTTTTGGGATTTCATTCTGACCTGCCTCGTTTCCTGAGCTGTGATACCTTGGCAACGCATTGTCGGTTGCCAGGTATTTCAGTATTGCAGTGACGGTTTTCTGTTGGAGCCATTTATAATGAGATGAGCCGTGTAAATAGGACCATACGCCAGAGGCATGAGAGCTTCCCATCCACCTTTCTTCAAAGCAGACGTTCATAGAGCTTCTTCATATTGACTTACCAAAAGTAGGCCAACGTGCTTTGCTATGACAACCCCCAGCCCCACCCCACCCCCCAACTCCTCATTGGGCGAGATAATCTATCAAAGTGTAAACAAAGGAAATCAGTAGAGGCTTGAGGAGTTGCTATTGTCCCCTCTAAGCCTTCCCGTTTCGTGGTTAATAGACTTTTCTTCCATCGCAACCTTTCCTTGTTATGGCACGTTTTATTGTTGTGGGTGAATTGCTTATATTTGTTTAGGACATTTGACACGTGTTGTGGTAGCGAATGTGGTTGGAGACTTTAATGGCTCTTACATCATATCGAAGAGCTCCCATAGTCATTCCTGAGAGTGATTTTCAGAGTAAAAGTGTTGATTTAGGATAAAGTGTTGCATTTTAATACATGCGGTGATATAGAGGGGGCTAATTCTGTAATTGTATTCTTTCCCTGATGTCCTTTCAATATGGTCTTCAATATGACAATATCGATATTGCAGTTTATGTCACAAAATGGAGTTTTATCATCTTACTTCTACTAACCAAGCTCAAGTAGCTCAAGATCTGACTTTTTTTGTTTTGTTTTATCCACATTCTGTTTTTGTATGTTAAATTAAATAGAAAACTGTTCACTTGGCGCATTGCTAGCAAATCTCATAAAAACTATTGAATTAGAAATATATTGTAACACACAGTATGTACTGCAAAAATATCTTCAAGGATCATGTTAGATTTATGCCATACAGGATCACCCACTCCTAACATGAAGTCATTTGATAGCACTGGTAGATTGGTGAAACATTTCATTTGGCTGATATTTTTATCCAAAGTGTCTTACAGTTGAGACAGGATACAATCCAAGCACTTTGAGGGTTAATGTTTTTGCTCAAGGGCCCAACAGGAACCCTGTAAGTCATAACTCACAACTTTTTAATCACTAGTTCAGAACTCTTGAGCCACCACTGCTTCTAAAAAAAGAGTGTCTTGCTCAGAGAAAGTTTCTGTCCCAGGACTGCAAACCTGTAGAGGACAAAAGGAACAGGAGGTACATGGCAGGAAGTGGTGAAACACAGTGGGTCTGCTGCAGGTGCAAATCTAGGAGCAGATCATTTCTGTATTAGAGTGAATTTTATACAGCTGGAGGTAGGAACTGCACAATTCTGACTGAGATACCATTGACTTATATTATGTGTGCAGTTGTTTCTTGTGATTTAAATGATTTATCCAACCACAATAACCCTTGTGATTATTCATGTGCTTATAACGTGGCTGAAATTACTCCATTGGACTGTGTATTTTAATTATCCTGATGTGACTATAGGCCGGGATTTTCCCCTTATAACACAAGCATTATCTTGTATTACATGCTATAAAAGGACAGGACAACCCGTGTGCATGTAACAGGCAGTGTAGTCTGAAATTCTGTAGGTTTGTTTTTACATTGATATTTCACGTCAGTGATGATATACTGTACATCCAGTTTGCTCTGAACTTTAGGTTATTTATGAAACATGGTGGCATAAGTGCCATTCAGCTTTGGGTTATTTATGTGCTTTTCATGGATTATTTCACTGAGTTTGGTAATCATACTCATTTTAAACACTTTAAGTGCTTAATCCAGGCTTAAAACTGAGTGTGCGTTTCTGTTTCTGAAGAACTTCCTTGCTTGTCAGCACAAAATGAACTTTCATTTCTCCAAGGCCATAAAGCACGTCATTTCTGCTCAATGGATGCAAGTGTTGGAAATAGAGAAGCTGAATATATCATTAATCATTTTTACAGTCAGATGAAGTTCTATGTAACTGAGACTTCCATGGCATTCTGACTGAGCACCGATGCCATGATACTATGAAAAATATATTTCTCTTAGGAACTGTGACTTAAAAGATGGGAAAAGTTCTAAGGAAGCAAAAAGGTCAAACTCTGATGACACGGCTGCTCTGAAGTGCCAAGTTGTCATCAAGCTGCTGCACGTGTCATAGCAAGTCATATGAGTGGTCATGAGGGGTCGTGATAGACCATGGAAGTGGCAATATAAGTTAACATAATGACTAGCTTTTCCATTTCAGAGTTGGCAACGACACCAACTCGGGGCCCAAGCAACAGCAGCAGTGCAACAGTTGCACAAAGCGGGTTGTACAAAATGCAGCATTAGAGTTTAAAGTGTACTCTCCTTGTCAAGAAGAAATGTAAATGCTACATTTTTTTAATCTTTTGTTTTCTTACCTGACTTTACCTCCTGTAAGTGCTGCAAGCTATACTTAGGGTGTTAGACTGTTAGAAACCTGCTGCGTTAGTGATGGGGTAATGACAGGTCTGGGCTGTCTCTCAGTCTGCTGCTAACCACACACACACACACACACACACACACACACACACACATATATACACACACATACACATATACACACATACACCTACACACATAGACACGCAAGTACATCTGTCAACAGATGGCTCCCCAACCAGACATGACCTAACACGAGCTCAGTGCTGCTTTACCACGGACTGTGTGAACCGGCCTTAGTGTCCCTGTTACTCTTTGTCTCCCTGGGGAAGTTCTTCAGAAGGACCTAGTTTTAGGGGGATTTTTTACTTCTGCCAGGCTTGAATACATGTCTCACCACCACCTCACAGTTTGACTGTAACCTCTCTCACGAGGGCGTGAAACCTGCTTTGAAGACTTCTCCTGTAATTGCATGCTTTCTTTTTTCTCCATCTACTCCGACGCCTAAACATCAAGTGTAGTGAAGTGCCCCCGCCCCCTTCATCTAATTCAGTTCCTCCACAGAAAAGAAGCTCTAATGTGGCCTTGGCTGCTGACTCAAAACCAGCTCCTGCTCCTCTTCGTTTCATATTCTCTCTGGGGAGGTTTTTTCCCCCCAAACAGGCCAATGTGGCGTTTGAGATCTTTTGAAGAAGTGAGCGATTAACTTGGCCAAGTCTAGTCTGCAGGCTTCTTTAGACCCTGAAGAAACAGACAGACAGACATAGAGAGAGAGAACAGTATTGCCTTTCAGCCTCATTGGACTGAGAGAAAGAGGATAACTGCACACTATGTCCTTGGCATGGACAGTCCCAATCCCCTGACCTCCAGCTGCTCGTGGAGAATATACAGTACTTTGCAAAAGTTTTAGGCACCCTATTTTTTTTTAGTACAAACTTTGTTATAGATTTTTTTATTTTATGACTTCTACATTATCAAGTCAGTACAAAAAACATTTTAGATTCCCAAACATTAGTTTTCTAGCACAAAATTAAATGTTACAGTAAAATGTTTGAATGTCATTAAAGAAAGCAGCATATTACGTAAGAGACACTTTTCAGACAAAAAACTCAATGAAGGCTGCTGGGTTTTGCTGCAAAAATAAGAAGCAAGTGCGAAAGTCAAAGTCTCCAGAAGAACTGTGGCTGGTTCTGCAAGATGCTCAATAAAACTTACCAGCTAATTTCCGTATAAAACTGCACAAATTGTACTGGATACTATTTTTATTTTAATTTTCATTTTTTTGTCACACCAAATATTGACATTGTTTAATTTACTACTGTTTACTGCTCTTTACTGTGTTATTTAAATTTAGAAACATTTAATGTCATTATTTTGAAGGCATCTTTGCTCTACAGCATTTCTTTGCATGTGCCTAAAACTTTTGCACAGTACGTTCCCACACAAGTGCGTACACTCACACACACACACACTCACACACACACACACTCACACACTCACACTTCTAAAGCATTATATGCATGCCTCACTGCCACAGATGTCATGCAACATTTCTTTGCCCTTAATTTTAACAGTGATTTATAGAGATTTATTTAATGATACAATTTAGCCTACAGAGTTATAATCAAACAATTGACATTTTAAATCAAAACAAATATTAACATCTGTCTTTCGGAGAGGACTAACTACATAATATAGAAGTCATTTTAAATCAGCACTTTTTATTTATTTTATTTATTTATTTATTTTACCCCAATTTCTCCTAATTTGGTCATTGCCAATTCCCACTTGCTAGCTAATTCTCCCTAATTGCACAACAGGTTCCAAAAAAGGGAGTGTGAAAGCTAACACAAAAATCTGGTCTATTTTCGATATTTGGAATGACGGACCAAAAAAAAGAGATAATAAAAGCTGGAAATTATACAAAAAAAGTTTTGAAGTGGTTCTATAATTTTCTAATCACTTATTTAGTGCCAGCGCCATGTTCTCAATGCTAGGGTTATTTTTGTGATTTCCATGCACACTTAGCAAAGGTTTAGTTACCTTTGTCCATATATTTATGGCCAATGAAAGTTTCCTGAGCACATTTTTTCAGCCTCACACGCCCCTCAGCCAACATGTTTTTTCTTTTTGATTTGTTTTATGTGCAGTGTGAAACCAACGAAACGAACCAAAGGTATTAATTTATGCTCCAATTCAGACTCGGCAAACAGACTAATCAAATGAAAGGTATGAAAGCGCCCTTAGACTCCCAGCCACAGATAGCCGTGGCACCATTGGGATTCAAGCTCATGGTCTCTCGAAAACACTTTTCTGACCACTTTTTAAAAACCTTTATGTCCCTGGCTAGATTGAAATTAAACCTGTAATCAAAACAGATATTTTATTTTTCCATGTTTGTGACCCTGGTTATGATTTGTAACAGTCCTCCAAAAGGTCTCACACTTGCAAATTTATAACAGTTCACATGACATATAAAAAAAGATAAAAAGGGTAATGTTAGCGCTATGGCTGCGGTTAGCACTGATACCTTTTCTTTCTTCATTCATCTGAAATCTGCCAAGACCAAACCACATCCAATAGGGTCGTTCGAGTATACATGAGATCAGGCTGATTTGTCAGTATGGCTCACATAAATGAAACGTTGTTTGTCCTTTATCTTCAATTAAATTTAGGTCAAATTTACTAAAATTATTTTTGATTATCTCACCATGCATTCATGGAAAAATTATATTAAATAATAATATTCACCAATAATATCATGTCACATTTCATCTCTCCATACTCTACCCTTAGCTATCAACATGTCTGTTTCACTCTGAAATGTACCATTAAATGAGAAAAACGTTATCCTTTTCATTTCGCATTGCATTTAAAAAAAACACAGCTGTACACAATCTAACTGGCTGTTGGGCTGGACTGTGTCGTATACATAACAACATGTTATGTTTTCTCTCTACATATGAAAGGAAGGGCAGTGGAATGAGCCGTTCTGGACTGTACTCTTGTAGATCAGCTTTTCGTGAGGACTTGTGATGGACTCCAGGCCATTGTGTGCTCTTTCTTGCCAGCAAGTGTAAGCGCTGCTGGCACTGGAGCCAAAACAGAAGGCTGATGGGGTGGGAGCGCAGCAGACATCCCCCCTCCCAAAACGCCGGGACTTGGCGCTGATTGCTGCGGGCTGGCATTCCAGTCCTTTTTACTCACACACATCTACACACTGACCTGCAACCACTGTTTCCTGAAAGACAGGAATTGAGGCCGGCTTCCTGTGACAGTCCTCTTTCATGTGGTCACTTCCTGGTGTTTGGCTGTTGCTACTGACCCCTGGCTTCATAAACAGTGACTCTGAGAGGCTCTTACAATTTTATAACTGATTAAATCAGCTCAAAACTCTGTAGAACTGAGTATACTGTAATCCGGTATTAATAGTGCATTATGCCACCATAACGATTGTGTCCAAAACAATCCATTAGCGTTTACAAAAAATAAAAAAATAATAATTCTATCCCTGCATGTACAATGTAGATAAGAAGAGTGTTATTTTATACTGCAGATGTAAATAAGCCTGCGTTATCTCTGTACAACATTGGCCTTTATCCATCAAAGTTCCCTCATTTAGCTGTTTAAATTGCACCTACAGTTTTAGTATTCATTCTTTTTTTTTCTTTGCTATATCTGTACAATAAAAATTTGCAGCTGGTGTGAACATACAATTTTAACAACTGTATATGCAGTAAAATCATAATTCTTTTCAGTATTATCAATATTATCACTGCTAATATTACTGATAATAGAGATAATAGACATATTAAACATCTAGAAATAATATTGAGTTCTGGGGCTAGGAAACAAACTCTGACAGCAGTTCTGAAGAGAAAAATGCATTATATCATAAGATTAAAGTAGTATTTCAAGAAAGAAAGTCTCATATAGTCTTCTTGAAAGAAGGTCTGATATTAAAGGAATAAAGTTGCAACATTACGAATAAAAAAAATCAAGTCTTAATTCATTAAGTCTCAAACTGGGACATCTTAGATGTAGATGAAGGCAGGGTTTTGTTTCCACAGAGCAGAAGCCGATTTACTAATCCCTTATGTCCTCGCTTATTTTGTTGATGTACAGCAGTTTCATGAATCAAACGTGGAACAGCTCATATGTCGTCCCTGGCGCTCAAGTCTGTTCTTGCTTCTACACCACTTTGTTGAATATGGGCCATTGTGCTGTAAATCACCAATAACATTCTGTTAAAATTGCTCCGTTTGTGTCGTGTTGTTGTATTGTTATGGTATTCATGGAATGGTGGGACTGTTGCAAAGCCGAGATTAGAGTGTCTCCACAGAACACAAACCATGCGGTTTGGTAACCTTGTTCAGGAATGTGGATTGGGACAAAGCACAATCCCACGTTCTTCGTTTCCTAAGAGATTGCACCCCAACAGCCTAGCTGTGATTGTGTTTGAACTTTGAACACAGTGATTAGCTGGAATGCTGAGGTTCATGTCATCAGTTACTGCTAATACATAAACTGTTGTCCAACCAGGAAGATGGATTCCATTAAAGCGGCAACATCAGTCAAATCAGTTAACCTTGATAAGAGATACCATGATTTATTACTAGTAGTAGTAGTATTAGTAGTAGTAGTAGAAGTATGCAGGCCAACTTTGTTTTTGAACATAAACCATGCATATATACACATAGTGGATAATTCAAAATGGATAGAAACACACACACACTTAGGTAATGGCAGGGTGAGGCTCTGATGTTCCATTAGTTCATGCTTAGTTAAAAAGAGCCTACTCACACGCACGACCCAAAGCAGGAAACTGGACTTCTCTAAGTATGACCACACTGTAGACACACTCATTAGCCAGACCCTTCTCACACAGCACACAGAGTTCTGACTCTGTTCTGAAACCAGACTGAAAGCTGTCCTGTTGCTAGTTGAAACTGTTGTATGTTGTGTTGAATAAAGTTACACCTCATAAGGTGTTTGGTAATATATATATATATATGTGTGTGTGTGTGTGTGTGTGTGTGTGTGTGTTAGATTTGAATAGACTTTGGAGTGTCTTGGCCAGCCTCCTTCCTGCAGCTTTGCTGATATATGACGATCACAGGACGCTGTGGCGTCTGGCTCAAAATCACAATCGTTCTCTGAACCCAAACCCTGACACACACACACATGCACACACACACAAACACACAAACACACACAATAATGATTGTATTTTTGAAAAGGAAAAAAATCTCACATGGCAATGGCCATTATTGATGGCCACGTATTAACAAGTTGGACATTGAAATAAATTGTCCTTTGTTACATATTTGTATGTGTGTGTACTGTGTATGTGTGTGTGTGTGTGTATGTGTATATGTATATATGTATGTGTATATGTATATATGTATATATGTGTATATATGTATGTGTGTGTGTGTGTGTGTGTGTGTGTATATATATATATATATATATATATATATATATATATATATATATATACTTTTATATTGACTTATACATGTAACTTTGCACTGACTACACAGTTTAGGGATTTGCACCCATAAACAGAAACAGAAGTGTTGCTTGACAGAACGGTCATGCTTTTCTTTAGCAACATTAGCTAAACACAGCACTGCATTAATGTTGGTAGCTGAGTAGTTTGCCTAGCTAATTTCATCTCTCTGGCAGTAACATTTGCAGCTACCCAAGTTTGCTAACCTAAGCTAAATAGCATATCATCTAATTAAAATCAAGTGCTAGTAATATAGCGAACACTAAGCTAGCTATTATATTGTACACAATAGAAGCCAGGATTGGTAGCAAGCTAGCTAACATACTAACTGTTGTATTTCAAACCATTACCAAGCTTTGCTTACAAGTTAGCTAACATTATAACTAACTGCTATAGTTATGTGCCTGTACCCTGTAGCCATGTTCACTAGCAAGTGTTATTCTTCACACTCCCAGATTGGTGGCTATCTGTGATAGAGGGAGACAAAGCTACAAGATATTGTACAAATAATAGGCATTGAAATTATCTGTCAAACCCTGATATGTTTTTTCAAACTTTTTATTTTTATTTAATGGGCCATCAAATATACCTGTTTATCTATTGCGTTTGTGCTATCATTAATTTCCCCACAAAAAGTTTAAAACAAGCTGAACAATACACCGTATATACACACATCCAGTCGCCTCTGTGTTTTTAGGTTGTATTTGAATTAACAAATTAACTCTCTCTCTCTCTCTCTCTCTCTCTCTCTCTCTCTCTCTCTCTCTCTCTCTCTCTCCTTCCCCCCCCCGCCCCTCTATTTTTGTTCTTCAGTGATGCAGTTCTGACTGATGGTCATATTTCAAAAATACTACACAGAACTGTAACGAGGTGTTTATGTTTTATACACAGCACACGCTGTTTCAGACAGAAACACGCGCACACACACACACACACACACACACACACACAAACAAACACACACTCAGTTACAAGGCTTCTTCATGAAGAAGAACATGAAGCTTTTTAGTCCACAAACAATACTGCCATCACTGCATGCCCCATCCATTAACAACTCCATATAACGCACACAACCCATTAGGCCAGTACCTGAAAAATGCCCAGTTTTTGTTTAACTTCATGAGAAATAGCTCTAATGGTGAATATTACTATGGCAGCTTAAGTAATACCTGTCTCCAACCATCTGAATATTTACCTGTGCTGTGTGACTGTTTTCCTGCTGTGCAGCTATTATGGGAAATAGAGCCCAATGGGACTGAGGTTTATACTTTAAAAGCACTGCATGGATTTTGATATACTGCCACTGACCCTTGCAGAGGGCTGATTTAGATGTAGGTTAGGTTGCTATTGATGCATTGTTTTGCTTTTTCTACTTAATGCTATTGTGTGTGACTGGTGAAGTGGACAAAAGGATAGAAGCAGTTTCACTCTTTCTCCAGGCAAAGATGTGTCTAATATTTGACTGACCACAGCACCCTGGCAAATCCATTCATTCTTTCTTGCATCACCATCAGGTTTGTATTGGAGTGTAAACCAACGGATATGCCTTATTAATATAGACTTTTCTGGTGCTGTCCACTAAGAACAATTTATTTGTATTATTATTTTACTTATGGTTAAGGCTCTTTTAGCCAGATCAGGGAGAAAGTGACTTCAGAGCAGTCAAGATATGATTAATACAACACATTGCAACTGTTTAGGTCCTGTGTTTGGACAGTCTAGAAAAAAAACTTTAATAATAATAAACCAATAAATAAATGTAATGATATATTCAACTTGTTACATGATATTTATGCGTTGTGATAATTAGGGGGTCTGTGGAAATTTTCTTGTATGCTGGAAGGAGTCAATGACTGCAGTGTGACTTCATGCAAGCCTGATCAATACATATATCCCCACATTTAGAAGTGTTCACTCGGCTTATATCAACTGGGAAATGAGGGATAATGTGCAAAATTAGCAAATGTACTATACACCTGTACACCTCCATGTCTGCCTTTGTGCTTGTTAATAAACAGTTCAGATTGTCTTGCTGATATTTACATCAAGTAAACATCATAAGAAAGTATGTTGTAAAGTATTTTCAGTTTGTTTATGAAAATTAGTTGTCTAGAGTACATAAGTGACCCAGTCCTTTGTGAAGATTGGTGGACAGACAGAGGGATTTTAATCTGAAATGTAGGCCACATATGAAAGAAAAGGTCAAAAGCAGGAGTTGAATAGAAAACAGCTGCTATGAGGATTTGCACTGACATGATATACCATCAGAAAAGAATTTACTGGAAAAAGGGCAAAGGTGGTCATAACAGTCTCTCCCTCTCTCATCCCTCTTTCTCAGAACTCGATCCGGCACAACCTATCTCTTCACAGTCGTTTTGTGCGAGTGCAAAATGAGGGGACGGGGAAAAGCTCATGGTGGATGCTCAACCCAGAGGGTGGTAAGAACGGCAAGTCACCTCGCCGTCGTGCCGCGTCCATGGATAACACCGGCAAGTTTGCCAAGAGTAGAGGGCGTGCAGCCAAGAAAAAGGTATGCTGCCAAAGACTGTCCTCACCTACCTCCTCACACCCCAGACAGCATTTATTCATGCCCTAATTTGGATCATATTTTAGTACTGCTTAAACCTTGAAAGCCTTCACACATTTTGAACTTAACCCTGAATATTCCAATCTGGTCACCAAGCTGAAATAAAGTTTAAAAAACTACTGGTCTTCACACACCTAATCCAAAGAATCCTGAAGAATGTGAAGGACTTGTGCGTGTGTATGTCCATGAATCAATTATCTAAATAAAATGTACAACTGGTCAACATATGTTACTACCTAAGCAGACATTCATTAGGATATTTTTGTTGGTATCTTTGCTAGTGGTAATGGATTTACCCACTCTTGTTTCCTGCAGCTGGCCCTTCAGGGGGGTCCTGATGCTGGTGCTGAGAGTCCAGGCTCTCAGTACAGCAAGTGGCCCGGCAGCCCCAACTCACACAGCAATGATGACTTGGAGGCCTGGACAACGTTCCGCCCTCGCACCAGCTCCAACGCCAGCACGGTGAGCGGCCGTCTTTCACCCTTCATGCCTGAGCAGGATGACTTGGCTGACTCAGACATGCACATGGTCTACTCGGGCCCTGGCTCATCCACCAAAATGACCTCAACTCTTCCGAGCCTTTCGGAGATGACCAGCTCCTTGGGACATGGCAGCACGGAGAATGTGATGGAGAACCTTTTGGACAATCTCAACCTGCTCTCGCCAAATAACCCAGGATCAGCTGGAGGGCCCGGTTCAAGCTCTAACCAATCATCCCCCTCCCCTCTCTTACAAAGCAGCCCTGGATATGCACCGTACAGCAACCAGCAACCCCAACAAGACTACCGCAAGTGCCTATATGGCCAGGCTAGCATGGGAAACCTGTCCTCTATGTCCATGCAGACTCTGGAGAGCAAGCCCTCTTTCCCAGCTTCTTCTGGATCGATGGGCCAGTTTAACTGCACAGCGGGGCTGCTTAAGGAGCTCCTGACCTCTGATTCCGACCCACACACAGACCTGATTCCTTCTGTCGACACCGTGGTCTCCCAGACAGCTGGCAGAGGAGGACGAATGCTGCCTCCTTATGGTGGCGGGCGAGCTGAACTAATGGGGGGTGGAGCATCCCATGGCCACGTCTTGTCTCACTCTCACAGCATACATGGCCAGGCGCCGCCTACCTCGGTGGCTCTGAATGGGCGTCCAATACATCCAATGAGCAACATGAGCCACGGGGGACGAATTGGGTCAGTCAAGTCAGCTATGCAGATGCAATACGGGGCCTCGGGTCACATGGCAGGAGGTGGTGGAGCAGGAGGGGGAGGACTCCCCTTCTGCAGCATCAATGGCAATGGCTATGGCCCTGGACCAAGCCTGCCCCCCATTCAGCACATGGAGAAGCTGCCCAGCGACTTAGATGGCATGCCTGTCGAGCGCTTTGAGTGTGACATGGAGTCCATTCTTCATGACACACTCATGGATGGAGACACGCTGGACTTTAACTTTGACTCCATGGCGAGCCAGCCGGGGTTCCCGTCACATGGGGTGAAGACCACTACTCACAGCTGGGTGTCTGGATAAAGGTACATTAACATGTACACATTGCTCCATTATGATTACCAATGAAAACACTCAAACTACAAATGACATTTTCAAGGGGCAGAGCTGATAGATTCAGTCTTCTGACTCAGAACAGAACTAATATCTGGGGATATTTCTGAGGAACAATGTAAACAGAAGCCTTAAGTAATGAAACTGGCCATATCCTTTGCATTGCAATGATTTCAATTACAAGTTTTTTTTGTTTTTTTTTTATCTTTCACATTGTGTTCTAATTATATATAGATCTAGAAACCCTTTCAAAAAATACAAACTACACCTTTACCTCTGTAACATTTGTTTTACTCATATACAGAATAGGGGAATACGAGTCAAGGCTGAATTTTGGCTCAATTTTAAACATTTTAATGTCTTCAAGGTTGCTTGCCAGAGCCACCTCGTTTGATCTTGAGTTTCTTTCACTGACAATGCATTAAATTACTTTTCTTTTTCTCACAGGTAAGACCTTTCTGCCCCTCAGACTGTCGAGTAACAGCCCAAAGAGGCAATTCTCACCCATTCAAGCTATGCTCTCTTCTCTCGCTTCTCATCATGGACATTCCTATGCTTTAGCCCTGCTCAGCCATGACTGTGATGTGACTGCACATTGCCAAGGATGTTCGTTCAGTGGGGAGCTGAAGAAGGAAGCTCCTGCTCCAGCATTGCAATGCGCCTTCAAACCAAGTGCCAAACCAGGTGCCTGTGCTCCTTAGCCAAATCAAATGTGCTTTATTTTGCTGGCTTCTTCTCGCTATAGAGAACCAGTGGTCAAATCAGGGCAAAAATGGTGTGGTCCACTACTAAGACTCGCATATTAACTGCAGCACGCATACACTTATGCAATTACAGATCATCATGGTTATCAGAACAATCAAATTCTCTACTAAATTCACACTGTGATCAGGTGATATCCTAAATTAAGGCACCTATTCTTAAAATCCAAGCCTTTGTCTTCACCAGCCCTTTAAATTGACCATTGAATGATGATGTATACCTTTTCTCTACCTGTCTAGCATGCTGTTAGAGTCCAACCTGCTGCCTTTTTGCTTTCTAATGTCTACATACAGTGCTTAATAACATAGAGAGCTCAAAGCTAATCTTGTTGGGGAAAAAGAACTGGATCCTGAAGAGAAGTGTACATAGTTTTATGTGGAGAAGGTCCTTTTCTTGGCAGGACCTAGAAGAAGTTTAGGAAAAACTCTCTGCCTAGATGGACTGTGTTACATGAATTACACTTTCTCCTCAATGTGTTTGAATCGCAGTAGACGTACTTCATTTTTAACGAGTGTATTGTGATTGTCATGTACAGAGCGTTTACACGAAGAATTCAGCAATCGGGGCAGCAGATTTTACGAGTTTTGTAAATTGAGAGAAACTGGATCTGACACTTGACATTTCGGTTGGCTCATTCTCACTCACAACTGTGTACACCTTTCCACATTTCTTGTAAATATATGGTAAATATATATGGCAGAAGTATATAGTTGATACGTTTGAGATTTTGTTTTTGAAATTTTGTTATTGTTTTTGTGTATGGTTGGCTTTAGCTGAGGTTAGATTAAGCTTGTAAAATGCATTTCAACAGTGTTTTGGAGTCCTTAAAGGACAGGTCCATCCATTTTGCAAAGTTTCTTTAGGTGTTTGTATCCTGAAAGCTCTCTTATAGTGTCAATATATATATAATTTTATGGCCTTGGGAGCTCTATTAATCAATTGTATATGGAATATACTGCCATCCTAAGATGCTATGATTTAATTGTTTATCAGTGACCAGTCTTTACCCTGTAGACTCCTGTTATTTGACTTAGCATGGTAGAAATTTTGACAAACTGTTGGACATGTCCTTTAACATTTCTTATAAGGTCCCTCACACAAAAGTCCTGATGTAGTTAAGAACTACAGTGTAGATGGGTTCTTATTGACCACCATCTGTGCATGTAGATAAGCTACAGACCTCTGCCTTTAAGAAAGTGTAGGGAAATGTATTTAGTTTATTTATTAGCACGAAGGCGAAGAGACGTGATTGAGTCACGTCACCGATTAATCACAAATCTATCTCTCTCTCTCCCTCTCTCCCTCTCTCTCTCTCACTCTCTCAAAATTCAGGCACTGTGATGTACTTGCCAATATTCTTGATGTTTCCATTTACTGATGTCAGAAAAAAAAGGCTTTCTCAAAAACTGACAATTAGACCAACAGCCTGCCTTCTTTCTTTTGCTTCCTTCCCTCCTACCTTTTCAGCTGACTTATCTCACTATCCTCGTACAACCATCATAAAACCCATTAGCCTTCATTTGTTTTGTTCAGTCTGGCTACCATGCTATTCACTTTGTACCCTGTACAAAACTCTTTTAGAATTATGGGTAGTTGCCCAGTTCGGAGAAGACTGAGATATCTTGCCTTTGGAAAATCAATATCATATCCAGTTATATACAGTAGTTGCTGTCATTTTAACATTGCCAACATAGACTTATGTCAGTTTGTTCACATTTATAGCTGTTTGTTGTATTTGTGAGTTTCTTTATTGGCTGGAATTGATGTCACTGAGGACAACAATTGTTTTGACTAAACTGAAAATCCTGAAAAACTGACGTGCCAGAGTGTAAGTCTGAAAGTTCTGGCACATCTGGAGACTTGCTGAATGTGTCACTCAAGAATTGCATAAACCTCCATGTGTTAAATCTAGTGGATCAAAGGTGACGATGTACCTTCTGCCTAATTGTAATATTTGAATATCCAGAAGAATTAATAAACTGATATTTGGTTAACTGCTAGGGAAGAAAAACACGTTTTTAATATGACACAATCAAGTATCATTTTTTCACTGCAGTTCAATTTTTCTGTCTGTATAAAAATGAAATGATTCACAGATTGGCATGCAGTGTGACTTCTAATGTCAAATGTGCTTAATCTGCAATTCCAATGTTGTTGATTTAAGACTGTAGTTTAAGGCTTTTAATGGATATGTACTGAGTGTTATTGGAATAGTATTGTCATACTGTGAGCTTCATATCTGACTACCCACCTTTTCCCACGATTTCTTTCAGTCTTGATGCACCTCTAAAATTGCACACCAAGTTTCTACATCAAAATATTTCCAGACATGGGTTTTTGTTTTTCCATATTTTCCACAATGACTTCTTGTGGTCATAGGGCATAACAACTACCCAAATATTTCAGTACTCAAATACTGGCATCTCAGTAACAGAAACGGTTAAGCAGGTATCTTTATAGCCTGTGCACATTCCTAATCTATCACAATCAGAGACTGTTACTCAAATTCCCCAATCAACCTACAGAAGGCTATGGTGGTATTAGTAAAACTTTAGAGATGAGTATATATTACATAAATTACATAAATCTCTATTTCTGAATATGAATTTAAACAGAAATACCATATGAAATCAGACCTACATTACGAACATAAATCAAACGATTTTTTGCTCACTATTTACTCAGGTCCAAAAGTTCCATAGTACTGGTTGTACAAGGATAGTGTTCTCTCTCTCTCTCTCTCTCTCTCTCTCTCTCTCTCTCTCTCTCTCTCTCTCACTCTCTCTCTCTCTGTGTGTGTGTGTGTGTGTGTGTGTGTGTGTGTGTGTGTGTGTGTGTGTGTGTGTGTGTGTGTGTGTGTGTGTATATATATATATATATATATATATATATATATATATATATATATATATATATATATATATATATATCCACACACAGTACTGTGCAAAAGTTTTAGGCACCCTATTTTTTTTAGTACAAACTTTGTTATAGATTTTTTTTATTTTATGACTTCTATATTATCAAGTCAGTCAAAAAACATTTTAGAGTCCCAAACATTAGTTTTCTAGCACAGTATTAAATGTTACAGAAAAATGTTTGTATGTCATTAAAGAAAGCAGCATATTACATAAGAGACACTTTTCAGACAAAAAACACAATGAAGGCTGCTGGGTTTTGCTGCAAAAATAAGAAGCAAGTGCGAAAGTTAAAGTCCCCAGAAGAACTGTGGCTGGTTCTGCAAGATGCTCAATAAAACTTACCAGCTCATTTCCTTATAAAACTGCACAAATTGTACCAGAGACTACTATTTTTATTTATTTAAAAAAAAAATAATTGTCACACCAAATACTGACTTTGTTTAATTTTCTACTGTTTACTTGTTTATTTGTTTTTATGTAGAAACATTTAATTTCAATATTTTGAAGGTATCTTTGCTCTACAGCATTTCTTTGCATGTGCCTAAAACTTTTGCATAGTACTGTATATCACAACTTTTTTTTTTTTTTTTTTTTTTTTGAGTTAAATCAAGACTTGGCCGAGTCAGATACAAGCTTATTCTGAAGCATGGTAAATAAACAGTGTTTTGTTGAAATGTTAAGCAGTACATCGCTGAAAGACTTGAATCTGCAGGCTGAACTTTTTGAATACTGACATATGTAACAACGATACACTTTAGAGCTATTTTAATATTATCTGAAAGCATCTATATTTTAAAGTGATATGCCGTGACTTCTTAAATGTCAAACAGCTGATGTGTCAGAAATACTATTAATATAATGGCATTTGATTTCTTTACCTGAGGTTAGCGTGGGACACACAGGCAGCAGCTAAAAGAGTGCCACATATCTATTATAGAAATGATTAATTAACCTGAGTTATACTTTTTGTGCAGGCCACTCATCAAAAAAGAGGACTATAACCTAGAAAATGTCTACTAATATTATTGGATAAACCATTAAACAATATTGTAGATATTGGCAAGCTGACTTGTATTGTATATGCTTTATTAATTTAGCAAATGCTTACACCTATGCATTCTTGTACTTCATTTATTACTTTTGTTACCTTTGGTTTGTTTTTACTGATGACAATATATTTCATGTTCATGGGCTTGTGGAGAAATTCTGATGTTATGAAAAAAATATGAAGTATTTAGACAGTAGATTTACATGTAAAGCTTTTTTGTAAACTGACTCTGTTATTCTTGTATTTTACAGCAGTTTTTAAATTAAATATAGAAATAATAGAAAAAAATATATATAAAATTGCTAAACTACAAGTGAATTTGATAAAGATGAATTAGTAATTTGTGTATTCAGATTGAGGTTTGGACCAATTTTTATAGAAGAGAATCTATCAATTAAAGATGTTGCACTTTCATAAAGAAACAAAGCAGTGAAGATGTGACCTATTTTGAAACAAACTGTTACATTTCTTAACTTATGTACAGAAATTCACAATAAAATTCTATATCTCAATGTGCAATCAGTGTATGTATAAATAATAAATCTATATACAAGAGAAAATGATATTGTTTGGAGATCATTATGCTGACATTTCCTTACTGATAAATGTCTTACTTTGAGATTGTTGGCAGTAAGTGACTGTCTTTTAGCCAAACAGTTTGTACAGTGTGAGGCTCTCTAAATTACTTTTTCCTGATGTGCTTGTATTCCAATACAAAAACCAGAATATGTTGCTGCTGTATGAAGCCATATATGTATATAAATGATCTTAAACCAAGAAAAATCTGGTGTGTGTCTTGCGTTTTCATTTAATTGAGGTGGTTATAGGGTGACATTTTAAATACCACAGGATAGGTTTTTTTTTTATGATTTATATGTCGGATGTGTTGCATGCATTTGTGTTGCCTCTATTCAGTCCCTCCAGGATTTTGTGACTTTTGCGATCGCAGTATTTAACACAAAATCAAGGAAACTGCAATATTTGGAGGAGCTTGCAATTTTTAAAAATTAAAGCACATTTTCTGCAGATTTGGGCCAAGACTCATCATGTGATGTCATCACAATACGCATTCAGTCAAAGCCCTCTTTGATTCACGTGCCTCAAACATGAGTACAGCTAAAAGGTCTCATTTACTAACAAACATCACTGCGAAAGACCGTGCAAAACAGTTTAGTGCAATTACAATTTTGCCAGTTAGTTTCCTGCAAAAAAGCACAAAAACAAATTTTGAAAAAGGCTGCAGCAAAATTGAGCAATTTGGGCCGCAACAATTAAAAAAAAAAAAAAACTCTGTGAAATCCTGACATACTATCTATTTATGTGATGTCGTGAATACTGGTTGCTCTATTAACAGAAACCCAGGGTTATCTGAAGTCATGGATTTTTCTCTCCACACACAGTAAGCTTAAAGCAGAGTATGAGAATTCCAGTCTTAAAATGTAGACTAGATGGAGAACAAGCTTTTCGAACTTTTAATATGATGTTGATATGCTGAAAGCTAAAGGTATACCTAGCTATAGTAAAAAAAAAATGAAGTTAAATGTTTAAGCCTGGGAAAGATTTATTACACTAATAAAGTCATTTATTTAAAAATTCAAATCCTAGCAATTTTAATGAGGGTTAAGTTGTAGGGATCCTAATAGTGGTCTTAGCATTAAAATTATTGCACTTACAGTAGACTATTTCTAATGGTTTAAGATGACATGTTCATGTGATCTCACTTTAGATATGTACAAGAAAAAATCTGTCAAAGTTCAAAATTCAAGGAAGTGATGCAAGATTACTTTAGCTGGATAGCATTTACTAAAACTGTGTATGCATGAAGAACCCAGTCACCTCAGCACAGACTTCATGTCCTTTTGACCCATGCTCTGGCTCTCTCCTGATGGGGAGATATGATCAGCTGTGGACTTCAAAGCCAGACAGCAGTGGGCAGAGCAGTCATGAGAAAAGCTGTGGGGTTTCAGAGCCCTCACTTCTGATAGTACAGAAAGCCGACAGGGAGAAAATATGTGCAGATCTGGCACTTCTTGCTCCTCTCGCTCCTCCAAGTCTGGCTATAGAGTTTCTCTTATGACTCTGACTTCCAGCTGGGGCCTCATAGTTGGAACAATACCAAGTTGGAGCCCAGGCTTTCCTGCCTCACAAACGTAGAGCCAGGAATTCTCAGGCCACCGGCTATAGCTATGAAATAACTCTATATCCCTTTAAGATCCCTGAAACGAAGGTGAAAATGCCCTGAAATGGTTCAAACCCCAAAGCGGTTCAGCTGAGGTCTCGGCTGCAGCTGGGAAAAGGACAGGTGGAAATGCTGAACGCTGACTGAGAGCTGGCATTCGTTTCTCATCCTCATAATTCCCCTGAGTTTGACTTTTTTTTTTTTTTTTTTTTTTTTTTTTTTTGTCTAATGGTGTGGTCCAATGTTCCCTTTAAACAGCGTGTGTTGACAGAGGGGAGAGTGCAGGGAGGAGGAAAGCACAGAGGGAGGGAGGGGACAGCTCCCACTTGGAGGCTGATTCTGAGCAGACTCCTGAGGAATTCACTGCTCTGTGTGTGTGTGTGTGTGTGTGTGTGTGTGTGTGTGTGTGTGTGTGTGTGTGTGTGTGTGTGTGTGTGTGTGTGTGTGTGTGTGTGGCGCTGTGTGGCTGGGGTGGACAGCAGCCAAAAGCATATGCCACCTTTGCATTCTCCCAGCAGAAAGGTGAGGAAGGTGGGTAAAGGCTACATCCGGACACATACCAACACTTTTTCCCCCCCGCATTTCCCTTCTCCCCTTGAAATGAAGTGGTCTTCATTCAACAATAAGGTAAAAGAAAACCTGAGAAATTTGAATCATTGTCCATTTTTTTATAAAATTAACATTTTACATTTAATCCATATATGCTTTTTTTATCCACAGAAACATTTTTTTTTTTTTTTTTTTTTTTTACTGAGATGAACATACTTGCACTAATCATTTTATTCCACATTTAATACTTATGTAAGCTTTGAGGACAAGTGTTACGCATCTATCTCCCAGTTCTATGCTGGTGTAAATGAGACACAATGGGGCTGAGACCAGAGGGTCTAACACTTCATGCCACTTGTATCTAGGGAACACACCTGATAGGAACAGAGACACATGGGAAACACTGAAGGGATTTCTTCCATTCCACATGCTTTAACAATGCGATCTGTACGTCTCATCTTTTTTGCTCAATTCTGAAGGGTATAAAAGGGTATACAATTGAGATAATCAAGTATAATTTAGCATTCAGTGCTCACACATGAACGCTAAATTTGAACACACTTTGTTTAAAAATAAACACAAGTTTTAAGTTTGTAGTAAAAGGTTTATCATGAAAATAGCAGCGTTGAAGAGCTGCAATCGCCTGCTGTCACTATCATTATATAAATATAATTCAATGAATATTATAAATATAATTTACACTTATTTAAGAAATGCACTGCTCACAAACATCATAAGATAATAACAGGAGGTGGGCGACACCTTGGATGGGGAGCCAAACCATCACAGGACATAATCACATACACTACAAACAATCTGGAAATGCCAATCAGCCTACAACACAAGTCTTTAGACTGGGGATGAAACCGGAGTACCTGGAGGAAACGCCGAAGCATGGGGAGAACATGCAATCTCCACACACAAAGGGCAGAGGAGGGAATTGAACCCCCAACCCTGGAGTTATGAGGCAAATGTGCTAACTAATCCATCTTGCCCCCCTTGTGGCACATCCATGAAATGGAAAGTTAGTTCTGGTTATTACTTAAGTTATAGCAGCTATAAACAGATGTTCCCTCTATTTTCTCTCTCTCTCTCTCTTAAAGTTAATAAGGCAAACAAATTACAGCTTACCATATTACCAAGAAAAAATGCTGACACTAGAGACTCCTTCCAAAAGTGCTAAATAAACATCTCCTCACTGAAACCTTCACCATATTAACAAATACACACATTTTTAAGCTGATAGTATAGAAATGATAATGTATTAGAAAAGCACGTTAATATAAACCTATGATTTGAATTACACTTCGTATTATTCTATGAGCTGTTGTTTTAGAAAATGAATAATTAAACCAATCCTTAAACCATAGACCATGGTCAAGATCATCTTATTTAGTAAAGACAGTGTTCAATGTGAAGCAAACGCTACCATTTAGTGATGATCTCAAGTTCAAGTTCAAGTGGCTTTATTGTCCTTTCAACCATATAAAGCTGGTACAGTACACAGCGAAACGAAACAACGTTCCTCCAGGACCATGGTGCTACATAAAACAACACACTAAACTGCATGAGACGACACAGAACTAAATAAGATCTACACATTCTACATAAAGTGCACGTGCAAACAACACAAGACTCCTAAAACAGGACAATGGGCACAGTAAGTAACAGTGTCGTGCCGACCAGTACACAGTTCTAGTGTGAAAGTGTCAAATATAACAGGTAGTGCAAAAGAATAACAATATAATTTTAAAAATGCTGTGAATCTAAACATAACATACTATGACATAGTATTCAGCAGATTAGCCTATACCATATGTGGACATAGCAAAAATTGCAAAGGGAGTGGGATGGTGTTCAATTCAGCATGAGTGTGTGTGTGTGTGTGTGTGTGTGTGTGTGTGTGTGTGTGTGTGTGTGTGTGTGTGTGTGTGTGTGTGTGTGTCAGTCCATTCTCTGAGTATTGAGGAGTCTGATGGCTTGGGGGAAGAAGCTGTTACACAGTCTGGCCGTGAGGGCCCGAATGCTTCGGTACCTTTTTCCAGACGGCAGTAGGGTGAAGAGTTTGTGTGAGGGGTGTGTGGGGACATCCACAATACTGGTGGCTTTGTGAATGCAGCGTGTGGTGTAAATGTCTATGATGGTGGGAAGAGAGACCCCGATGATCTTCTCAGCTGTCCTCACTACCCGCTGCAAGGTCTTGCGATCTGATACGGTGCAATTTCCGAACCAGGCAGTGATGCAGCTACTCAGGGTGCTCTCAATAGTTCCTTTATAAAATGTGGTGAGGATGGGGGGTGGGAGATGGGCTTTTTTCAGCCTTCTCAGAAAGTATAGATGCCGCTGTGCTTTCTTTGTGATGGAGCTGGTGTTCAGGGACCAGGTGAGGTTCTCCGCCAGGTGAACACCAAGGAATTTGGTGCTCTTTGTGCCATGGTGCTTTCAGGTAACTAAGCCAAGAAAGTATCTTTTATATCAGTGAAAAAGGGTAACCATTTTAAACTAGTGCCCTCAATATATCTAACGTTACTTTTATTTCTCATTTGCTTATGAGGTGATGGTCTTTGGCAGGTTGTGGTGTGGTGGTCGGAATCGAGTCGGTTCCACTCCACTATTTGGAGGGATTTCAAATCACTGAAGCTCCACACAAAGTGAACATGACCAGCAAAACCATCAACCCATATGGAGGGGTGAGGGGGTGGGGAGGTGGGGCAGGGATGTGGAGAGAAAGCCCTCTTGGCAAAAGGAGAAGCAGATGTATTTAGTTAGTTAGATGAGAGATGGCATAGCGTCTCATGCTGGCATGGTGATAACTGTCCTCAGTTGACTCTTCTGTGGAGTTGTGTAGAGAGAAGCAGAGCTGAAGAAAGCTTTGTGCTGTCTGCATGCTATCCAGCTAAAAGTAAGCCAGGTCAACCAATGAACACTGGAAATGACTTAAATTACTTTTAAAACAATTAGGAAAAGAAGAAAACTCCCAATGATTAGCTATAATGTGCCAAAGCACAATTGGAAATGTATGATGTATGTGAGGAAGTAGAAAGAAATTATGCCAACAAATTATTTTCTCAATTCTATACTAAGTTACAGTTTGGGAAAAGATTTGAATAAGCAAGTTAGTAAGTTAGTAAATATATATATATATATGTGTGTGTGTGTGTGTGTGTATGTGTGTGTGTGTGTGTGTGTGTGTGTGTGTGTGTGTGTGTGTGTGTGTGTGTGTGTGTAGCTAGTTATTTCAAAATCAAACATTAAAGCACAAACTGTTTTGTGACAGTGCCCCAGTGTTAACATAAAGCACTATTCTACTGTCACAGCACATATGATTTGTGGCCTCACTGCTCCCCACAAATGGGTTTCATTAGCATAGCCTTATGTCATTCTGCTAAGCATGAAGCATGCCAGAAATAAAGGCTTGGTGGGGGGGAAAAGCCATCTCTCTTTTTTCACAGCAAATACAAAGAGACACATAGCACTAAAGCACTCTGCAGGAGAGAGATCACCACACACAAACACAGTACCTTCCAATGTTATTGTGCCTTAAGAAAACTGGAGCAAAAAGAGCATATAAAATGACTTTGTTTACTCAAACTATCATGTAACCCTATCCATTAGTTGAGGTAAAATTTCTCTACACACTAAAACACACAAATACAGTCAACTAAGTCCTGTAAGTTGTGAGGTGGGGCCTCCATGGATCGGACTTGCTGGTCCAGCACATCCCACAGATGCATGACTGGACTGAGACCCGGGGAATTTGGAGGCCAAGTAAACACCTTGAACACTTTGTCATGTTCCTGAAATTATTCCTGAACAATTTTTGCAGTGTGGCAGGGCGCATTATCCTGCTGAAAGAGGCTGATGCCATTAGGGAATACTGTTGCCATGAAGGAGTGTACTTGGTCTGCAACAGTGTTTAGGTAGGTGGTATGTGTCAGAGTAACATCCACATGAATGCCGGGACTGTATATGTATATATGCAGTGCTCTCCACTAATATTGACAGCCTTGGTAAATATGAGGAATGAAGAAGGCTGTGAAAAATTGTCTTTATTGTTTAACCTTTTGATCTTTTGTTAAAAAAAATTCAAGTTAGGGGACTGGGATGGTCATGGCAGGACCTTGATTTTGTGGTCAGTAAACCATTTTTGTGTTGATTTTGATGTATGTTTTGGATCATTGTCCTGCAGGAAGATCCAACCACGGCCAATTTTAAGCTTTCTGGCAGAGGCAGTCAGGTTTTCATTTAATCTGTTGATATTTAATAGAGTCCATGATACCATGCATCCTAAAAAAAATGTCCAGGTCCTCTGGCAGAAAAACAGCCCCAAAACATTAAAGAGCCTCCACCATATTTAACCATGGGCATGAGGTACTTTTCCATATGGCTACCTCTCTGTGTGCACCAAAACCACCTCTGGTGTTTATTGCCAAAAAGCTCTATTTTGGTTTCATCTGACCATAGAACCTGATCCCATTTGACATTCCAGTAGTGTCTGGCAAACTGAAGATGCTTGAGTTTGTTTTTTGATGAGAGTAGAGGCTTTTTTCTTGAAACCCTTCCAAACAACTTGTGGTGATGTAGGTGACTTCGGATTGTAGTTTTGGAGACTTTCTGACCCCAAAACGCAGCTAACTTCTGCTGTGATCCTTGGAGATTTTTTTTACCACTCGAACCATCCTCTTCACAGTGCATTGATACAATATAGACACACGTCCTCTTCCAGGTTCATAACATTTACAGTTGACTGGAACTTCTTAATTATTGGCCCTGATGGTGGAAATGGGCATTTTCAATTGTGAAGCTCAACAACCTTTTGCCGCACATCACAGCTATATTACTTGGTCTTACCCATTGTTATGAATGACTAAGGGAATTTGGCCTATGTGTTACCCCATATTTATACCCCTGTGAAACAGGAAGTCATGGTCGAACAATTTCCTGTTCCTAATCAACCAGGTTTACTTAAAAAAATAAAATAAAATAAAATAAAATATCACTGGGAATATACTTCAAATATATTTTTCTCATATGAATTCATAGGGGTGGCAATAATTGTTGCACATCTATATTTAACAAAGTTTTTTTTTTTTTTGATAAACCTGTATTTTGTTTGCAATTGTTTGATATCCATGAGAGCAGAGTATTTTAATGAATTTCTTTAACAAAAGATCAAAAGGTTAAACAATAAAGACAACATATAAAGACAACTTCTTTATAAATAAATAAATATATATATATATATATATATATATATATATATATATATATATATATATATATATATATATATATATATATATATATATATATATATATATATATATAAAGAAGGCTATGTTGTCTATGTGTTTCTTTGTCAGTGGGCAAACGTACAAAATCTGCAGGGGATCAAATAATTTTTTCCTTCACTGTATATATATACAGTGAAGGAAAAAATTATTTGATCCCCTGCTGATTTTGTACGTTTGCCCACTGACAAAGAAATGATCAGTCTATAATTTTAATGGTAGGTGTATTTTAACAGTGAGAGACAGAATAACAACAAAAAAATCCAGAAAAACACCTTTCAAAAAAGTTATAAATTGATTTGCATTTTAATGAGTGAAATAAGTATTTGGTCTCCTATCAATCAGCAAGATTTCTGGCTCCCAGGTGTCTTTTACACAGGTAACGAGCTGAGATTAGGAGCACTCTCTTAAAGGGAGTGCTCCTAATCTCAGCTTTTTTCTGGATTTTTTTGTTGTTATTCTGTCTCTCACTGTTTAAATACACCTACCATTAAAATTATAGACTGATCATTTCTTTGTCAGTGGGCAAACGTACAAAATCAGCAGGGGATCAAATAATTTTTTCCCTCACTGTGTGTGTGTGTGTATATATATATATATATATATATATATATATATATATATATATATATATATATATATATATATATATATATATATATATATACACACACACACACACACACACACACACACACACACACACACACACACACACACACACATGTGAGACAGGTATGAACATAATCATCGGCCCAGTGAGGATAGGATAGTAATTAAGAAGTTTTAAACAGATGGAGATGTGATGATACTGGCTAGAAAATGATGAATGTGTATTTTTCCCCCCACAAACTGTGAGGTGGTCTAAAAGGCAAGAATTTCTGTGAGGATCACAGTTGGAGGATTTGCAGATGTGGCTTTGTATCCGAGGGTCACCAAGTTTCCAAAACTACAATAACACACCATTTCCATGTCAACAAGCTTTTTGAAAGGCTTGCCAATGAAAACCCTTCACTCTCCTCAAACCACATAGGTAGATTCCTGGTGTTTCCTAACAACATTGGAATCTTGATTAAAGGCAGGTTTTATGGACAGATGAGATCAAAATGTAGTTTATCTGGGCTCAGACATTAGTCATTTTGGGAAAAGAGTAGTGTTCAGGTGGAAAAGACTAATAATATAATGTAATGTATGGTGTTGACTTGTCATAAGGCTGTTTTGCTTGCAAACATGCAGAGAACATCGCTACGACATGTGGCACTTTGACATTTAGTAGTAGACAAATCTCAAACAGAGTCACTGTTCATTTTTTTCCAGCAGAACAATAGACCGATTTCCTTCAAATTTGCACAAAAATGATACAATGACCACACACACAATCAAGCTTTTGCAGTGTCTGTCACAGTCCCCTGATTTAAAGCAAATTGAAAACATGTGGGGCTGAGCTGAACTGAGTGCACAAGCAAGCACTGAGGATCTGGTGACATTTTCATTCGTTTATTCATTCATCTTCAGTAAGCATTTTATTCTGGTCAGGGCTGTGGTGGATCTGGAGCCAATCCCGGGAACACTGACTACAGGGCAGGAATGCACCGATGTATTCATCACAGGGCATCAGAAACACACTGAGTGACACCTGAAGGGACTTTAGGGTAGCCATCCCTCCTACAAAAATGTTTTTACCAACACAATGTGCTGCACCACTGTTTCTCCTACCTGCAATTTAAATCAAGAAAAATAATGCAGGTTAATATGATACAAAATGTTTCTTTTAATATTTCTTTTAACTGGTTTGAGTTGTGAGGGTGAAAAGCCGTAATGGCTCTGAAAAACAAATTATGATACACATTTGCCTACTATCTGTTTACCCTTTCTATAGTCAGATTATGATGGGATGCCAGTGCCTGACTTTGATTCCCCTTGCCTTCTGGACCTTTCTGACCCATCATGGTGTTCTGTTCCTTCTTGGAGCTTTCTGCACTTTTGGCTCACTTTATGCGGCTGTGGATGGCCCCACATGGATACCTTAAAAATTTTACTTACCAAAAACAGTTTATGCTCAGTGGATAATTTCACTTGGATACTTTTGACCTAAAAACTTCTGCTGTGATCATAAAGACCCTGATGCTCATACTGTTGCTTTTGGCTTACTCACTAGGGATCTAAATCGAAATCTGGAGTTCTGTAAAGCTGCTTTGTGACAAAGTCTATTGTTAAAAGTGTGATACAATTAAAATTAAATTGAATTGTGTTCATTAAATAAATGCGTTATGACTGTAAGGGACTGAAAGAGGTCCCTATTTGCAAAAAGTCTGACAACACCAGCCATGACCCATTTATTTCATCCAGCAATGTAATTTCTGGAAAGTGGGGGTGCCAATACTTTATAATTTATAATCCTTTTAAAGCCAGTCACAGCATGGAACTGAGATCTGTATTGTACATACATTTGTGTACGACACTCTCGTTCATTATACACTATCTAATAGTCTGCAATTCATGCATGAACATGAACACATAAAAAATATCACACATCAGGAAAATCTGAGCTGAGAGAAAATGAAAACAAGTATAGCATACAGACACCGCTTCCAGTTTTGAGATGTTCTGGATTATTTCACTTGTAAAAGCACTAACACTGTTTCATAATATCCAACATTACATTACAAAAGTGCCACCACTGTGATTCCCCTAAAATGCCGTGTGTTTGTGGCAGAGCACGTGTACCGTTAGGAAGAGGACGGCCCAGCATGCCTCGTGCTGAATCATGGCATGTGGTGTTTTGATACACTTTACTGCCACTATGTCACTGTCAGCTTCCGCTTTTATGGCGTATGGTGAGAAGATTCCTGGAAAGCATGACTGTAGTTATTTTTAACAAACCACATGAGACCAAATCAGAAATTAAAAAAAAAAGTACAGTTCATACACCTTTAAGAGCATAGATGAGAATGTGAGGATATGACAGTGTTCCACATGATCATCATTCCCAAGGAAACTCTTCCTTATGTATGTAAGTGGTTGCTTCAGAAAAAAAAGGTCATGGAGTTTACAAAAGGGAAGTGAAAGTATGCTTGTTTTCCAAATTCCCTTAATGCTGAACAGGCTTCATATTGTACAGCAACACTATCTAGGCGCAGGAAAGAGTAAAGGATTTTGCACAGGACGGAATTGGCAGTTGAGTGGATTAAATGCTTCTGGAATGAGTGTATGTGCGTGAGTAAGAATAAGACATTCGCTATATTATAACCCATGCACACACACCGAACAAGTCTGAACAGTAAACTAAAACACTTTCCAACTTGCATTTCAATGCCCTCTTTTTCTCCATAAAACCCCACTGACTTTAGGACAGTGTTTTAATGCAGGCCTGCACTCAATTATGAAGCTGAAGAGGAAGTATGTTACGCTTGGCTAGCGATGACTGATCAGTCGGCTATGATGATTATATGTGCAGGCGTGGGGGATTGGGCAAACCAAAGCTTACTATCATGGGTGGTGCCATGTCGCTCAGCACAAAGCCTGTGACTATGTGTCTGTGCTTTCCTCTGTTTCTGAACTAGCCAGTTTTCTCAGATACAGAAACCCAGAAATTTGTTTTTGTTTTGTTTTTTTCCCAGTCTTGACATTGTTAGGTTTTAAGGCTGAGCTTCACAGGAAGGCTTCAGTGGAGTGGAATGTTTAAATCATTAGGAAAGTCCGAAAAGTCAGCTCATAAGCACGCTCTTTACACATGCTTGTATGATAGTTTACCAAGAAGGATCACAAGAAATGAATTCAGAACAAGTACACAATGGCAAGGCAAAGAGAATAAAACAAAAAACAACTCGTGTTTTTTTTTTTTAAATGGTAAGTGTTGTTACAGCAACACTGAGAAAATGTGAAATATGTAGCCTAACTAGTGTTGCTTCTTCAGTTCAGAGATGATTATAAACTCTTTATTTTTACACTCCATTCAAATTCATTATCATTAAACCCAAGATTTATTTAAATAACTCATACTGACTGGCCCAACTAACAAACACAGGGTGCACCCCAACCTGCAAACCATTCTAAACAGAAAGCTACTTCTCTATAGACAGTTTCCAAGGAATATTTAAAAACACAGGAAGTGATGTCAGTGTTCCTAGAACATATTCGGTTGATGGTGAAAACAATTCAAAACACTAGCTAAGAACCATACTCAACGCGTAGCTTGATTTAATGGAGGCCCATATTAAAATTAGGACCATGTGGTTTAGTTGTTGGATATTCTCTCAGACCAGGAACAAATGCTGAGATTGCTACAGGGAATACAGGGAAGACAGTTGGATGCACACTAACTCCAGAAACTGGAGCATAAATTTTATCTCAACCTATATGAAAAATGACATTCTTAAAAATGACACTGTTAGTGTTATGAAGTAAGTCATAAACAAACCAGAGGTCACTATGAGCTGCATGTTTGTTAGGATACTCAGCTGTATAGCGCATTCATTTGCCAAACAAGAGAACTAACCAGCTAGCTAGCTAACCCACCTGGCTGTACATGTACAGTGTCCGTTCACAACTTCCTCTTCCTTCTTAGCAATAAACCTCCTGAGTATGTTTTAGATAGCATCTGATTGTTCCAACTCCAACACTATATAGATGACATCAGCATGGTACAGTGGGGGAAAAAAGTATTTGATCCCCTGCTGATTTTGTACGTTTGCCCACTGACAAAGAAATGATCAGTCTATAATTTTAATGGTAGGTGTATTTTAACAGTGAGAGACAGAATAACAACAAAAAAATCCAGAAACACGCATTTCAAAAAAGTTATAAATTTATTTGCATTTTAATGAGGGAAATAAGTATTTGACCCCTTCGACTTAGTACTTGGTGGCAAAACCCTTGTTGACAATCACAGAGGTCAGACGTTTCTTGTAGTTGGCCACCAGGTTTGCACACATCTCAGGAGGGATTTTGTCCCACTCCTCTTTGCAGATCCTCTCCAAGTCAAGGTCAATTTTCAATGCCCTGGCTGAGGGAAGGAGGTTCTCACCCAAGATTTGACAGTACATGGCCCCGTCCATCGTCCCTTTGATGCGGTGCAGTTGTCCTGTCCCCTTAGCAGAAATACACCCCCAAAGCATAATGTTCCCACCTCCATGTTTGACAGTGGGGATGGTGTTATGACTTGGGGTCATAGGCAGCATTCCTCCTCCTCCAAACACAGCGAGTTGAGTTGATGCCAAAGAGATCTGACCACACCTGACCACAACACTTTCACCCAGTTCTCCTCTGAATCATTCAGGCAAACTTCAGACGGGCCTGTACATGTGCTTTCTTGAGCAGGGAGACCTTGTGGGCGCTGCAGGATGTCAGTCCTTCACGGCATAGTGTGTTACCAATTGATTTCTTGGTGACTATGGTCCCAGCTGCCTTGAGATCATTAACAAGATCCTCCCGTATAGTTCTGGGCTGATTCCTCACTGTTCTCATGATCATTGAAACTCCACGAGGTGAGATCTTGCATGGAGCCCCAGACTGAGGGAGACTGACAGTTTCTTCCATTTGCGAACAATCACACCAACTGTTGTCACCTTCTCACCAAGCTGCTTGGCGATGGTCTTGTAGCCCATTCCAGCCTTGTGTAGGTCTACAATCTTGTCCCTGACATCCTTGGACAGCTCTTTGGTCTTGGCCATGGTGGAGAGTTTGGAATCTGATTGACTGATTGCTTCTGTGGACAGGTGTCTTTTTACAGGTAACAAACTGAGATTAGGAGCACTCCCTTTAAGAGAGTGCTCGTAATCTCAGCTCATTACCTGTGTAAAAGACACCTGGGAGCCAGAAATCTTGCTGATTCATAGGGGATCAAATACTTATTTCACTCATTAAAATGCAAATCAATTTATAACTTTTTTGAAATGTGTTTTTCTGGATTTTTTTGTTGTTATTTTGTCTCTCACTGTTAAAATACACCTACCATTAAAATTATAGACTGATCATTTCTTTGTCAGTGGGCAAATGTACAAAATCAGCAGGGGATCAAATACTTTTTTCCCCCACTGTAAGAGCAAATATTTCCCACCTTTCCGCTAAGAAGCATCCAAACTATGGAAGGTTTTCACAGTCTCTCTATTGTAATCACACTCCATAGTAGCAAGGTAATGATTCACACTGAGATAAGTCAATTCAGGTAAAAGTCTTTGGGAAAGACAGTTGTCTCACTTTCTTGTTCAAAGAATCCAGTAATGACAATCGATTATTTATTATCTTTTTTTTTACATATATTTGGTTCACTTTTCGTAAATGATGTGACCGGAAATGCTTTAGGAACAGACATGTGCAGTGACTTTTGTTAATGTTTACCCCATTGAAGCAGTCACTATAAAGTAACAGCTAGTGGCTAACCATTTTCCCCATACTATTTAGTACTCTATGCAATTTGGGATGCTCCAAACAGCTCTCTATTTAGTGAAAGTGACAACACGAACTCAAATTGATGAGTAAAAAGAGCCTCCAGAAATGTACCAGTCCTGCTTCAAAGCAACAAATAAATCCTTTTATCTGTGCCCTAATTAAAAAAAAAACAAACTCCATAAGCTTAGCATAAGTTCATTTTTGGTGATCCTCTGAAACACACACACACACACACACACACACACACACACACACACACACACACACACACACACACACACACACACACACACACACACACACACACACACACACACGGATGGTAAGCAACTGATTAAACTCGTGGTTATATTGTGGATGTATCTAATTTATCATGACAATAAAGAATAAACCAGCATATTACTGCTCATATTTTTCTGCTTAATATTTCAATATTTCAGTTTCAAAGAAGATTTCTGGTTATACTGACGGGCAAAATAAGCAAGGTAACGAATATTAATAAGCACAGTAGTCTGCTTTGTGAATATTAATGACTAGTCGGTGGTATCATAGAAAACCATCTATGAGCAGATGTGAGAATTACTTGTAAAATGACGAGATGTGTTTAATAGAAACTCATAATACAAAAATACCTGAAAATATTAGCATACAGAACAATGTGGGCATTTTCCAGTTTTGAACCACAAGTTTGATTATTCACATACACCATTCTCAAAGCACATTGTTCTGGGTACCTATGAATCCTGAAATGAATAGTCATTAATGAGTGTATTAGATGATGTTCCCTCTCAGGCTGGCTGGTGAGCTGCATTACCTGTGTTTTTGTATTATAATCAGGAAAACATCCCGGTTACCTGAGCCCTATTGGCAAACTTCACCACGCCACGTGGATGGCAAAGGATCAAGAACAACACCTCGTAGTGCTGAAAAACAACAATAGTGCGTGTCGCTTGAGTGCATGTATGTGTGTGTTTGGGTGAATGTTTCCTTCCTCTGCTGTGCTGCCCTACTCTGGTCTGTTCCATTCAGTACAAGCAAAACCCTCACAACAATAACAAACACTGACCGAATTCTTAAGTGCTGGATAATAACAGCTTTATTTACAGCATGGTAAAGGATAAACTTTAATCAGACATTGTTCTCCTTCACACAAAAAATATGTAAAGACCCAAACATGTTTTATTTTCATTGCTACATGTAGCCTCATTACTTTTATGAACTGTGATGCACTCTTAGAATCTGTCGTTTTTAAACTTGCGTAGCCACATTTGGTGTACAGATTTTTCATAGATGCTCAATGAAGAACCCTTGGGAACTGATTCTGGAAATAATACTCTTCAAACCAGACCATCTTATTATCTTTTTTTTTTTCAGTGGTACACACACACAAGTAAACTGAATGTCACAGTCTGTGGGTCTCTAATGTTTTGTAAGTTCTAAACCAGAAACCCTCTACACTTATGGATACATTTTACCATCCACATGCTTTTGTCTGTAAAAGTATAAGAATAAACAAAACCACTTTTGCATTTAAGGTCATGGCATATTGTTTAGTTAGTATAATACGATGGTGTTGAATTCTCAATTCTGATTTGTCAGAAGGTGTTGATTAATTTTCTATACCATCAGAATCTGAATATAACCAACTACGTGGCAAATCACAGGTTTGTACGAATTCTCACATTGTAATATGTTATCATTTTTATAGTAACTACTTACACAGGTACGTTTATGGTGATTCCACATAATCTAAGACTAAATGGATTAAAAATGTGTTGGTATTTTACAAAAAATGTATAATCATTGATATAGTGAAGATTTCTGCAAGGAGATTTACATTTATGTCTCCAGTGTCAGCATGTTATAACAGTCAGAGGTCAACTGTAATTTTAAGTTTTCAGACAAGGGAAAGTTGTCTTCGGGACATAGGAGTTTGCTTTTTGTGGTTTCTCTGTAACATGACAAAGTGCATTTTCATGAGAGAAAAAAAAGCCAGGATGGTGAGGGAACAACTGTTTATACATTAACTGCTATAAGGTAAGTGATAACAGGAGCTAACATGTTTCGTAGATGTTCCACAACATTCAATGTAACTATAAACCGATTAAAAGTATGACGTGTCGCATCATATCACACCTTTGATGATTATTTCCCTATAACAGTATGCTCTCATTCCTTTATTATTCAATTTGAAGCTTAATATTTAGTAACTACTATGCATTCTTTAATTACTACAGTGAAAATAAAAGGAGATGGTGAGGAATGTAAGTCTGGAGTTACTGTTGGATTCTGGGAATTTAAGGGGTTAATAAAAGAGTCGAAGATCTACAGCATGGTTCTGAAAGATACCATTCAAATAAAGGTTCAAGTCAGATACATAAGCATGACACAGAAATGATTCAAAATCCAAACCTGGAATGGATTAATGGAATGTGTGTGGAAATAGTTGTGCTAGAAAGTGATTCATTATAATTATTGCTTAGGGACCAAGTCCAAACAAGAAAGAAATAAAGTGAGTGTGAGGAAGAGACTGTCCCTTTAGTCTTTGAGAAATATGCTCTGCTGGATCATGACCAGTTCATCATTCTTTTCAGCAGATGTTTGCACTGAGAGGAAATTCGATTACTAGCATGCCAGATTTGGAGAGGTAAGGAGAATTTCACCTAATATTGCAAAAATTGTGTATCTGTCTCCCTACATTCTGATGTTTACTGTGTCTGAATTTATTATTTTTTTCCTGTTTACCATATGCCATTTTGTAATGTTGTCTGAAATTCCATTGGGCAAATCATATTCCATAAATACACTTTATTGCCAAAAGTATTTGGACACCTGACCATCACACCCATATGGGGGTCTTCCACAAACTGTTGCCACAAAGTGTGAAGCACACAATTGTCTAGGATGTCTTTATATCATGTGGCATTATGAATTCCAAGAGTGGAAGAACTTGAGTGGCCTGCACCGAGCCCTGACCTCAATCCCACTGAACACCTTTGAGATGAACTTGAACACTGACTGAGTGCCAGGCCTCCTCAACTGACATCAGTGAAAGTTACTCATATTCAGAGATGGGTTACGCACTTGCCTTTAATTAATTTTAATTATTAATATTAATTCTTCATATTGTATATGATATGTCAATCTCTTTAGGACCTTTTACAGTTAAACCACCAGATGGAAATTTGCAAGATGTTTTATTTTACTGGCTCCAATTTGACAATTTTTGGCAGTGTCTCATTTACTCAAACTAAAACAGATCTGGGAGAGATTTTAAAAAACCGAGAAGATAATCTCCATCTGAAGAACAAGAAGAAGCATCAAAAGAACTACATCCACCACCACACTCTGGTACAACAGGCTTCATCTTCAGCAAAGTCTATATGGCCTGTATCTGCATGGCCATGACTCATATTTTATAGCATATAGAAGAAAAAAAAAGTCTTTAACACAATCAAAAACAGTTCTTACACAAAAATGGACCCCATGTGCAAAGGAAAACCTAACACAGCTGGAAATCTTTCTTAATGACTCCCAAAAGTCAAAGGAAACTAATAATGCAATAATAGTGACTTCAATTTAGGCCTATAGAAGACTATAGTTAACATCTCCTGGGTGTGACAGGTGAGGATTCTGATAACCATAATGTCTAAATACTAGAAACAGTACATGAAATCTAAACCAAATAAGTGGGTTATTAAACTCCCAATTCTGAAATTGTACTGCAATGTTTACCTTGACCTCACATCCCTTGTGTACAAAGACCACCCTATGTACTGTGTTAATTTTTACACCAGTCTTTTCTATTTCAGACACCTGAGTCAGCTGGGATTTGCTGCTTGTGACACATACAGTGAAAGCAAAAAAGGCAATCCCTGCCAATAGGAAAATGCACTAATCAACAAACCACCAAGGGGCTCTGTAAGGAGAACTTGTGACAACAACCTACTTTTTGTCGAACATAAGGGGTGGTGGCTGTTTGCTCACCCATGCAACTGTGCACACACAGAGGAGACTTTCTATAGGGAGCAAAAGACATGAAGGTCCCTATTCCCAGATCTGTAGCTGTGGGAAAATTAGTGAGTACTTGGGAGGAGTAGACACCTGTAACAAGCCTGGGTATTACTCAGGAACTTTTTCTTTGCTTCAAACTTCGATTTAAATTTTTTTTAGGCCCAAATTAGCTCCACCCCTTGCCAGTATCTTCCCATTGCACTTACAGAAAATAGAAATCTCCCTATTTGTCTTTTTAAAAACTATAATTAGGCTGAACTTTAGGTTTCACATTTAATGTTGCAGTTTGTCATTTTTAAAGTGCTGCTAGACTTTGCAAAATTGCAATGATTCCTGGCATTTTCTTTGCTTTTTTGGCATTTTTCAGGCCCAGCAATTAGCTCCAGCCTTAGCCAAAACTGCTCAACTCTGCAGAAATTTGGCCATAAGCTGTAGTTTTTGCAGTGTGTTCAAGTCTACCTTTTTGAATAGAAGATGGTTGGAAATGGGGGATGATCGTGAGTTGGCCTTGATTACATGTCAGTGTGGTGTGTTACAGCCCTGAAAGGCAGAATACGTAGTCTCAACAAAAGGTGTAGGGTCGGTTAGGAGGAGGAAAAGACTTTGTGTTTTATTGCAATTATGATTTGCAACATAAGCAGCACAGGGCTCCAAAAATTACAACCTGCTCCTTTAATAGATCATTATAGTATCAATACAAAAACAAGGCCAGGCTGTGATGTTTGAGTATAAAGGGTTGGTTGCATTTCAAAACCTCTTCATCATGAACTGGTTGACAATTCTTTTTAATTTGATATCTCCCACTTATCAATGTATAACAAACACTGTTAAAGTATTTAAATGGTTCTAATCCAGACATGATCATGGATTGCACATTCTTGAATTAAAAAATACTCATTTTTTTCAGTAGAAAGAATCATACTTTAAATCTGTTTATAATTATCAAATTCCTGATAACCTCTAATATATAGTACATTCTAGACTGGAGCTTTGTGGCCTTCACATTGACTGTAAGCTCTGTGAATGACAGGGTCAGAAATGCAGAGTGTGCAGAAGGAAGCACTGGGCTTTAATCCATGGCACAGGGAGAGGCCTTCTGCCAGAGAATTAGGGAGCCTAATGGCTGGACACACTCTAATTTGTCTTGCCATGTGCAAAGGCATGCACCACTCTCATCCTGTTTCACTTATTAGTGGTCTCAGCCTGGTAATATAGACACAGAGGAGACCAAATGATAAGAGTGGAAGATTTAGATTAACAGGACAAGAGGACGAGACTGGTCAACTAGCTTATAATAGTACTTGTTAATTGGAATCCTACGAAAAAATGGATTGTAAGTGAACTGTAAAATAATACATTAAATATTTTGAAGGACTGACCACTAAGTGTAACTAAAGAAAATGCTTGTGTTTAATTATTTTTTCAGTATAACAGTGTTCTTTTCACATGGCCCTAATGTTTATATTGGTTATATTCATACGGCCCTAATGTTTATCCCTTTTTTTATCCTTTATTTTTATGACGGAACAGGTTAATGGGTTTGAACACTAGCCATGCGCACATACACTAACTTCAAAACACCCACAGCTGTGCCTTTTTTCTATTGTACTAGAATAAGAAAGGGAAGTTGATTTAGGTGACGTGCAAGGAAACATGGCAAAACAGTGACTAACAAAAAAAAGTGACTTCCAAACAATCTCGAGCATTAATCATGAGTTGTCACCTTACTGAGTTCTTTTTTTTCTTGTTTAACTGCTCTATAAAACAACAAGAGAAACTGAGTAGAGCCAACTGAGTGCACATTAAATGTAATAAATGAGTCTGCATGTTTAATGAAATCAAAATTAGAGCATGTGACCATGTCTCTGGTGTGCACTTTTCAAAAACTAGATCAGTGAGCATTGGTTCAGACTGTGGTTGGGAATACAGCCATATTGCTACGGTGACAAATTCCCCTGAAAGCGAGAGAGAAAGAGAGCAGGGCTCAGCAGGGGAGGTCTACAGAGAGATGTACACACGACTGGGACCACAAAACATACAGACACCTGAAAGTATACCAAACCTAAACACTGCATACATTAGTAAACCAAATTTGAGTGAATCCAGTTCAGGAAGGGAATATACATTTTAGGGTATTTACTGAACTGAAATTAGACCATTTCAAATGGTTATTTTAATAATAAAATCTAGTCAATTTTTTTTAAATATTATATTGCACAATTAAATGTTTTATTAAATGCCTGCTAATCTTGAGAGTCAAAAAAGGGGACTGAGCTCATGCTTTCTTATGCTTCTCTACTCTGTCCTTTCTGCAAGAGACAAGACAAAAAAAAAAGAGACATGCCAGCCTTTGGGTATTATGTAGCCAAAGTTTCCATGGTGAGAGTTCTCCACACCAGGGGAAGAGAAGAGAGGGAAAGTCCTGCTGTCCTAATTAGCAAATGAGAGAGAGAGAGAGAGAGAGAGAGAGAGAGAGAGAGAGAGAGAGAGAGAGAGACAAGCTTGAGGGGAATCACTGCCAAACAGGCAAGACTGGGAGTTTGGAGACTAATTAAACCTAATTATTTGATAGGTTTGATTCAGCAATAGCTGAAATTTTCAATTCCTCAATAACTTATTGGAAGCCACTGTGCAAATAGAGACATTTTAAAACACTTTAAACTAGAGCTGAATATTAGTACTGAAGTATAATGTCAGGAAACGACAATTATTTACTCATTATTATTGTATTCATTATTTTAATTATTTATTCATTTAGCAGATTTTGTTTTTGTACAAAGCAACTTAAAGTGATGGGAAATAAGCATTCAGACACATTTGTTTTTGTAATTTAAATATAATTCTAGTGCATATTGTATACCCAATTCAAATTTACACAAATGTCTTTTGACTCTGTGCTTATAAATTTGACCAAGAAAGTATGTATTCATAAGCATAAACAAAGAAATGTTTAATCTAGCCACAGGAGGTCACAAGGCAGTGTAATTTTTGTGACGGTCCCAAGCCCGGATAAATAGAGAGGGTTGTGTCAGGATGTAAATCTTTTGCCAAATTCAATATGCGAATCAATAACATGACTTCCATACCGGATCGGTCGGGGCCCAGGTTAACAACGAACGCCATCGGTGCCGTTGACCTACAGGGCACTGGTGGAAATTGGGCTACTGTTGGTCAAAGAAGGAGAGGAGGAAGGTGTGTTAGAGGAGGAAGGCGTGTCCATAGGCAGAGAGAGAAGAGGAAAGGCAGGAGTTTAGGACTGAAAGTAGGGACTTTGAATGTTGGTACGATGACAGGTAAAGGCAGAGAGCTGGTAGATATGATGCAGAGGAGGAAAGTCGACATTCTGTGTGTCCAGGAGACCAGGTGGAAAGGGAGCAAGGCTAGAAGCATTGGAGCAGGGTTTAAACTGTTTTATCATGGTGTGGACAGGAAGAGAAATGGAGTAGGAGTGATCCTGAAGGAGGAGTTTGTGAAGAATGTTCTGGAGGTAAAGAGAGTGTCAGATAGGTTGATGAGTCTGAAGCTGCAAATTGAAGGTGTGATGTTGAATATTGTTAGTGTTTACGCTCCACAAGTAGGTTGTGAGCAAGAGGAGAAAGACAGATTCTGGAGCAAGCTTGAGGAAGTGATGCAGAGTGTTCCCAGAGGTGAGAGAGTGGTGATAGGGGCAGACTTTAATGGACATGTTGGTGAAGGGAATAGTGGGGCTGAGGAAGTGATGGGCAGGTTTGGTCTTCAGGTAAGGAACCCAGAAGGACAGAGGTTGGTAGACTTTGCTAAAAGTATGGAGATGGCTGTGGTGAACACATACTTTCAGAAGAGGCAGGAACACAGGGTGACATATAAGAGTGGTGGCAGGAGCACACAGGTGAACTATATCTTATGTAGACACTGTAATCTGATGGAGATAAGCGATTGCAAAGTAGTGGTAGGAGAGAGTGTAGCTAGACAGCATAGGATGGTGGTGTGTAAGATGACTCTGGTGGTGAGGAAGATGAAGAGAACAAAGGCAGAGCAGAAGACAAAGTGGTGGAAGTTGGAAAAGAAAGAGTGCTGTGTGGTTTCCAGGGAGGAGTTGAGACAGACTTTAGGTGGTCAGGAGGTGCTTCCAGATGACTGGACTACTACAGCCAAAGTGATCAGGGAGACAGGTAGGAAGGTGCTAGGTGTGTCATCTGGAAGGAGGAAAGAAGACAAGGAGACTTGGTGGTGGAATGAGGAAGTTCAGGAGAGTATCCAGAGGAAGAGGTTAGCTAGGAAGAAGTGGGGCAGTGAGAGGATGGAGGAAAGTAGACAGGAATATAGGGAGATGCAGCGTGAGGTTAAGATAGAGGTGGCAAAGGCCAAACAGAAAGCTTATGAGGACATGTATGCAAGGTTAGATAGTAAGGAAGGTGAGAGGGATTTGTATCGGTTGGCGAGGCAGAGGGATAGAGATGGAAAGGATGTGCAACAGGTTAGAGTGATTAAAGATAGAGATCGAAATGTGTTGACAGATGACAGGAGGGTGAGGGAAAGATGGAAGGAGTACTTTGAGGAACTGATGAATGAGGAAAATGACAGGGAGAGAAGAGTAGTAGAGGCAAATATTGTTGAGCAGGAAGTAGAAAGGATTAGCAAGGGTGAAGTTAGGAGAGCTTTGAAGAGGATGAAGAGAGGAAAGGCGGTTGGTCCTGATGACATAGCAGTGGAGGTATGGAAGTGTCTAGGAGAGATGGCAGTAGAGTTTTTAACTAGGTTGTTGAACGAGGTCTTAGAGAGTGTGAGGATGCCTGAGGAATGAAGGAGAAGTGTTTTGGTGCCGATTTTTAAGAACAAGGGAGATGTGCAGAGTTGTGGAAACTACAGAGGTATTAAGCTGATGAGCCATACAATGAAGTTGTGGGAAAGAGTAGTGGAAGCAAGGCTAAGGGGAGAAGTGAGCATTTGTGAGCAGCAGTATGGTTTCATGCCAAGAAAGAGCACTACAGATGCAATATTTGCTTTGAGAATGTTGATGGAGAAGTACAGAGAGGGTCAGAAAGAGCTGCATTGTGTCTTTGTAGATTTAGAGAAAGCGTATGACAGGGTGCCAAGAGAGGAGCTGTGGTATTGTATGAGGAGGTCTGGAGTGGCAGAGAAGTATCTTAGAGTGGTGCAGGATATGTATGAGAGCAGTAGGACAGTGGTAAGGTGTGCGGTAGGTGTGACAGAGGAGTTCACGGTGAAGGTGGGACTGCATCAAGGATCGGCTCTGAGCCCCTTCTTGTTTGCGGTGGTGATGGACAGGCTGACAGATGAGGTAAGACAGGAATCTCCATGGACTATGATGTTTGCGGATGACATAATGAGGTAATGTTTGGCTGTATATTTGGGGTCACTGTATGCACATGTACACGCCTTCCCCAAACTGCTGTCACAAAGTTGGAAGCACATAATTGCACAGGATGTCTTTGTATGCTGTAGCATTACAATTTCACTTCACTGGAACTATGAGGCCTAAACATGTTCCAGCATGACAATACCCCTGGCCCATGAGGTCCATGAAGACATGGTTTTCCAAGGTTGGTGTGAAAGAACTCAAGTGGCCTGCAAAAAAACCCTCAGCCACACTGAACATGTTTAAGATGAACCCAGGTCTTCTTGCCCAACATCAATACCTATCAATACCAAAGTATATTGCCAAAATACATTAAAGTGTAAATTTGAAGTAGATATATGCATTGAAAATATATAACATAAAAACAAAAGTTACTTATTTCCCCTCAATGTACAACTGAAATATGATATAATCTATCTGAGTTCTTAGCTGTTGAGGGTTATATGTTCTACTCAAAGGCCCGGCAGCAGCCCTCTGGTAGACATGTGATTTTTATACACAACCTACTAATCACTAAGTGAACCTAAATTTCTAAGCTAATGCTACCTCATTTGTATTTGTATCAACCAGACATACAAAAAAATACTACCATATACAAAAAGCCCACGCAACAGTGACTGAATCTTTTAAAAAATGCTTTTGTGCCTTTTATTTCAAGCACTGAACACCTAATCCCCTCTTTTGTAGCAAAAATCTTTTGTGAGCTCTAACCATAACAGTTTGGCTCCTTTCAGAAATACTGTGTTTGCTGTAAAGTTACCAAGCTACAAAATTATATTTGAGGAAAGGAAACCTTCTCAAATTCTATAGATTTTTTTAAATTACACACTCATGCTGTTAAGAACCTTTTTACTTTCTGTTTATTTAGTCTGACTTTACACATATTTTCTTTCCTTCATGGAGAATGATCTTATTAGGAAGGAATGATACCAATGTCCATGACCAGAAATGACAAGATCTCAGCATAGCTGTGGACGTGGTTTGGGCCACATGAGGCATATCATGTTGCACCTATTGTAAATTAAACATAACTACATGCCATATCTCTCTCCCTGTGAAGCTCTCGTTCTCTTTTTCTAACACGGGCCAAAAAAGAGCATTCTAAATATTGCGGAAAGTTCCTAGCTTTATATGATGAGTGTGTTAAAAGAGCAACATGAAGATAAAGTGAGTGTAGGAGAGAAATGGAATGAGAGAGAATGAGAAAGGGGCCACCCAGCCTCACTAATGACTCCATTCCCAAGAGCCTAATCAAAGATCTGTACATCTAATTGCTGTCAAGTCAATGCTTGCCACCTGCCACGTCATGCCGCACATGTGCTCCCCCCTCTCTCCACAAGCCTTTCCAGACCCATCCATCATCACATGGCCGAGAGCAGAGATATCGCAACCTGCCAGGCAACCTGCAGTCTCCATACTGCCCAGCCTCCCTCTCTCTCTCTCTCTCTCTCTCTCTCTCTCTCTCTCTCTCTCTCTCTCTCTCTCTCTCTCTCTCTCTCTCACACACACACACACACACACACACACACACACACACACACACACTGCAAATGTTTGTGCAGTGGATCTTATTAGTCATAAAGTAAGGAGCTGCCTGGATTACTTTTACTCGCTGTTGGAATCAAATCAAATGGAGCCATAATTAGCACAGCACCAAGCATAACATGATGTAAAGTTCCTTAAGTGCAAGATCGACATGACACGTGACACATGTACTAGCATAGTTCTAGACCTGTTCACTTCCTGTTCGTTGCCTTTTGAATAATGTCCAGATTCCTGCACCTTATCCAGACCTTGTTGAAGTTTTCAGTAAAATGAAAGCACCAGAATTGCCTCCTCATAGACCATGGGACTGCCATTGACCTCCTACCTGGAGCCTCACCCCCATGTAGCATAGACTCAGCTATCAGCTGTCAGTCCCAGAACCCAAGAAAACAGAGGACTATGTGAAGGAGACACTGGCTTTGAGTTCCATTTGTCCCTCTACTTCTTCCACAGCTGCAAGATTTTTTTTGTAGAGAAAAAGGATGGGGTACTCAGACCCCGCATTGCCTGAAGACAGTTACCATCAAGTACCAATATCCCTTGCCACTGTTCTCCTTAACATTTGATCAGGTACAAGGTGTACAGGTTCTTTTGGATCAGAGAGATGGATGCAGTTCATAAGGTCTTGTTAAGTCTGTGAACAATATCCAACATCCTGGCATCTGCCCACAGGTTTAGTAGAACCACTGCCCATACCTCATTTTGCCTATTTCCATGCTGCAACAGATTTTTTATATTGATCTGCCCATATCTAGAGAATATATCATTGACTGCTTTTCAAATCCGTCACCTAATGCTTCTACTCAAACTCCCCACATGGCCATGAAAAGATCAGAAGTGAAGGTTTAGTCACTATGGTGATGAATGGTCAAGTGGGGTTCTTAAACTAGAACATCGGAAGATCTCATAGGTTGTACTACTGGAACAGAATGGCACTGCTACCTTTCCTGAGCAGAATATGCTCAAAATTCTCTTTCCAGAACAACAGAAAAATGAAAGTCTACCAGAAAACCTACTTTAATAGGCTAGTATCATTAATATCACAATCTGTAATGGTTTACTCTCTCGAAATCTTTTTCAGTGTTGTCATGCATAGTTGGGTTAACTAACCTGTCCTCAATATCAAATGGGACACTAAGATATTCCCATGAAACATGTCACAAACATCTCATTACAATGAAGCTCTGACACCTCCACCAAACCCACCAAACACTGTGACAGAAAACTAATCACTAGCAAGGGAACCTTCAAATGACTTGAGTTAATTTGCTAATAATGCCACAGATGTTACATTACAAACCTTACACAAGCTGAAGAAGTCTGAGTGAGTCAGCAGGCTCTACTAATTATCTTGTTAGAGATTCCAGCTGAAGCTGCTCTATACAAAAACATGCCTGACTGGTACCAGTGGGAGTTGGGTTGGGTGTACCATGACAAGCCTGAACAGGAATCAATGTTTCAGTTGGGATCAAGATGGGAATAAGATGCCTGAATGTGTGTTCAGATTACTGAGTCAGGTAGGTGAGTCACTGAGTGACATCATCTCTTAGGCCTAGGCCTGGGTTTTCCACTTATACATCTTGATCTAAAGGGCATACTAGTTGAGAGTGGCTAAATCAGGTATTATCAAGTGTTTCAAGACGTGAAGACAGGTTTCTGAGAAAACAGAGGCAGAATAAAAAGCCATCATGCACACTAAGTCCTTGAATCAGACTAGACCTATAAAAATGCAGTGCTTTTACAGCAGGCAAACTAAGAGTTTTTGAGAGTGTATTGAGAGTACTACAACTATGGGCAATAATATACACTTATATTCATCTAGTTGATCTAACAACCACATTCATTCGTTTATTCTCCATTTATTTTCCTTCTACTTCTCCTGGTGGGGGTCATGGTGGCAACAGTCTGAGAAGGTCAGCCTAAATTTCTCTATCCCTGGCCACGGATTCAAGATCCTTCTGGGGATCCCCTGCTGTTCCCAAGCCAATCTCCAGCGGGTCCTTGGTCTGTGCCAGGGTCTCCATCCAGTGGGATTTGTCTGATACAGAGAGAACATTTTCTTTTCATTTGGAAGATGCTTTCATCCAAAGAGTATTAAAAGCAGCCCTGCCATCAGGGAGAGAGAACGAGGGTAGATGTCGCAGGCCTGAGCTCGTTGGAGGTTCCAGGGGATGCACTTTATGTAAGGAATAATTGAAGATGGACCGTTGAGTGAGTTCAGGCTTTTTTTTTTGTTTCATGCTGAAAATATAAAAAATATTAATATAAATTAATATTGATAAGCCTACTTGTTCACAGGGTTTTCATTTTTATTACTGCAGAAAATACAATGAATAAATAAATAAGTATTGATACTTGTTCACGGGCTTAACACATGTGCTCTCTTTCTTTTTTTCTTGCTCTCTCTTCAATAACTGCATGTCAATGGCTTAAGCCTCCGCTTCACCTCGGGCCGCATTACCACCTCGGGTGCACATTATTTTTCTAATAATTCAACGGCCTGTCGTCAATTATTACTTACTTATTTCTGGAAAATCTATATTTTCTGTCATTTTGTTTGTTGTTAGATCTGTGTGCTGTGGTGGACAGTGGGCTAACATTTCCGTTATTTCAGTTAACTTGGCGAAGTGATATGGAACTATAATGCGGTCAAGACCTGACTGGAACTACTTTAGCTGTGCATTTACTGAAAAATAACTGCACACCTCAGAATGTCTGTCAGCCAATCAGAATCGAGAATTCAACAGCACTCTGGTATAAGCATATTTATACTTGAGTTGAGTTCAGATGATAAAATGTATTCTTCATCAGAGGTCAAAGTTGACAAAGCCTCCATGTCTGTTATACTTTTACACCCTGCATTTGGAAACTCACACATATACAGTGGACATATTGCATATACATGCATATGTAATGGTTCAGGTCTGTCATTGATGGAAAATTGGGCTGGTTCTTAAAAACACTGACACCACTCCGGAGTGGCACAACAGAAAAGCGTCGTGAGTTCAAATCCAGACAATGCCTCAGCCATCTGTGCCCAGGAGTCCAGAAAGCAAAACTGGCAGCGGTCTCTGAGTGGGAGGGATGGCATACTCTATTCTCTGTCAATCACTGTGACATTAACCAATTGTGGCTGCCTCTGAGCACATGTATGCGGAAGAGGCAAGATAGCGCTTTCCTCCAAGTGTGTTATGCTGCCCTGTGATGTAGCATGAGCAGTTAAAAAAGATGGGGTGGCTGGCTTCATGTGTCTCAATGGAATCATGTGTTAGCCTTCACCCTCCCCAGAGGATAACTGTCATGTGATGAGAGAGCTGGCTAATGGATGAAAATTGGCAAATGATCAAACTGACTGGAGAAAATGGGGGGCAAAAAATCACCAGTGGGGAAAAAAAGTCATGGGAGCTCTGAGCTTTTACCAACTTTCATGAAAAGTACATTTAAAAGTACAGTAAATATGGGGCGGCTGTGGCTCAGGTGGTACAGCGGGTTGTCCACTAATTGTAGGGTTGGCGGTTCAATTCCTGGCCCACATGACTCCATGTGCCGAAGTGCCCTTGGGCAAGACACTGAACCCCAAGTTGCTCCCGATGGCAGGCAAGTGCCTTGCATGGTAGCTCTGCTGCCATTGGTGCGTGAGTGTGTGTGTGAATGGGTGAATGAGACACAGTGTAAAGTGCTTTGTGAACCGCAAAGGTTAAAAGGCGCTATATAAGTGCAGACCAGTAAATCTTTACTTATAAATCCAATTATAATCTGTTAACAATCTGACTTGATCTGAAACCAAGCACTGATACTATTCAGCTATTCAGTTCACATAGGCATGAGTCGTGATGATGATGATGCAACCAGTCCTAAATACTCTCACATATCGTGACAGCAGATGAGATCTCAGAAATCTAATTTGATGAGTCACATATTTGGCTAACCATCAGATCGACAGTTTCTATAACAACCAGAAAAAGCCCTTATCTAACTGCTGTCTCTTATGGACAATCATGAAATTAATCATATCCTTATATCCATCAAATTGCAGTGTATGCAATGTCTGCGTTACACTGTTTGTGTGTGTATACATTTGTTTAAAGATCTCATATCTTATAACTGCACAGATCAATTTAGTTAAAATATTATTTTTAAAAAAGGACAACAACAAGAACATGATGAACCACTGACAGTAAAGCAGAGTAGCATCAAATCCGAGCTGTGTTACACGTTGGCAGTGACGCAGCATACGGGAAGAAGAAGAAAAATGCAAACAAGCACTTCTGCTTGACTTAATGCCTTACGCAAACTAGAAAGGACAAACTAGAATGAGGGTGGAAAAAAAACAGCATGATGTAAAGTCTAAAATTATCCTGACAATTATAATATGCACTGCATATCATTATGATTAAAAGGCTGTCACATGAAATATATGAATCTCTCCTCTGGCACCAGAGTGACAATAATAGCCTTGTTGGAGCAAGAGCTCCCAAAAGGCAATCAGCCAAGAGTAGAAGAAACCGTAATCCGACTGTGGTCCAGTTGTTTCATAAGCTCCAGCTACTCAAAAGGCTGACGGAGCACTGCCAAGTGCATGAATCACTCATTATGGCAAATATAAAAAGAAAACCTGTTTACTATTATCACTCAGGCTTTTTCACGTGTTAGTATTATCTAATTTCCTATTATGATCACCTTTCGTTATCTTACAGTAGCTCAGTACTACTACTATTGTTATTTCCTAGCAGAGATCATTTACAAAAGCATCTTGAAGTGTTATTGGCAGGCAATGGCTTTCTTTCAAAAGCGAGTCAATACCATTCAGAGCTGAATGACAGGAAATGACCTTAAGAGTTTATCCCAAGTTCCAGAGTAACTTAACACAATATGAGGCATTTCTTTGCCCATGGAAGCCTTTGTTATTCCACGTAGTCACTAGAACTCTCGTGTGTTTATTTCTGAGCATGTTTTTTAGTGGGCTGCTGCTTAAATCATGAAGCGCAGACCAATTGAAATGTCTCGCTTGCACAAAAAAAAAAAAAAAAAAAAAAAAAAAAAAAAGGAAGAGGGAAAACAAGCTCCCTGGTGGAACTCTGGAGAACTGTAACCTCAGTGTTGAGACAGCTGCTCCTCTGACTTCGACTCACAACAGGTTGTCTGATTCATCTTCTGACTCACGGCTTGGACCTTAACGCTGTGCCATAACATGTGATTTACTGACAGCCATTCATTTAGCTATTCATGTCTTTCCTAGTGCAAATAGCAAAAAGAGCAAAATAGTCATCCGCAATGTGAGATTGCAAATTTTTTTTTGAGCAGTGCATAACAGCTCACTACACAAATGTGTTGCAGCACTAATTTTTTTACTCCGAACTTTAACCCAAAAATTGGCATCAGATTTATACAACAGTTGTTCCACTGTTAGAAGGAAATTACTAATGTAGCAACCTTTATATAAAGGTCTTGACATTTCCATATCATTCATTGGTATGTCCATATTCACGTATAGTAATAATTTCTAGCAGTATAAGCATATTTTAATATGGGCCTTGTCACCTGTCATTTTATATATCACAGAAAAGTTTATTAAAGCATTTTTTTTCAAAACCTCATGTCTTGAGCACTTTGTGGAGTTCTTCCCCCAAAGGTTGTCTATTATACAGGTCTAACTCAGAAAATCATTAAGTTTGTGTGACTTTCTGGACAGCCCAGTGCAAGAGGGGAGAAAAAGTTCACGTATCACTTTCAATTAACAATAATGAGCAGTTCTGTGTGACCCTCTGAACTGCACTGGCAAAGGTTTCTTCCTCTATAACGCATGCTATTTTTCTTGAAATTTCAGCAAAAGCCTCAGTTTGTGTCTTGACCAGAGATTTGGCTGGAATACCCCCCCCATTTTTTTTTTTTTTTTTAGCAATGACTGCCTTTAAATTGTTAAATCCAGTTAAATAAATTCTAATAACAATAAATCTCATAACTCTTGTTTATACCAGAAAAATATATCCAATTATAGCACATTTTATATATACATATATATATATACATATACATACACATATATATATATATATATATATATATATATATATATATATATATATACATATATACACATATATACATATACATATATATATACATATATATATACATATATATATATACATATATATATACATATATATATATACATATATACAGGTGCATCTCAATAAATTAGAATGTCGTGGAAAAGTTCATTTATTTCAGTAATTCAACTCAAATTGTGAAACTCGTGTATTAAATAAATTCAGTGCCACAGACTGAAGTAGTTTAAGTCTTTGGTTCTTTTAATTGTGATGATTTTGGTTTACATTTAACAAAAACCCACCAATTCACTATCTCAACAAATTAGAATATGGTGACATGCCAATCAGCTAATCAACTCAAAACACCTGCAAAGGTTTCCTGAGCCTTCAAAATGGTCTCTCAGTTTGGTTCACTAGGTAAGCCACAAACATTCATTGCCAAAGAAGCTGGCTGTTCACAGAGTGCTGTATCCAAGCATGTTAACAGAAAGTTGAGTGGAAGGAAAAAGTGTGGAAGAAAAAGATGCACAACCAACCGAGAGAACCGAAGCCTTATGAGGATTGTCAAGCAAAATCGATTCAAGAATTTGAGTGAACTTCACAAGGAATGGACTGAGGCTGGGGTCAAGGCATCAAGAGCCACCACACACAGACGTGTCAAGGAATTTGGCTACAGTTGTCGTATTCCTCTTGTTAAGCCACTCCTGAACCACAGACAACGTCAGAGGCGTCTTACCTGGGCTAAGGAGAAGAAGAACTGGACTGTTGCCCAGTGGTCCAAAGTCCTCTTTTCAGATGAAAGCAAGTTTTGTATTTCATTTGGAAACCAAGGTCCTAGAGTCTGGAGGAAGGGTGGAGAAGCTCATAGCCCAAGTTGCTTGAAGTCCAGTGTTAAGTTTCCACAGTCTGTGATGATTTGGGGTGCAATTTCATCTGCTGGTGTTGGTCCATTGTGTTTTTTGAAAACCAAAGTCACTGCACCCATTTACCAAGAAATTTTGGAGCACTTCATGCTTCCTTCTGCTGACCAGCTTTTTGAAGATGCTGATTTCATTTTCCAGCAGGATTTGGCACCTGCCCACACTGCCAAAAGCACCAAAAGTTGGTTAAATGACCATGGTGTTGGTGTGCTTGACTGGCCAGCAAACTCACCACACCTGAACCCCATAGAGAATCTATGGGGTATTGTCAAGAGGAAAATGAGAAACAAGAGACCAAAAAATGCAGATGAGCTGAAGGCCACTGTCAAAGAAACCTGGGCCTCCATACCACCTCAGCAGTGCCACAAACTGATCACCTCCATGCCACGCCGAATTGAGGCAGTAATTAAAGCAAAAGGAGCCCCTACCAAGTATTGAGTACATGTACAGTAAATGAACATACTTTCCAGAAGGCCAACAATTCACTAAAAATGTTTTTTTATTGGTCTTATGAAATATTCTAATTTGTTGAGATAGTGAATTGGTGGGTTTTTGTTAAATGTGAGCCAAAATCATCACAATTAAAAGAACCAAAGACTTAAACTACTTCAGTCTGTGTGCATTGAATTTATTTAATACACGAGTTTCACAATTTGAGTTGAATTACTGAAATAAATGAACGTTTCCATCACATTCTAATTTATTGAGATGCACACATATACATATATATATATATATATATATATATACACATATACATATACATATATATATATATATATATATATATATATATATATATATATATATATATATATATATATATACACATACATATATATATACATACATACATATATACATATACATATACATATATATATATACATATATATATATACATATATATATATATATATATATATATATATATATATATATATATATATATATATATATATATATATATATATATATATATATATATATATATATATATATATATACAACCCCAATACCAAAAAGCACTGTGTAAATTGGGACGCTGTGTAAAATGTAAATAAAAACAGAATGCAATGATTTGCACTTCCATAGGCACTAATGCAGCCCCATACCATCAGAGATGCAGGCTTTTGAAATGAGTGCTGATAAAAAGACGGATGGTCCCTCTCCTCTTTAGTCCTCTTTGGTTTAGAGGATGCGGCATCCATGGTTTCCAAAAAGAATTTCGTCTGACCACAGAACAGTTTTCCACTTTGCCTCAGTCCATTTTAAATGAGCTTTGGCCCAGAAAAGACGGCGGCATTTCTGGATCATGTTCACATATGGCCTCTTCTTTGCATGATAGAGCTTTAACCTGCATTTGTGGATGGCACGGTGAACTGTGTTCACAGACAGTGAGTTCTGTAGGTGTTTTTATGAGCTCATGGAGTGATTTCTATTACAGAATCATGCCTGTTTTTAATGCAGTGCCACCTGAGGGCCCGAAGATCACGGGCATGCAGTATTGATTTTCGCCCTTGTCCCTTGCGCACAATGATTACTCCAGATTCTTGGAATCTTTTGATGATATTATGTACTGTAGATGATGAGATATTCAAAGTCTTCGCAATTTTACGTTGAGGAACATTATTCTGAAATTGTTCCACAATTTGTAGCTGCAGTTTTTTGCAGATTGGTGAACCTCTGCCCACCTTTACTGCTGAAAGACTCTGCCTCTCTAAGATACTTATTTTTATACCCAATCATGTTACTTACTTGTTGCCAATTAACCTCCAGCTGTTTCTTTTTAGTAACACTTACTTTTCTAGCCTTTTGTTGCCCCCGTGCCAACTTTTTGCCTTGTTTTTTTCTTAAAATGGTTTCCTCAGTTTAAACATTTAATATGTTTTCTATGTTCTATTGTAAATAACACATGGGTTTATGAGATTTGCAAATCATTGCATTCTGTATTTATTTACATTGTTTAGTTACAATGTTATATATAATTTCTCAAAGTTGATGTGTTGGAAGCAGGAAAAATGGGCAAGCGGTCAGAGTGCCCATGCAATGATGTGAGCAATGGACCATGGAGCAGTGGAAGAAGGTGGCCTGGTCTGATGAATCACATTTTCTTTTACATCATATGGATGGCCAGGTGCATGAATGTCGCTTACCTGGTGAAGAGATGGCACCAGGATGCTCTATGGGAAGAAGGCAAGCCAGAGCAGACAGTGTGAGGCTCTGGGCAATGTTCTGCCGGGAAATCTTGGGTCCTGGCATTCATGTGGATGTTACTTTGACACATAAAGCGGCTTTTCAATAAGGATGTTTTCTGCTGCAAGTCTACACTCCAGGAACGAAATGCTTTAGTCAGTAGCAGCAATGTCTGAGATAGTGGAGATAAAGGCACATCCCTGGTCTTATTGATCAGGTATCTTGGGTTTTAAATGCTTCAAAGGAAAACAAAGTGATAATGATCTGCAAATTATGTGAGCCAAAATATGTGGAGATATCGGCATTTCACAGCTCGACATCTGACTTGCGTAAACAGGTACAGGTAAGCCATTAGCTAGCTAGTCAGATCGTTTGATGTTTTACAGTATAAAAGTTCTGTATTAAACTTAAGATGTCTCTTGAAGGTTCAGTAGCAATTTGGCTTTTGTGTTAAATATATCCAAATGGTGTTACAGCCAAGGGTAGATCATAATAGTCTAGAAGGGCTAAGCCCCTGCTGTCTCTCAAAGATTAAAAAAAAAAAAAAAATCAATATAATTTTTTTTTGGCATCCACATCATCTTATTTGCAGTTTAATGGGTATTGTTAGTGGTAGTATTGGTAGTAGTGGTAGTATTGTGTATATTTTGGATTTCTGTGAAACCGAGTGCAATAACACCACCATCTGCCACTGGTTACAGCCTATAGGTAATGCTCAGGATAATGTGTAAGGGGATCTTTGCTAGATAGCTAACTAGGTAGCTAGAAGCATGTATGAATTAACATGAGCAAGGCACTTTGTTCCCAGTTAGGAATAAACTTAGCAACAATTTAGCTAGCCAGCTAACAGCCTTTCTTTATATACTGTTGATAATGTAGATGGTGTTCAATTCAGCAAAGCTCACTTGGTTAGTTAATATAATTGTTCAAATATCAGTCACATATAGAACATTTTTGAATTATTTTTTTGTTAATCGCCGACATATTAAAAAGAAATTTGTAAAGGCTTGAACTAGCTTATACTAACTTCTCACTAACAGGTTTTTAGCTTGATCATATTTTTAGATCCTGACCTTTTTGTGCTAACATGAGGATATATCTGGAAGTTGCTTTGGATAAGGGCATCTGCTATATAGTGGGGGGGGGAAGTATTTGATCCCCTGCTGATTTTGTACGTTTGCCCACTGACAAAGAAATGATCAGTCTATAATTTTAATGGTAGGTGTATTTTAACAGTGAGAGACAGAATAACAGCAAAAAAATCCAGAAAAACGCATTTCAAAAAAAGTTATAAATTGATTTGCATTTTAATGAGGGAAATAAGTATTTGATCCCCTATCAATCAGCAAGATTTCTGGCTCCCAGGTGTCTTTTACACAGGTAAAGAGCTGAGATTAGGAGCACTCACAAGGGAGTGCTCCTAATCTCAGCTTGTTACCTGGATAAAAAACACCTGTCCACAGAAGCAATCAATCAATCAGATTCCAAACTCTCCACCATGGCCAAGACCAAAGAGCTGTCCAAGGATGTCAGGGACAAGATTGTAGATCTACACAGGGCTGGAATGAGCTACAAGACCATCGGCAAGCAGCTTGGTGAGAAGGTGACAACAGCTGGTGCGATTATTCGCAAATGGAAGAAACTGTCAGTCTCCCTCGGTCTGGGGCTCCATGCAAGATCTCACCTCATGGAGTTTCAGTGATCATGAGAACGGTGAGGAATCAGGCCAGAACTACACGGGAGGATCTTGTTAATGATCTCAAGGCAGCTGGGACCATAGTCACCAAGAAAACAATTGGTAACACACTACGCCATGAAGGACTGACATCCTGCAGTGCCTGCAAGGTCCCCCTGTTCAAGAAAGCATATGTACAGGCCTCTCTGAAGTTTGCCAATGAACATCTGAATGTGTTGTGGTCAGATGAGACCAAAATCAAGCTCTTTGGCATCAACTCAACTCGCTGTGTTTGGAGGAGGTGCAATGCTGCCTATGACCCCAAGAACACCATCCCCACCGTCAAAGATGGAGGTGGGAACATTATGCTTTGGGGGTGTTTTTCTGCTAAGGGGTCAGGACAACTGCACCGCATCAAAGGGACGATGGACGGGGCCATGTACCGTCAAATCTTGGGTGAGAACCTCCTTCCCTCAGCCAGGGCATTGAAAATGGCCTTAATGACTTGGAGAGGATCTGCAAAGAGGAGTGGGACAAAATCCCTCCTGAGATGTGTGCAAACCTGGTGGCCAACATTAAGAAACGTCTGACCTCTGTGATTGCCAACAAGGGTTTTGCCACCAAGTACTAAGTCAAAGGGGTCAAATACTTATTTCCCTCATTAAAATGCAAATCAATTTATAACTTTTTTGAAATGCGTTTTTCTGGATTTTTTTGTTGTTATTCTGTCTCTCACTGTTAAAATACACCTACCATTAAAATTATAGACTGATCATTTCTTTGTCAGTGGGCAAACGTACAAAATCAGCAGGGGATCACATACTTTTTCCCCCCACTGTATGCTGTAAATGTAAATGGAGATGGAGAAAGAGAAAACCCATATATGAAAAAGCAAACAACTAGACCACTCTTAAAGACCCCTTTTTGACCCTTTCAATTGTGTGGAGGTCATGATACAGAAAAAAGCACACTGAAGTTTTTGTGAAGAGTTTACATAATCAAAGCTGCATACAGCATTAAGACAATGAGTAGGTCCATAAAGCTACTTTGTGTAATATAGAGAGCAATCAGAACAAGAAATATAGTAGTTTGGCTTGAATGTTTTATTGGTAATAGGTGAAAAACAAATCATAATTGAATCAGGGAAGAATAAAATATTCTAAAAATGGTGTGGATACACCATGAAGAGTGTTAACTGTGATAAACAGTGGCTTAGTGGTTAGTATGTTTGCCTCGCACCTCTGGGGTTGGGGGTTTGAATCCTCCCTGCGCCTTGTGTAGGCTCCAGGCCTCCCCTACATGGGATGGGTGGATCTTGTTAGATCTACACCTTTGCAAACCCCATAAAAAGCAAATGCCTTATGTTGTGTTCAGTTGCTGGGAAATGTTATGTTATATTTATCTGACACGTGTCTACATATATTATATTTTATATTTAACACATACACTATATGGCCAAAGGTACAGTATGTAGACACCTGACCATCACACATATGTGTTGCCACAAACTGTTGCCACAAAGTTGGAAGCACACAATTGCACAGGATGTCTTTGTATGCTGTAGAATTAAGATTTCCCTTCACTGGAACTAAGAAGCCCAAACATGTTCCAGCATGACAATGCCCCTAAGCACAAAGTGAGGTCCATGAAGACATGGTTTGCCAAGGTTGGTGTGGAAAAACTTGAATGGCCTGCACAGAGCCCTGAACTCAACCCTACTGGGATGAATTGGAACACTGACTACACGCCAGGCCCTGCAGGCCATTGTCCTTGCTCTCTGGAGATCAAAGATGGCATTACTCTCTCCCCTTTCAGTAAGTGTGTCTTGGAGGAAGCCCTAACCCTGCCTTGGTGGTAGCGTGATAGGGGAGAGATTTGGCACTGACTAAAATTAGGGAGTAAAATGAGGTAAAAACATTTGCATTCTTTGTTCTTACTTGAGCACAAAGGTTGTTTTTTTTCTGCTGCTTCAAAAACAAGTCTTACAGCAAGGATCCATTCACACAAATCTTCATGTACATTTATGTTAGGGTGAATGTCAAAATATTTGTAATTCAACTGATATAGATACCTGTCTTAATCTTCTCCTGAATGTCCACCCACTGCTGAATTTAATCTGCTCTAGTCTCAGGCTATGTGCGTGTGGGTGGAGGAGATCAGCGGAGCAGTCCTTCTTCATGTGGGCCTGAGGGTGAGAGGGTATTAGGGGAGAGGTGAGCAACAACTGTTGCCCCAGGTTACTAAGTAACCAGGGCGATTGCCACCCTCCTCGAGGCCTCTCACACAACCCTTCAGCTCCACATCCACCTCTTTCTGAGAACAATCTTCAGTTCCCAACTCAGCTGTGATGTGTTTACAACAGCGTTTAGTGGGATATGCTGGTATGGTATAAGAGTCAAAGACAGTACATGTGTCCGATGCTGTTCATTTTACAGACAATTATATTGTCTCAACAGGTGTGTATTAAGGGAGAAAAAAGTCTAACATAGAAATTAATAAAAGCAGTATGGCATGTTCTTTTTTGACCCATATATGTGTGGCAGACATGATGAAATTCTGACACATATGATTTTCTGCAATGCTTTCCTGAACTGTAAAATGTTCATCTTTTGGTTTTTTGTTTTTCATCTCATTTACAAAAAATGTTACAGCATTTTACAGGCTGGTTACATCCAGAAGTGAAAAGAGGCAAAATTGCATTTATTGATTTCATTTCAACCCCAGTGAAAAACACCAACATACTGATTTCAACTGCATTTAATTAACTTTTTTTTTCTGCATTTTTAATTTTTTGTAGTTCAACCCTGTTATTACTTACGAGTCATTCTCTCACCAGCCTCTCAGCCCATATAAATGATTATACAGTTAGCATTGTTAAATATTGGCATGCTGCTGTTAATCCACTTTTTAATAGCCTTTGAGCGTCCTCCATACAAGTCCCTGTGAAGTCCCTTGTTAGTATAGAAATGATAATGTATTAGAATGAGTGCTTTAATATAATTAATCATTTTATGTTACAGCCAAAACTACGGTCAGAGCTGTGCAACTGATTAAACAATTCAACAGTGCTGTGGTAAAGGTGACATGAAGATAAAAGACAACTTTACTTATACCCTATGAAAAGTGAATAATTTGTGAAATAAAAATAGACTGAGCCCTTTCACTATAAAGGCAAAACAAATGCATTTAGAAGTAGTAGTTTGAAAACAAACTTAAAAAAAAAAAAAATTGTAATTTAGTAACTGACCTCAGAACCTGTGTTGGCTAAATATACGTGTACATCATTAACACAACTTAGATGCCAGTGGTGTGATGATGCTCTGAATACTAAGATAGCAGATGGACATAGTAATATTGTCCTCTGCAAACTTCTCCTGTGATGTGGATGCCAAAGAAACAATAAACACCTTCTGTGCCAAACCACTCTAACAGATCAGTATGCACAAGCCATCTCTTCTGTGTTTGTTTACTGACCTTGAGTGCATGAGAGGCACTGAAACAGGGCGATCAGGACTCCTCACTGTGACTTTGGGAGACATCACACTGCCAAGCACTAACTTTGATCAGCTAATTTCTATGCACCAGGACTGTGAGTGTCTTAAATTTAAACCGTGTCTCTCAGGATGAAGTTAGGGTGCAATTTGCAGACCTAAAAGTGGAGAAATATGAACACACACATAAAAACAACCGGGACGTTCTCTGGAGTTATAGGAGCTGCAGGCCTGATAAGTGGCCAAACGTTACTGTTTCTATAGTAAGTAAGAGCTCATTCGGTGGGACTTGTATGAAGGATGCGATTACTCTAATGCTAATAAACAGACTAAAATAACGTGTTATTTAGAAAAGACTTTGGAATAGGGACCCCACATAATCTAAGACTAATAATAAATGAATTCAAAACATGTTATTTAACAAAGAAAAATGTATAATACTTGATATGGTGAATCTTTCTGTAAGGAGATGCAACATTTACTAAAAGAGCCTTTAGTGTCAGCACTTTGTGACAGTCAGTAAGTTTTCCACCTTCAGGACAGAGGACTTACCGGTTTCTCGATAACATGATAAGGTGCATTAAATTGTTTTAAAGCCCTTTTCCTCCTGACCCTTAAGAAAAAGAAAAAAGTGAGACTGTTGAGATAGTGACAGTTTATAGCTGCTAGAATATAAGTGATAACAGGAACTAACGTGTCTCGTGGATGTTCTACAATAAATGTTGCTATAAATGGTTATTCATTTATAAATTTAACAATTTTACAATTTGGGACATGCTGTTTTTGGAAAATAATCAAGGTGGTAACAGTAGCTCTATTTAGATCTACAAATGTTTTTATTTATTTTATTTATTTTTTATTTGGTTTAACTGGCTCTTGTGACCAGTCTTGACCTTTTGACTGGATTTCTTCATGTTATAGTATTTACAGTGAAAAGCCCTATCGTTTCATACTCTTTACTATAATAAATACTAAAGATATACTTATATATACTATATAAGTATATCTTCTACTAAAGGTTTTGCTTCAAATCCCCCGATTCGACTGATTAGAAGCGAGAAGAAATTAGAAAGTTAATTATTCAAATATATTCAAATGGAGTTTATGTAAATTTGTCAGTACCACATAAACAGAAACACAATAGCAGCGCTTAATGAATGAAAAGTTTTGGCCATGATGCGCTTGTTCAGATATTGGTGTCTCGGGAACAACTAGAAGTTTTACTGCTCCATGGGACACACTTACAGTGATATGTGAGTGGAACGGTCTGACAGTGCCACCCAAGCTGCAGTTAACGCAGCCAGACATGAACTCATGAATGAAAACACCAAATCTGCCCAGCGGTGTTGTCACACCTTGGATGAAATGTGGGATGTAATTGGGCCAATCTACTTACGTGGACTTTTTCTGTATTGAATATTAACGTTCCCAACTGCATCAAAGCACAACACTACTCCAGAACAATAACGTCAACAACAACCAAAACAATACAACCCAAATTCGGCCAAGAGCAGCTCACACTGCCACTATTTGGAAATTATGTAACTGTTTTCTGTTTATGTTCCAGGAACCTGGACAAAGTGTTCACATTAGCAAAGCAAACACATTTCTACAGGGTCAGGAGGAAAAGGGCTTGCACAATAGGGCACCACTGACACATGCAATACTGTACAAGCATTTTGGGACACTGTGAGGCGTTTTTCGATTTGCTCGACTGAATAAAGTTATTGCTCAAGTTGTCAGCATTCCATGTCCTACAACTGAGAGTAGAGGGAAGAGACCAAAAAGTTTCATTCCAATGCTTTTTTATAGGTTATTATTGGCACAAGGTTACTATCATCATTATTATTGGTATCATTTATAATTTCATTGTACTGCATCTTTTGAATTTTTATCAAGCGGTTTTTCACCCAAAAACATCAGTGCCTTGAAAAAATCCTATGAAAAGACTAAGAAGGTAGTCTTGTTAAAGAGGAAGGGGTGCCCTTTTAAGCAATGTTTGATCTCAGGGGCCAAGCATTTTTTCCAACTGTCCAAATGGACACTAAATACGCAATGACTGATAATTTAATCAGGTTTCTTTCCTTGTAAGTGATTAGTCAATTACTCAATTGATCATGTGAAAAATGGTTAAAAAGAAAGCCTGCAGATACTGCAGCTCTTAAGGGGTTGAGCTATGAAGACCCAAAAGATCGAGAAGAGCTGAAAGAATTTTACTAGAGATGCGCTATACATTTACACCTAACTGCTGAATGGTTAACATACTGTATATGTTTTAAATGGTACATACTGCCAAATGTCAAAGGTCTGACTTGAATTAAGGTAATTTCAAAATACTTAAAACTTAAACCTGTTCAAAAAATGTCAACACATGATATATATATATATATATATATATATATATATATATATATATATATATATATATATATATATATATATATATATATATATATATATATATATATATATATATAAACATATGAAAATGGGGGAGTGGGTATGTTTGCCTCGCGCCTCCGGGGATGGGGTGCCTCCTTTTACTTTTGGCCGTATAGTGTATCTATTTATTCGGCTATCTATCTATCTATCGATCTATCCATCTTTCTAGTATAACAGTCTATTAAAATGCTAAATACAGTAACACTATTTACATATATGACAAGTACATATTTTGCATAGTTTTATAGATAAATAAAAATAAAGAAAAACAAACCTGTATGTCAAAATCTGGCTATAATAACCTATGAATCAGTAGTTAAAATTACATGTATGTACCTCCTTCAAATGCTTTTCAAAGGAAAAAAAAAAACACTTTTCAGCATGAATCATTGTGTCAGCTTACCAAATGTTTTTGCATGGACTACATAACATAATATTTTATGAAATGGACTTTACAGTGATAAATTATTTAAAATAGAAAAATGTCTGCTGAGCCTCTAACTGAAAAGTAAAATTACATTTATGATATTCTGTTTGTAGTTAACTGGGTGGAAATAACGGTGTAAAAAAAAGTGTTTGATATCACAAATTTGTTTTTACACATTGTGGAAGTATGCAAGTTGAAATGTCCAAAACCTGAACTTTCATGTATTTGGATGACAATGCTGATCTCAGCTGAACTAATTCAGCAATGCTCTGCCTCAGGGTTCCTCCATTCTGATACTCTTCTAATATACAATTATAATACTTCATAACACATAATAAAATATGGAGTGTCAAAGCCCTGGTTTGAGGGTTGAGAAAGAGCTGAGATGATGTACTGGATGTGCTCAGACTTTCCATTAAATCTAGAACATCATATCCAAAACTTAGACCTATAATGTTTACGTCAGTCATTCTAAAGTTTCTGCTTTCTTAGTCAGTGTTTTTCCCCTAAACCTCAAAGACTATCTCTCTCTCATATACATACATACAGTACTGTGCAAAAGTTTTAGGCAACCTATTTTTTTTAGTACAAACTTTGTTATAGATTTTTTATTTTATGACTTCTACATTATCAAGTCAGTACAAAGAAACATTTTAGATTCCCAAACATTAGTTTTCTAGCACAAAATTAAATGTTACAGAAAAATGTTTGAATGTCATTAAAGAAAGCAGCATATTACATAAGAGACACTTTTCAGACAAAAAACACAATGAAGGCTTCTGGGTTTTGCTGCAAAAATAAGAAGCAAGTGCGAAAGTCAAAGTCTCCAGAAGAACTGTGGCTGGTTCTGCAAGACGCTCAATAAAACTTACCAGCTCATTTCCTTATAAAACTGCACAAATTGTACCGGAGAATACTATTTTTATTTTTATTTTTTTTGTCACACCAAATATTGACTTTGTTTCATTTACTACTGTTTATTGCTCTTGACTGTATTTTTTTTTAAAAATGCAGAAACATTTAATTGCATTACTTTGACATATTTATATATATAAAATGTTTTCTCTGGATTGGCACACTAACCTCATTAAAAGTGCAAAATACCATGACCTCGAGCACTAAAAGAGCAACAAATGTAAATTATGTAAATATGTGTATGACCACTGAATCATTCCTGCCTAATGGAATAACAACTCTCCCAGATGTCACACTACATCTAATGATTAGTAGTAAGCATAGGTGCACACTCATGAATTGAGTGTGCAGTTCAGGAGGAATCTTTTTATTCCTCACTAATAATCATAAGAAAATGAAAGCTTGTGTTTTGATTTGATATTATGTCTGACAAAATATTACAGGGTGTCAAATTATTATTAAGAAAGCTATTATTCACATTCGCATTGATTTCACATTGGTTCAGTCCCAAGCATCTGGGGCTTTGACAGAGCAATGAATATTTAAACAGGGAAGTCAAAAAGAGCTGCGCTCTATTGGACCTATAACACCTATTCCTTATTCATGTACCCTGACATGGGGACACTGTGTCCTAGTGTTTTACATCACATTAGATAATCTTATTCACTCTCTTTCAACTTCCAGTTATATCAGTCATTAAAAAAAAGTTCCTTTCCTAACTGTATTAAAATACTATTGCTTTTGGTTAGCTCAACTTCTTTATGATAGCATCTTAACATCTGTATTGTGTTAATGTCTCAAAAAACTGAAAGACCTTAAACACAACACAACAGGACATGTTTACAGATTCCTGGATATCTTACAAACTTTTGTAAGATTTCTTTTTTTTTTTTATTATAATCTTCCTTCCACGTTGTTGCATTCTAAATGGTCAGTACAGGGACCCTTCACTTTTCTCTGCCATAATACCTGAAACATCAGGAAGATTGCGAACTCGTTTACAGTACTCTAATGTGAATGAACGTTACCCGTAAATGTGGGATTGGATACAGATTTTGTGAATGGGAACAATGGCTTCCCCATATTACCTGTGGCATGCAGTAACCAGAATGTGAGAGTTGCATACCTGCTGCTTTTATTATGAGAGGATTAATGCTGAGAATGAGGCGCCAAGATTAACCGCACAATAGGTGTCTAAGAATTTGGCTGTTGTAGTGAATTCCAGCATTACAAGTGTTCCCGAGATTTCACAAAGGAAGTAGAATATAAGTGAGCACAGTGGAATGCCATCTATTCTTCACTGTGATGTTAAGAATGCAGGTTTGCATTGATTGTGGCTGGTTTTCCCCTTGCAGAGGATGATAAGTGTGTGAGAGAGAAACACAGCCAAAGACATACAGTAGAAGAGTGTTTTACACAGGTTACTGATGTCATCTTCAGCACGTGGAGGTGCTGGTTAAAGTCCAGAGCTGATTGATTGGACTACCAATTCCTGTCGTGTCAGTTAACAACCAGTAGCATGCATTTTTTTATAGGAGCACTTGAGGCTCCCGACTGGCACAAAGGAAAACAGTTTGCCTTATCGTCTGGAGAAAGTTCAAATCCTGACAATTCCACAGCAATCCGTGGCTGGGAGTCTAAGAGAACAAAATTCTGTGCGTGGGAGGGATGGTCTTACTCTCTTTAGCCTGTCTTGGATGTCTGTGAGCTCATGTGGCTGGCTTCACATGTCTCGGTGGAAGCATGTGTTGGCCTTAGCTGTCGTGTGATGATTGGTGGGATGGAACTGGTCAAGATTGGTCAAGAAAAATATGGTTAGGTTTTGTGAAGAACCGAAATGCTGTTTAGTTGTTGTTTGTTTTTTTTTATAATGGACATCTAAGTTTAGATTCTCTATACACTGGTTGCTAGTGGGTGGACCTTATTTCCTTAGTTTATTGCCAGTTGCCATAGTTTCACTATGTTTGGTGAAATATGGCAACACAAATTGCATCGTTAGCTATAGAAACTAAAAAGTAAGAGAGAAAAACACTAGTTATGCATGAAGATTTTATGGCCAAAAGTTTGTGGACACCTCAATCATCACAACCATATGCGCTCTTTGAACATCCCATTCCAGATCCTTTATTGTTATAATAATCTTCACTCTTCTGGGAAGGATTTCCACTACATTTTGGAGCATGGCTGTGGGGATTTGTGTCCATTCAGGCATTAGTGAGGTCAGGCACTGATATCGGGCGAGGAGGCCTGGGGTGCAGTCGGCATTAAAATTAATTCCAAAGGTGTTCAGTGGGGTTGAAGTCAGGGCTCTGGCTCTGTGCAGGCCACTTAAGTTCTTACACTCCAATCTTGGCAAACCAAGTCTTCATAGACCTCACATAGTGCACTTGGGCACGGTCATGCTGGAACAGGTTTGGGCCCCCTAGTTCTGTCCGTTCCGTTTTCTGTACCGCTTATCCTGGACAGGGTCACGGGGGAGCCTGGAGACTATCCCAGGGAACTCGGGGCACAAGGCATGGGACACCCTGGACGGTGTACCAACCCTTCGCAGGGCACAATCGCACACACATGCTCACACACCCATTCATACACTACGGACAATTTGGAAATGCCGATTAGCCTACAACGCATATCTTTGGACTGGGAGAGGAAATCAGTGTACCCAGAGTAGACCCCCGAAGCACGGAGAGAACATGCAAACTCCACGCACACAGGGTGGAGGTGCCCCCTAGTTCCAGTGATGGAAAATTGTAATATATTTACAAAGACATCCTATACAATTGTGTGCTTCCAGCTTTGTGGCAACACAAAGGCCCACATATGGGTGTCTGGATCAGGTTCTATTAACCCCAGATAACCAGGGGTGGTGAGAAAGACCTGGATACTTTGGCTGTTTTTCAATTCTAAGAACTCAAAGAATGAGCTTGCATTCTCGTAAAGACTGGTCTTGCCAGGCTACCTAGAAAGAATGAACTCGGAAGGACAGGAGGACATACAGGTGCATCTCAATAAATTAGAATGTTGTGGAAAAGTTCATTTATTTCAGTAATTCAACTCAAATTGTGAAACTCGTGTATTAAATAAATTCAGTGCACACAGACTGAAGTAGTTTAAGTCTTTGGTTCTTTTAATTGTGATGATTTTGGCTCACATTTAACAAAAACCCACCAATTCACTATCTCAACAAATTAGAATACTTCATAAGACCAATAAAAAAAAACATTTTTAGTGAATTGTTGGCCTTCTGGAAAGTATGTTCATTTACTGTACAGGTACTCAATACTTGGTAGGGGCTCCTTTTGCTTTAATTGCTGCCTCAATTCGGCGTGGCATGGAGGTGATCAGTTTATGGCACTGCTGAGGTGGTATGGAAGCCCAAGTTTCTTTGACAGTGGCCTTCAGCTCATCTGCATTTTTTGGTCTCTTGTTTCTCATTTTCCTCTTGACAATACCCCATAGATTCTCTATGGGGTTCAGGTCTGGTGAGTTTGCGGGCCAGTCAAGCACACCAACACCATGGTCATTTAACCAACTTTTGGTGCTTTTGGCAGAGTGGGCAGGTGCCAAATCCTGCTGGAAAATGAAATCAGCATCTTCAAAATGCTGGTCAGCTGAAGGAAACACGAAGTGCTCCAAAATTTCTTGGTAAACGGGTGCAGTGACTTTGGTTTTCAAAAAACACAATGGACCAACACCAGCAGATGACATTGCACCCCAAATCATCACAGACTGTGGAAACTGAACACTGGACTTCAAGCAACTTGGGCTATGAGCTTCTCCACCCTTCCTCCAGACTCTAGAACCTTGGTTTCCAAATGAAATACAAAACTTGCTCCCATCTGAAAAGAGGATATTGGACCACTGGGCAACAGTCCAGTTCTTCTTCTCGTTAGCCCAGGTAAGACGCCTCTGACGTTGTCTGTGGTTCAGGAGTGGCTTAACAAGAGGAATACGACAACTGTAGCCAAATTCCTTGACACGTCTGTGTGTGGTGGCTCTTGATGCCTTGACCCCAGCCTCAGTCCATTCCTTGTGAAGTTCACTCAAATTCTTGAATCGATTTTGCTTGACAATCCTCATAAGGCTGCGGTTCTCTCGGTTGGTTGTGCATCTTTTTCTTCCACAATTTTTCCTTCCACTCAACTTTCTGTTAACATGCTTGGATACAGCACTCTGTGAACAGCCAGCTTCTTTGGCAATGAATGTTTGTGGCTTACCTAGTGAACCAAACTGAGAGACCATTTTGAAGGCTCAGGAAACCTTTGCAAGTGTTTTGAGTTGATTAGCTGATTGGCATGTCACCATATTCTAATTTGTTGAGATAGTGAATTGGTGGGTTTTTGTTAAATGTGAGCCAAAATCATCACAATTAAAAGAACCAAAGACTTAAACTACTTTAGTCCGTGGCATTGAATTTATTTAATACACGAGTTTCACAATTTGAGTTGAATTACTGAAATAAACGCACTTTTCCACGACATTCTAATTTATTGAGATGCACCTGTAGAACACATCTTTGTGAGAATTACTGTGAGCTTCCTGTTGCACAACGGACTATTTCTAGTAGTGGGTCAGGGTCCTCATCTCTTCAGCGCTCCCTAAGTAATATGTTTCAGATGCATCCTTGATATCAAGAACACATCCAGGTAATTTCATGCATTCCCGGTACTTGCGTTCTTGAGTATTCGAATTGGTGGTGGATGATGACGTAAAACGATTTCAACGAATGTATTACTGCTCACATGAAAAATAAATGATTTCTGATCATATTGTCACATTGCTGGTCGTGTGTATACAGGGTAACAGTTATACACTAACAATGAAGGTGTCGGGATGAGACCAACAGAAGAAAATGTCTTACTCTCCTCAAGTAACTTTTTCTTGACATCCCATTTATATAATGTATATGTGGGATGAAATGTTTCTCCAAAACCATAATGAATTAAAGACTACATATTACTGACTATTTCAAGACAACAGGATCATCACAGAACAGAACATCATGTATATGAGTTAAGTGGCATATCATACAAAAGCTGAGTAAAACCGTGCAAAATAATAATTAGTCATAAATAACTATTTATAAATGAGAAACTGTAAATTGTGGCATATCAACATTGCATTGCATCTTGTCAGTACATGTGTTTGATCCAGAAGATGAAAAAAAAAAAAAAAACTCCTCATGTAGTATCACAGAGCAGTTGAATTCTCGATCCGATCGGTCAGAAGGGGTTTGTTCATTTTGCTCTGACAGTAGTTCTAGCTGCTAGGCAAACCAAAGGTTTATATTAATTACTGTGGAAGAAGAGGAATAAATTGGAAAATAATCACATTTAACATTATTTAACAGCATGACCCATTGTGTTTATTACTTAATTACAACTTATTTACAAAGTTGTAAAACACTGAAGTAAAAAAAAAAAAAAAAGCAATTTTATGCTTTTTTGTGGTATCTATGACCATTCCATTTGTTTCAGGCATAAGTATTTCTGTGTTTACTCACCTATACTGACTGGTAAAGCATAACCATAAATTTATCCCTAAGGACAGATTTTACAGTTTTAGTGTTTAATTTACAAATACCCATAACTAATTTTTTTAAAAGCATTTTTACAAAAAATCCATCTTTCACATAAATGTTTATTGACTGCCCTGCTTATATATCCATTTTAGGGGGCTTATTAAATGGGTCTTCCTTTCTTTTTTCACTACAAGCAATCGTGTTTGAGATTCTTATCTATGGTAATCAAATATAATCTACACACAGAGAGTACTGATAGTAATCAAAGGGTGTCAAAGCCTCTATGATATAACGCCTCTGGAAAATCAGGCTCTATTTTCATTATTCATCCACCCTGATATAAGAGCAGCTCCAGAAACCTGTATGGCAACCTCAACTGTAATAAGAAACTGCAGACATCAGCACAAAAAAAAAAAAAAAAAGCTCCTACCCACACCTGTTTTATCACACATAGTAGGTCAAAGGGTGAACACAGGACATTTCCGCACTAGTTAACTAAGAGCGATGGGGTGGGGAAATGAATGAATGGATGGTTGGATGGATGACTGGATGGGCACATGAATGCGTCACCTGTGTTTGTGTAAGTGGTGACCCTAATGGTGCCTCGTACACCTTTTTATGTGGCTGACCACCTGTCGCGCATCAGCTAGCTTAGTGTATAATGCGTGCTAAATGGCCGCATTGCAGGTGAAGCACAGATCCGTGCTTCATTGCACATCGGCACAGGCACATTACCGTAACTTATATTATGCACAGCACAACAGCCATGATTCCTCTTTACAATAAGTAGCAGCTATGGACGCTAATGCCACATACCAATAGCTTGTCCTTAACAAACTTTCCATTTCCCTTGGCTTTAATTAGCCCAGTGTGGATTTGGGATTTTGTAACAACATGGCTATATTTTACAATCATGGTTTATTTTAATTAATTTATCGAAAAAAAAGAGAAATAAAAAGTATTTCCCCTGAAAATATGAGAGTGACATAGATTTTCATTGGATACACTACAGACTAACACTGTAAATAATTGGTTTTGGTTCTTGAAAGAATTGCATATGCATTCAGCCACGACACATTGACCTTTTCGTAGCAGTGCTAAAATGTTACTGCCCTTTGTGAAGATGTCAACTATTATGCTATGGAGGAAAGAACAAGTGATAATTGAAAGGTAAAGTAAATGTTTCATTCATGGTAGTGAATGGTTATAACTGCTTCCTGCAAGGAAGTACAGGAAATCTGTACAAAAGTGGTCCAAGTTCCTAAAGGTCTTTGTTTTTACAGTGAACTGTATGTGCAAGACACACAAAGGCATACAGGTACTCAAAAAACAAACAAACAAAAAAAAAAAAACACAGGTATACAAAATGGTCATGTGGATAACAAAACGAACACTGGCTCTGATTACAGATTGGTCTCATTTAAATAATGCTAATGACTACTTAATTCATATCAGTTGTTGTGTCATTTTTAGACAAAGTATTCCTTTAACCTCAGGGAAGACCAAAGCTGGTGTAATGTGGTCATTACGTCATTATCATACTGTTTATTGTACACAGTGTTTTTTCTGTAAGACAGACTTTTGGCAGTAGAATTCATATACATTGTTCAATAAAATATTTAAGGCTCACTTAGAACAATGATGTTTTTGGCTATGTGGTTAAATCCTGATACAATGTCCCCCTGGTCATTATTGATATAGCTCTAGGACAGGTCAATAACATGACTGGACATGTTTTGAACCTAAAATTACTTTGTTTAAATGACAAATCTCTGTATGCAACAGATACAAAAACCCTAAATGAGAGCCTAATTAAGTTTCTCTAAACCCTTAATGCAGGAGGCATCAACTGGAAGACCATGGTCCTGATGTAGACCCAGCAAAGTGTTTAGGGACTTTGCATGAAGTTATGTAAATTACACTATATGGCCAAAAATTTGTGGACACCTGACCACCACACCCATATGTAAGCCTTCCCTAAACTGTCACCACAAAGTTTGAAGCACACAGCTGTCTAGAAGGTCTTTGTATGTTGCAGCATTAAGATTTCCCTTCACTGGAACTAAAGGGCCCAAACATGAGTTCCAGCATGACAATGCCCCTGTGCACAAAGCAAGCTCCATGAAGACATGGTTTTCCAAGGTTGATGTGGAAGAACTCCAGTGGCCCGAGCCCTGACCTCAACCCCACTGAACATCAACTGCACACCAGACCTTCTCACCTGACATCATCCCTGACCTCACTAATGCTCTTGTAGCTGAATGAGCACAAATCCCCACATTCCAAAATCTAGTGGAAAGCCTTTCCAAAAGAGTGTTGTTACAGCAACAAAGCTGGAACCAACTCAGTGTTAATGCCCATGGTTTTAGAGTAGGCACATATGGGTGTGATGGTCAGGTGTCCACATTCTTTTAGCCATATAGTATAGGCTAGATACCTTAGGTCGGAAAGAGGAATTTTCATAGATTTTTCATTTTATTTACCCTCTCTGATCTCTCTAGCAAACTGATAACATGGCTTGTTATTTTTTTTTTGTTTGTTTGTTTTTTTTAAATCAACGACGAAATCAGAAATCAAGACTAGGGGCAAAGAATGGACAAAGAATGCATGTCAAATTCAAAATGAATGCGTCTCATATGTTCCCGATCCCTGGCACTAGTCAAAAATGGTTACCTGAAGTGCCAGTGTGAAACAAAATATAACTACTTTGAATTGCCTTATTTATAGCTTTTACAATTATGGCATTTTACATTTATTAGCTATAACCAATCGTTAATGGTTAAGTATTAAAAAGTAACAGTCGTCGCTATTTAGTCTTGTTAGTTGCTTACTTGAATGTTTGTAAGAAGCAATTTTATATAGCTGGACCTTCCTATAATTATAATTGAATACCCCTGCCTTAAAGCACATAGAAGATCGACTTAAAAATAAGGGTCCCATTAAATCCGCCCTTCTTCTACCAGATGGGTTGTACAGCATTCCAGAGCACTTCGAGTGTTTGCCAGGGAAAGTGTGCTGAGTGGAGTTTAGTGGGGAGAACCAATGACATCACTGCCTTCAACACAGAGCCAGCTTAAATAACACCACAAGGGTTGTAACTTTAGAATATCAGGGGGTAATGCCAGAGTGATATCTGGCAACCGCTAATAGGAACAACATAAGCATTATATATAGGCCAAACAAGAGAAAATATGACTGCTAATTTCGAGCATGATTTGATTTTTTGCAGTAACATGATCAGAATTGGCGTGTTTGTTTCTGCCACATGGAATAACCATGCAATAAAACAAACTGCGTCGCCCTTTTTCACTTTTTCACCTCATTCAGCAACACTTTCCTTGACTTTTGCTTGACTGTGGTTTTCTGATTGAGCCTGGCGCTAAATTGCGAGGCATGTGAAACTTGCTATAGTTCTACTGGCTGCAGGCATGACTGGGAGAGTCCCTTTTCCACAGCCATGTGACTCTCTTTCCCAACACGAACCCCACATGAGAAGCTATATGTCCTCATCTGCTTCCCTACAGTCATCTGGTGTACTCTCTCCCCCTCTTGTCCTGCATCTCTGCCAGGGTTTAATACTTGGCCTTCCTCCATTTAGCAAAAAAAAAATTAACACAAACTTCTATTATTAGTCGGAGCGTAACGGCATTTTTTTCACTACACTGCTTTTCATCAGCTAAATATAGTTGACGAATGAGGCCTGGCAGGCATTTTGCCTGCAATTAAAGGATGGCGTGACTAGCAATCAGGCATGACTAGCGATCACGACATAAAAGCGTCATTGTGTGAGAGAATCTATGCTATTGGTTGCGGTCTCGGCTGGTCAGCCGCAAAATTTCATTTAACTATCTCTTTGAAAAGAAGCAAAGGAGGGGAAAAAATACAGCAAGACACCAGTGTGTGCACATTTGGATGCATTTTAATGCATTTTAATTAATGAGAAGAAAGGCAGAACTGTTTCTGATTACAGAGCTGATTCGTGTGTGTGTGTGTTTGTACATATGTGTTTGTATACAAATAAGAGGCATAAAAGTTTTTTCCATGTAATATTTAATACAAATGAAGTTTGTGTGTATTTGCTCATGTGTAGTGTGAAAAAGGTCTGAAGAATTTTCTTTCACGTTTCCTGGCAGGACTCTACGTCGAGAGGAACACTCTATTCTCTTTTTTTGTTTTCCCCCAGCATGAGTTGTTCTCTCTCCCTCAGACAAAGTGTTTTACCCACAACAGTGTGGGAGTAGGAGTGGAAGGACACTCGGTGGCTTAAAAGTCCAAACACACACACACACACACATACACATATATATATATATATACACACACACACACACACGAGGTCACACCCCATCCTCGAATCCACCTCATTTGTCTCATATAGCAGCCTGGTCAACATATGGTACCTGATCCTCTGGATATCTGTATGTGTCTGTGTGGGTGTGTGCGTGCACTTGAGTGTGTTGTTGGGGCTCAGGACAGCAGGGTCTGTACCTGCTGAGGGGATCTGTGTAACACGTTCTCAGGTTCTCTGTAGCCATTAGCTGGATTGGTTATGGCTGTGTACACCTCTCCGTACGCACGGCACACCAGCTCTGTGGACTGCTTAAAGATCTGCTCTCTGCAAACAGTAAATCAGTTGTCAGTTTTACTAAATATTCATCGCTTTTCATATCGTGAGGACCTAACGTGGCATAATTGTTATTCTAGGCAGGTCGATTTTTACAGAAGAATCAGCAGCAATGCCACTTGAAATACAATGCTATACTCATCAGTGTATACTAATCAGTGTACATAATGTGGATCTGCACACACTAAGTGCAATCTTCCTTCCCTCTTTTTAATTTTGCTCCTTGCCATGAGCGTCATGCCCCTGAAATACGCAGGGGTAGAAAACACTTGAGTAATTGTATTTTGTTTCTGCACTGAAGTGCTATTTTTACTATTTGCACTTTAATCAAGTATTATTGAAATACTTGTACTCTTACCCGAGTAAATTTGCAAGACAAAAAAGATACTTTTTACTACTCACCTTTTCATTTTGACCTTCTAAGTGCTTGTTGAAAATCTCAAATGACATGCAAATTTCCTCTTGCCCAGCTTGCCCAAATCAGTTGTATTTTCGCTTTGATAAATTTGTCTCTAAACATTAAATTACTGTTCAAAATGTATTAAATTATTAAATATTAGCTAACCAATGAGGCAAGAGAAAGACTGACACAGTACTTACACTTTTACCTACATTTCTGTACTTTTCCCACCCATGAAAATGTGTTAGATGCATGCCATTTGATGCATCGTGCTTTCTTATTCCTACTCTATCATCCAGTTGTTTACGTGAAATGTCGCTGCCAATCGTTATGCAATCTGATACACCCACACAGGCCATACAGAAAATCTGAGTTTTTATCTATTCTTAATGTGTAGTTCATTATATGTAATTATAGAATATACCTTTGATAATTTTGTCTCAATTTGTTCCACTCACAAGTTAAACATGTTTAACAGTGTATGTGTGAACCTTTATGTTACCTATATATTTTGAAAGTTACTATAAAAAGGTACTACAGACAACGTAAGAAGCAAAACAAGACATTTTTTTTCTAAAGCACACTGAGATTTGGCAGCAAGGTACCACCACCAGGTGCAAAATCTACCCTCAGTACATGAGGCCAATCATAAGTGACTGTAAGGGTTGCTGTAGGTGATGCACCACGTACCAACTGTGCTAACTGTAAACAACATGAACTTATTTAAGCTGCTGGTTGAATAAGCATACATACAGTACCCTGTGTTAAACTGAGCACTGATGCACACTTGGCAGAAAAGGCTAACAGTGCCACCTGCAGCTCCCTGAGAGCTTAGCTGTTGTAGTAAACATAAGAAAATGCTGTGGAGTTTAAGAGAAATGGGCAACTGAGAACTAGATTTCTGTACTTGCTATGTGCGTGTATAAACAATTTTAAAAGTTTGGAAATGTATGCACTGAAATGAATAATGTCCAAGTTTGTCCCTGGTTTGGAATAAACAATCCAACTCTAGTTAACTCTCTCTGAAAGCTATGTAGAGTCAAGCCACATGTAGCGGTTATGTGTAGGCGAGACTCGGTGCTTGGAAGAGGTGGGGGGGGGGATTGAGAGAGAAATGGACCAGGGGATAATTAGCTGTGGTTGGCCCATCCACGATTCCATTTCCATTAATAGAGAACATTAACCTGAGGCACACTGAGTGCTCCTCGGCCCTGCTACATTTCCCAGTAACAATGTGACTCAGATAGTCTCTCTTTTTCTCCCTCAAAGAGCAACACCACACTCATGCTAAAAGCATACTCGTGCAGTGAAGGCGAGTGGGGAGGCGGAACAGATGCACATACAGTCTCTCATGGTTACCAGACTATTTGGTGTCTATAGTGGGACTTGGTTTATATATAACACCAACAGAAATCCTTAAGTTTTTATGTAAGCTCCCTGGACCAAAAATTTAAAAAAAGAGTCACATACACCAAAAGCAGCACTTTATTGAACAATGCTTATAAGCTGTGTTCCTGGATGAAAGTAAACATGTATAAACCTGGCTCGTCAGTTGTTGAGTCTGTGGTTAACTTCTGTGCTTCGGGTCTAAGTAGAACACAACACTAAGCTATGTTCTAGGGCAGGGGTTGTCAACTGGAGGACTGAGCTCTGGATGCGGACCCGGCAGCTGTCTCAGAGGATTGAACGGAAAATACTGAAGCAGAATTGATCAATGTATGAAAAAAAACATGAACCTATAGAGACAAAACGTATCCCTTGGGAAATCTCAGACACTTGGGCACACTTTGACATGCAAAATCACTGGATCACAACCCTATAGAAAGGTTGAGGAATCATTTGGTACAGCAATAAAGTGGAAACAGCAAAATAAGTGCATGTGTCATTTCTTTGGCAACACTTGATTACGCAAACCACTGAATTAAAAATAGCACCAATCCTGTCAGGTAAGCATGCTACCAGAGTCTTCAGATATCTCCTGTCAGTTTTAGTCCACAATTCCACTCAGTGGGTGTAATTTAGCTGCAGTTTGTGGTCTATTTTGGTGTTTGACCTGCTGTTCTAAATAATCCCACAAGTTTTTCTATTGGACTGAAGACTTTTAAGGCCTGTCACAATGTAACAGTGTTCCATCATGTCCACTGACACACAAGTGCCTTTTCACACAAAAGCATCATGTAATGTCAATGTTGTGTTCTGCTTGGACATGAAAGAAAACTCTGGCCAGCAACTAATGATCTGGTTTTATACTAATTATATTTATCCATGTGTGCAACCTTTAACATTGTACAATAAGGCAATGCTATTAGTGGACACGGCTCATTTTCTGATGAGCTAATCATTTCATAGTGTTTGAAAACAGTACAAAAACCTGCTACTGAAGAGCACTGCTACAACTATGGACCTCCAAATGACGTTCACAAATGCATAAATCTAATGTATTGTGCTGAAGGAAGAAGGAAAGGCTCACTTGATAGCTGCACTGAGGAGAAAGTTGAACTGAGGCATCACAAAGGTGTCAGGAGATGACAAGTAGCGATCAAACTGGACCTGTGCATGAAAAAAGGGTCAGGTCTAAATAAAATACACATATGTATATGTGTACGTGGATGAAATGGGATAAATATAAAGTGATGACAGAAATGCAATGGCAAGTTATAAAGTGGAGGTGGGGGGTATCTATGTGCATCTGTGTGTGGGTAGTAGGAGTAAGTGATATGACAATATGCTGCTACCTACAGTATATTGCAATAAATGTCACAATACACTTTCCAGGGACTACTGTAGATATAATTTCAACAGCATTCACTGGTATTCACAGTAACACAAAAAGCTGCTTGGACATTTTTTTTAATCAATTATTTAATTTTTCCTCCTGATCCTGACCTTTTTTGCAGAGCATTTTTAATAAAGAAATCACTGACTCTCGGTTTTTACAGCATTTTTATTGCTATGCTGATTTTTTTCTTACTGGTTTACTTTGCTAGCACACCTGGACACAACTAAATATTGTGTTAAATACAATGTAGTGTGAAGATCATATTGTGATATTTTTATATAAACAGACTCACCATAGCTGCCTTCAGAGATGAACCATCCATATTTGCAAGGTTGGATAGAGGACCCTGAAAAAGAGAGAGACAATCTATGTTCAGACGGATTTTTTGCCAGATCTGATTTGAGCGGGAAAGATTTTCTGCAGTCTGAATTAATGGACTGTATTTGAAACCACATACAAATGTGGCTTGAATTCGATTTGATAATGAGATTTCAGGAGTAAGTCTGATGGGTGATGTCAGATTTTATGTGGGCTTTTTTGGGGGGTCATTCAGTGAATGCTATTGTCCGATATTTGGATAACATGGACAGGAACCAGGTGGAAAGCAGGTCAGAGGAAAATCATAGACTGTATACATACAATTGTTGGGAAAATTGGGACATAACTATAGTGTCAGCAGATAAACCAGTAACAAAAACGGCATACGCCACCCTCTTTAGTTCTGTTAGCTCAATTCAATTTTATTTGTATAGCGCACAATTTTATCTGTATAACAATCGACATTGTCACAAAGCAGCTTTACAGAAATCCAGATTTGAGGAAGAAACCTCGAGAGATGAAAACAAGAACCCATCCTCTACAGGGGGACACCGGAAGAGATAAAATAATGTCTGTTAGAACGAGTTTCAGTATTTGAATATTATTAAAGCAATAATGCAATGAACAATTCTTCCACCATGCAATGTTGTCTGTTAAAAATAAACTTTGGTTGTGAAGCACAACAGCTTAAGTGGAACTGGTTTAAAACCTGGTGCACTAATGTAGAATTCAATTATTGTGATGCGCTTACAGGTGTGCATATGTTGAGGATTTTACAATGGCTTCGAATAAGCCAATCAGATTTTAGAACTGGAACCATCTGTTTTATAATTGTATTTTCGCAATATCTATATTTTCAAAGGAATAAAAATCACCTCTTGGATGTTTACGGTCCCATGTTCTACATTTAATCACCTAACTTCCTAACCTTCCACTGCCCCACACTACTCTGTTCCCATGACAACCAATGTGGCTACAAGGGTAAATGTGACTACAATCCAAACGCACCAATCGGTTTTGGTTACTTGTAATTTGCAAAGCGTACATTAAATGCAAGAAATAAATCATCTGTCTGAACATCGCCTAAACACATCACTCATCAGCAAGAAGTCAAGACACGAAGAGCAGATCTACAGCTGACCAAAAAACATCAAGAGCAGAACGGACTATTTATTTGTAAACATAGTCAATAATGAACCACAGATAAGTGGAGTCAGTTACTGAAAGGTTTTAAAAGAATTAGCACCTACTGTGAGCCTGTAAGGAAAGAACAATAACATGTCTTGCACAAATGAAGTGTGCATAAATTCTGATGAAATGACTTTTTCCAGACAGATTCACAGAACATTTTTGCTGTTAGAAGTCTGAGTAATAGTGAACGGGAGGCACCAATAATTAATGCCAAGTGTTGACAGAGAAGCCACTGAAGCAGGAGGCGAGACAGTTGTGTTCTGCACTTGTGGACAGCAGGTGTCTTGAGACAGTTAGTCACCCTGCAGCCTCTCATGGGGGGAGTGGGCAGAGGACTGGCAAGGGAACGACCAGACTGCCCAACTGTCCCAAGGCCACTTTCTCTCTCCCTCACTCAGACTTTTTCTTTGCCTAGTGCTCTCGCTCCACTTGAATTTTCTCTTTACAAGGATTACAAGAACCTCTATGCTATCATTATCACTTATGCTTCTGAATGGATTGAAATGGAGTTCTGTAATGATTATCTGCACCAAGATACTGAACATGGAATGAAAATACCAAACACATGTGACTTACTATGCTGAGAGCTAGCAAAATGGTTCCTACTTTGTGCCTGCTGCATTTTTTTAATTAGGAAAGACCAATGTGTGAGCGAGAGAGACTAATGCAACAGGCCAATGACAGCATTCCAACAGCGCTGCCAACGTTTTTGTCTCTCGTCCTGATCGCTTCTGAATGAAAATGAGTGTTTTTACAAAGCATATTGGTTGTAATAAGTTACCACAACACTGCTGAATTCTCAAATCTTACTGCTCAGAAGGTGTTGGTTAATTTTCTATAACAGCTGCTCGAACAGTAGTTTGGCAGAGGTTTATAATGTAATCTAGTAATAAACATTAAAAAAAATGTGTTAAAGTAATTGTTGATACTGTGAAATTTTCTGTAAAGAGATTTAACATTTATTAACATGGCAAGCACATCACACACGGCATCACTGCCAAATTGATTAACAAATTCAAAAAGACTGGAAGTGTTACGGACCAACCGAGAAGTGGACGTCCACGAATATCCACTGACGAAGGCACAACTGACGTGGTGCTGGTATACATAGTCCCCTATGTATGTAGATTTTTGGGCCACCCTGTATTTATAGTAAGCGATAACTAACTTGTTTTGAGAACGTCCACAACAACATTAAATTTAAATGTAACTACAAATGGATTAAAGGCATGATGTGTTGTTATTTAATAAGTAAAAATGTAGTAGTTGGCTGTTTAATAAACTTGCTGTTTATTAAATGATAAATAAATAAAACAGTTCAGAAAATGCTTTTATAGGAAAATAATAATCTTCAGGGTGGTAAAAGGAACTCTACTTCACGTCATGCTGCATCACGGCACCCAGTTGTTGATTATTTTCCTATAGCAGCATACCTCATCGTATTTATCTGTAATTTATTTAAGATATGTTATTCTGTAGTATCAGTAGATTCTCATAGCTGACTATTGTTGAAAGTGGTTATCTTATCTAACATAATATTCATGCCTACCCTACCGTCAATGCAACCATACTGCACTCGACAGAATGTCAGGTTTTATTCTACATTGCACAGTATTTCACTGTCACACTGCCACTGTATGAAATAGTTGTTAGATTTCTGATTGAGCATCAGTGGTTGATGGGCTGTCATGAAAATCAAAGTTTAATAAACATCTACCAAAGACCTCCCAGACTTTTGGGTAAAGTTGTTGTTTTTTTTTTTTTCCTCTCAAATTTAGAACTAAGCATCAATCACAATGTGTGTGGCTACAATTTTGTTCCCAAAAAAAAAAAAGAATTAATATCATCAAACTCCGTCACTCCGTCAAGACAGAGCAAGAGAGGAAATGTAACGTTGTGTTTTTAGATGTATGATAAATGGGTGCATGTAGTAATTTATTTCTCTTTCCCTCCAGCCTTTACAATCTCAGGTCATTTCCTGAAGTCTTAAAAACTTGAGATGAAGATGGTGCTTTCAGATCTATTAATGAGAGCTTTACCACAGAGTAACCATGGGAACAAGGTGTAACGAGAGGTTATGTTAACAAAAGAGACTATTCCTGTAAAATGAGTAAAAAAAAAATAATAAAAAAAAAAGATAAAAAGTCAGGGAAAGAAAAAAAAAAAAAGTCAGGGAGAGAAAAAAAAAACGCATTGTGAGCCCTGAGTGACTGGGACGAGCGCCAGTTGACAGCGCACTGATTACAGACAATATGATGGCCATAAAGTGAGCTTTAAAAATAATGAGGCAGAGAAAGGTTTTACTGCAACACACACTACAAAAAAGCTTTTAAGCCTTCTCTATTCATATCTCTACGGTTTACCTGAAGAAAACAAGATGGGATCCTTTTTTTTTTTTTACTTTTTTTTTTACATACTACTTTTTAGTTGTAACACTGAAATACATTTCACTGATCATTTAGAAACAATAAAGAAACCATTATAAAGAAACATTACTGAGAATAAAAGCAGGAATGGTTTATGAGGACGATAAGGACAGGAGTGGGTTTAATGCAGTGGAGGTTCAACTTTAATTCATATGATCATGTACTGTATATACCTGTACTTGGAAATAAATTAATGATAAATCTTCCCATGAATGCCATTTCCAGTGAAAGAACTGTCGCTAAAGTGTAGCTTTAAAAAATGGTTTCACTTCCAATCATGTCTGTTAGTAAGCTAATGCACTGGCAAGAGTTACCAAAATAATCATTTTAACTGTCATCATGGTCCAAAGTGCACTTTTAATGAACGAAGTGAAGTATGTATGTGAAATATGGAAAAAGAAAAATTATAATAAAATACAAACTCAAATAATAATAATTAAATATAAAAAATATTACTTCTTTATAGACAAGAGCTGAAAGTCTCACAATGAAATGGAAGCTCATATTAACACATGAATGTAATCTTTACTATTTTTTCTCAACAAAATATGTTTGAATGTCAAGTCCAATTAGGCTCTTGGTGCACTTTTGTATCGTAAACATTACTGTAATGATAAAAGTATCAAATCAAAGGATCAAATGTTTGTCAACAATTTCCATGGGGTGTACTTATTTTTTCACATGACTGTATACCACTTTAGGGTTAGCCAGCAATAACATTTAAATGGACTGAGCAGTAAAGGTGCACTTACCTGCTCAGTGCTGTGCTGCTGGACGCAGTTGTAAATGTAGCCGAGTCCTGCTCGCGTCAGTACGTAGGATGCCTGCTCATTGATCAGAGTGTCCAAATGAGCCTCGATCTAATACACACAACAAAACACAAAGAAAACAAAGCATTCACACACATGTGCATCCTCGGTCATTATCTTTCATCAGCTGTATTACAGCCAGAGATGACAAGGACTTCATGAAAACAGCTTTCATGCAGGGAGGGTCAAAAATTCTTAGATGATTAATTAAAGATTATTAGGGAGCGTATATTATTTTTTGGCAAGCTTTCTATAAAAATTTTTTTTAAAAATGAATACTCCACCTATTGTTCATAGCTATATTCGTATTCATTTAGGACACATCACTGGTGTATATACTGGTGAATGAAGAATTCTGATTCTTTAAATACACTGGGGACACACCGTACCTGGAACTCGAGCATTTCTAGCCGTTTGTCTGTGAATTCAAAGAGGGCCAGAGTAGTTTTCATCATGTATAGAGAGTTCACCATGTAGGTGGCCATGTCTGCTGTGCCCAGGTTGCTGGCGGACACGGTGCAGAGCTGCAGCAGGGGGTCCAGGATGCACGATAACACCTGAGCACCACAACAGTGTAAGAGTAGTGTAAATAGCAAATAGTAATGATGAAAATGAAATTAAAAATAAAAACCCGATAATTAAGCGTGCATTAATTATTCATTTGGTTAATTGTTGGATAATAATTGGACAAATTGGTGTTTTAATTGTGCTGAAGGGTTTGAAGTCCAAAGCATTCTACCTTTTGTCTTTAACACACTCATTAGTTGCCTTGTGCATTTTGGGTCACTGTCCTGCTGCTTTAGCATTACACATACACAGTATATTTTGGAACATTCTAATAAAAAGATACGCACTGAACTATTATGTATTTATGTCCTCCTCTGGTTGTGGAAATAAGTAATGCAGTTCCTAAAGCTACCAGGCATACACAAGTCTTCAGGGAAAAACCTACCCTGCTTCACAAATGAGGACTAAGATTGGCTGTCATTTTCTTTTCTGCTCCACATTTTTACCATTTCCACCACGTTATGTTTACTGCAATCGTTTCCTGTCTGTAAAAGCTCACACCACAGCTCTGCAAGCTCTTGGCACTTTTAGCCTATTGTAATCTGGCCTTCTGTTATGAAGGAGGATGATGAAAGGTTTATGACTTGTGGTGAAGCCTTTATAGTTCTACTGTTGCAATCTACCATAAACAGCAGACTGGTCTAGAGAACTCAACAATCTCTAAGTCTAGAGATTGTTGAGTTCAGGGTCAGGGATTTAGGGTCCTTCAACACTGCTAATGTTTTAGTCGTAAAAGAGCAAAATGTCCCTATGAAACAACAGTGTAAGAAAGACTATGTATTAGTCAGCTGAATCCAGTGCAGTGACATTATCAGTGTGCTTTTAACCTGAGCAAAGTCAGCCTGGCGGGTATCTAGAGGGAGCACAGAGGAGTCATGTGATGCGAGCACTTCCCTGAGGAGAGACAGCGTCTGGGTAAGGGACGCTGTGGGGCCCAGATCAGGAGGAGGCAGCTCCACCTGAGTATGCATACACACAGAGAGAGAGAGAGAGAGAGAGAGAGAGAGAGAGAGAGAGAGAATAATAAATATTTAATAATAGGTAGCAATGGTCATGGATCTTCCATGGTGGTGGTTTAATACTTCACAGTTTTGTCAAAGACCAACTGGCAAAAAAATTGGACATAGGATTTTACATAGTATTTAAATAGGATTTTAAACAATTAGCCCACTAACAACTACAGTATAACTGATATTTGTCCAAAATATGTCTATTAGACATCCTATTTTACTTAGATAACAAGTACAAAATATATTCATCCATCCATTTTCTGTACCACTTATCCTACACAGGGTCGCGGGGAGCCTGGAGCCTACCCCAGTGGACTCGGGTTACACGGCACGGGGACACCCTGGATGGGGTGCCAAGTCATCGCAGGGCACAATCTCACACACACTCAAACATTACGGAAAATTTAGTGATGCCAATCAGCCTACAACACGTTTTTGGACAGGGGGAGGAAACCGGAGTACCCAGAGGAAACCCCCGAAGCACGGGGAGAACATGCAAACTCCATGCACACAAGGCAGAGGCCTGTTAACTTTTATTTATTTATTAAAATTTTATTTTAGATACTAAATAATTTTGCTGGTAGTGTTACTGCTCCTATTTTGTTGTCTGTTTATTTGGAGAAGCAAAAAAATACTGTTTATAATTTATTGCCTAACATGAAGGAGCATGGCATTTTCCAATCCTTTTGACCCAGTTTCCAAGAATAAATATCTGACTCAATTTAACTGATTATTATTAGTACAATTTACATACAGTAAATACAGTATATTAAATATTACTGTCATTTCCTCTAAGTGCCACTTGGCCACTTCACACAATATCTGCCTAACATGAGAGAGTACAACGAACCCTTCCAGTGCTTACTAATAAAAAGTGAGCTATTCTATCCATCTCTCCATGCCAGTCAGCCCTGCTTCTCTGAAGCATCTAATGGAGCTTATTAGCTCTGGCCAGCGTTCCTGGCACCTGTCACTGGCCCCTGATATGTAACCTCCCTAAGCCTGAGCTTATTCAATTAGTGTGCTGCTAAGGTGACGATTCTCTCTGTAGAGTGGCAAGACCACCTTGTTGTTTCAATTGATCGACCTGTCAATGAAATCGCCTTCCAAGGAAGTCCGACCGTGTTCGCTGATATTTTGGTGGTAATTTAAGAGGCGCCGATGTGAGGTTGCTGTTTTGTTGCCTGGTGTAATCATTTAAGCTGAGGCGTGTGGCCCTGCTGTTTGCAAGGTACACGTTTTTCCTAGGTTATTGACCTCAAAGATTTAGCAGTAACAGAACAGAAGGATCCTCCATGTAACTTTGAGCTGTGATTCAGAATTTACCTGCTGTTGAATTCTAGTTGACCTTCACTATTTTTGTTTATGCAACGCCCAGACATAATGTATATAATAATATCCTTTAATGATATAGCACATTTCCAGTTAGAGTCTAAAGTGATCTACATAGAAAAAATTATAGGATTAAGTAGAGTATTTATGATAAATGCACATTAATGAAATAATCTATTCTGATTGTTAGATGGTGTGGATTCATGTTCTATAACATAAAATGGCTGTAATCATGACGGCAAAGAATTATTGCTTATTTCAATAACTGAATAAGCAAAACTAATTCACAGGGACTTGACACTAATTCACAGGGACAAAGTCTAACACTAATAATAAATGGATTTAACAAATGTGTTGGTATTTAACCAAAGAAAACCTATAATTGTTAATATAATTGTTGATGGTGACACTATCTCCTTCTATAAAAAAGCCAAGGAGTCTCCAGTGTTAGTGCTTTGTAACAGCCAGTATGTTTTCTGCCACTGGAAAGTCTTCAACATGTCAAACATGACAAGCTGCTTTTTTTTTAATCTTATCAACTTGGCCTTTATGAACAAGCCCTAATTAATCCCCGTAACTTATTTACCTTGTCCATGAGCCGGCTGGCATGAAGGCTGAGGCTGTTGAAGAACATCTTCTTACTGAGAACATGCATCTCCTCTATAGTAATCAATAAAGACGCAACACTCGTGCCGATGATCCCACTGAGAGCAAATGAGAAAGAAACAGTGAGATTATTTGTCTAGCATTTTAAGTGTTCGTTCATCAGTGGGTAATGCCGCTGTACCTAATGGTGTGGTGGTAGAACTTGAGCAGGTTGGAGAGTTTGTAGAGCAGCACAGCTCCTGGTTCTGCCACAATCACCTGCTCAATCCTCACCTGCATGAAACACAGGAAGCCAAGAGCATTATGAGAAAGAGAAAAGCTTCCAAAGTGGACCCTTCTGGTAGAAATGTAATGAAGTGAAAAAGAATGTGCTATAGTTGTAAAGTAAGAAATAAATCACAATGTGGCATGCTGTTGTTGGAAATTAATCAGACACAGGGTGATGTGATGCGCGGCACAATGTGAAGCGCACATTACTAAGTGATTTATTCCACTTATACCACAGCAATTTGCAAGCTATTACACGTTTTTATTTAGTAAAGAATTACCCATCATAATTTATTTGTTTAAAGTTACATTTAATGTTGTGGAACGTGTGCAAAACAAGTTAGTTCCCATTATCCTATTATAACAGCTATAAACAGTCGCTCCCTCACCAGAACAAAGTCCTGAAGACTTTCCTGTGTCAGAAAACCTAAAGTTACCTTTACCTCTGACTGTTACAAAGTTCTGACACTGGAGACTCCTTCCATAAATGATAATTAACTGTCTTCTTACAGATAAAGTCACCATATCAATGATTATTTTAAATGTGTTTATGCAGAGAGTCTGCCATACAAGTCCCAGTGTAAGGTGTTACTACAGAAATGATAACATATAAAAACGAGTGTATTAATGTGAACCTTGCAGCTGGAGCTACTATTAAAAGCATGTATTGTAATATAGGCTGCAAAGCATTCTGAAGTGATCAGGACTACATCCTACTCCTACTCCTATTATTATTATTATTATTATTATTATTATTATGTAATGTTGCTTTGTTTTGTACATGGACTTGATAAGTATGCTTATTATTTATAAGTATACTCTCCAGTTAGGGTGACTTTTTTTCACATTCCACATCAAAACAGCACAAAGAATCTTGGGAGCAAACAGTCCCCTAGTTGAAAGGTTTGAAGAGCCATTCAGAGTAAATGCTTTTCACTTTGCAAATAGCTGCTGTGGATGTGTCCCATTTTTAAGTGCCCTACATAGGTTTCATAATTTCAGAATGGAACGCACCATCAGTCTAAGGAAAGTTAAAAGCTCATTTGAGTAGCACGAAGGCATCCAGTCAACCTGCACTACAATAGGAAGTGAACTACTTAAACTAAAGATGTAGTGCCCATGTACAGTCCATGTAACCTTTTCCCTCACCTTAAGTGGTCTACACACTCCTTCAGTTATGTGGCCAACAATCTCCTGCATGCTGTCCTCAACACCTGTACAGCAAACACACACATCGCTACTGCTTACACATGTTGTGCTTCTTACTGATGCATTCTAATGACTACATAAATTACTGTATATGCAAATAGTATAAAATGATTTTAACTTAACCAAAACTAGTGCTCTTAATATGTAATTAGAATCTCATTACAATATACACATTTAAATTAAATTCTTTAAAAAAAGAACCCAAAAAAACAGTATAAACAGAAGTTATATTTAAAACAAAAAATGTTCATACAGCTCTGATGAACTGATAATACAAGAGCAATCGTTTTATTAAAGCACAAAAGATATTTTCATGGAGAGTAAACCCGCTCTTATTTCATTTTAGGAATTGATTTTCAAATGTCCAAAATCCTTTCCATAGCACGTTTGAGAGCTATACTGTATTTATAGGTCTTACAGATATTGTACCTTGCCCTGTAGTTTGTTTGAGCAGAGCCTCCAGATGCTCCTTCTCCGAGGCTGTGGTCTGGTGCAGCCATGCCAGCATGTCCCCTACATACCTAACACATCAACACACACACATGCAGTCTAAACATTATACTGTTTGGCGTCGTTGCCAAGACCTCACACTAAGCTGTTCAGGTTTTGTGTATATTTAGCATGTTAGTGTTAAAGGAAGAGAGTGAACGAAACCGAAAGTAAAGAGTAAAATGCTCTCAAAGTGAAAATTTTTTTTAATGCCAAAAGTTTTCTTTTTTTTTCCAGTTTCGAGTATGAACCTAAAGAAGGACCTTTATCTGAAAGTCCTATTTCTGTAGAAACTTTGCGCATTTTTACTACCTCATTATATAATCTACAAATAGTTGACAAATTAAAAAAAACACATAAATTGTCTTAGTAAGGTTTTAGACCACAACTAGAACAGCTTCAATGCCCCTTGCCACAGATTCTACAAGTCTCTGGAACTGTACTGAAGGGATAAACACCATTCTTTCAAAAGGCATTCCCTCAGTTGGTGTTTTGATGATGGCGGTGGAGAGCGCGGTCTAAACAAGTCACTCCAAAATCTCACATAGGTGGTCAGGTTGACATCTCTTGACTAAAGGCCAAAGCACATGAATTACATAATTTTCATCCTCCTCAAACCATTCACTGAGCCCTCGTGCCCTGTGGAAGGGGGCGGGGGATCCTGGAAGAGATCACTCCCATCAGGATAGAAATGTTCCATCATAGGATAAAGGTGATCAGCCAGAAGAACTCTATTGATGTGTATTGATGTGCAGTGACCCAAACATGCCATCAAAATATGCCAACAACAACCCTAACCCTAAAGCCACAATTTTTTCCATTTAATCTGTCACCCATGTGTATACAGTACTGTGCAAAAGTTTTAGGCAGGTGTGAAAAAATGTTGTAAAGTAAGAATGCTTTCAAAAATAGACATGTTAATAGTTTATATTTATCAAGAAAAATCTACATCAAATCGATATTTGGTGTGACTATCCTTTGCCTTCAAAAGAGCATCAATTCTTCTATGTACACTTGCACAAAGTCAGGGATGTTGTAGGCATATAGTCAGGTGTATGATTAAACAATTATACCAAACAGGTACTAATGATCATCAATTCAATATGTAGGTTGAAACACAATCATTAACTGAAACAGAAACAGCTGTGTAGGAGGAATAAAACTGGGTGAGGCTCAGTCAAACTCCGATAACAAGGTGATGTTGCTGAAGACAGTTTACTGTCAAAAGACATACACCATGGCAAGACTGAGCTCAGCAACAAGACAGAAGGTAGTTATACTGCACCAGGCAGAAATTTCAAGGCAGACAGGGGTTTCCAGATGTGCTGTCCAAGCTCTTTTGAAGAATCACAAAGAAATGGGCAACGTTGAGGACTGCAGACGCAGTAGTCGGTCAAGGAAACTTACTGGAGCAGATGAAAGACACATCAGGCTTACTTCCCTTCACAAACGGAAGATGTCCAGCAGTGCCATCAGCTCAGACCTGGCAGAAACCAATGGGAAACTGGTACACCCATCTACTGTCCGGAGAAGTCTGGTCAGAAGTGGTATTCATGGAAGACTTGTGGCCAAAAAGCCATACCGCCAACATGGAAACAGGGCCAAGCGACTCAACTATGCACGAAAACACAGGAACTGGCATGCAGAAAAATGGCGGCAGGTGCTCTGGAGTGATGAGTCAAAATTTGACATATTTGGCTGTAGCAGAAGGCAGTTTGTTTGCCGAAGGGTGGAGAGCGGTACATGAATGAGTGTCTGCAGGCAACAATGAAGCATGGTGGAGGTTCTTTGCAAGTTTGGGGCTGCATTTCTGCAAATGGAGTTGGGGATTTGGTCAGAATTAATGGTCTCCTCAATGCAATACCATCAGGGAGGCATCTAATTGGCCCCAAATTTATTCTACAGCATGACAATGACCCCAGACAAACAGTGAAAGTCATTAAGAACTATCTTCAGCGTAAAGAAGAACAAGGACTCCTGGAAGTGATGGTATGGCCCCCACAGAGCCCGGATCTCAACATCATCGAGTCCGTCTGGGATTATATGAAGAGACAGAAGCAACTGAGGCTGCCTAAATTCACAGAAGAACTGTGGTTAGTTATACAAGATGTTTGGGCCAACCTACCTGCCGAGTTCCTTCAAAAACGGAGTGCAAGTAGTGTACCTAGAAGAATTGATGAATTGATGCTGTTTTGAAGGCAAAGGGTGGTCACACCAAATATTGATTTGACGTAGATTTTTCTTCTGTTCACTCACTTTGCATTTTGTTAATTAATAAATATACATTATCAATATATAATATACAATATACAGTCTCAAATAATACTTTACAGCATTTATTCACACCTGCCTAAAACTTTTGCACAGTGCTGTATATTTTCAAACAAGCATGTCCACAATCCTGAAAAAAAAAGTGATCCTCACTAAGACAGGCATATCTTCATTAGGAATGAGTGTCTCCAACACAATGACCTATAACTACAGTACACGAATATCAAGCAGCTTGTCATTACACTAAAGTTATTTTCTTTAACAGAGACAATCAGTTCTGAGAACTACACATCTCATGTTTTATCAGCATTCTACTGAGAACCTGATGTTCCCTGTCCAGGTCCTTAGAGATGTTCTGAGAGGAGGACGTTAGAACAGCAACAGGATGGCACACTTGCAGTATCCAGAAATCCATACATCTGACCACCTGCCCTTTCTCTGAACCCCCTCTACGTTAACTGATTCCTTGAAGAAGACCTGAGGATTCCATGGAAGACAATCAGCTTGCTTTTAATGTCTTCAGGGCCCTGAATTGAATTTGTCACTTTAGAGACAGCCAAAAAAAAGGTCGGTATGAGGATGAGTGCTGTGTGTGTAATGTAATGAGATATGAAGTGGCTTTTAGCGCTAAATGACAACATGGCCCTGAAGATGACCCTCAATTAGCTGTGAAACAACCGGTTTATGTTTTGAGCTGAAAAAAAAAGCTATTGGGTTTTCAATGTGTTTTTGAAAGGATGGGTATAAGGTGATTGTGCACACTGTGTCATTGTGTTTTACCTCATAGGATCATGTGAATGCATCTCTATTGGTCTGGGCGTGCCCCCTGGTCCCCCTCGTGTTAGTGCATCGATGAAGCCACGGACCACTGCGCTGCGCCTCGCTGTGCCAAATTCATCCAAAGTGTATCTGAATCATGGAGAGAGAGAGAGAGAGAGAGAAAAATGAAACGAGAAAAACAAAGCCCTCCTGTCCAAAATGTAGCCCTGACCTCCAAAATGAGTGAGAGAAAAATATGTGAGGTTAGAGAGCCTTGGTCGCACACACAAATGAAAACAATGGAGGCTCCCGGTGTGGTGCGGAAGAGTAACACTGTTTTGATCTATGGGCTGAGAACAGAGCTGAGCAGACTAAACAGTAGCTCTACAACAGCCACAGAGAAGACGGAGGAGGAGAGGGGTGGAGGGACTTGGCCAAATCACAGGAACACACTTTCTCATCCTCTCTCCATTCTGGCCTTGGACTTCAACACCCCATGCCTCAGTCAGGGACCACGAGGACAGAATGTGGGAGAGAAACACTCACATAACGAAGGAAGAAGTGGGGGGGAAAGAAAATAATGTTTACCTGAGGTATAACAGTCTGTCTGGAACTACTGTAAGGTTTATCCATGCTTTCCATACATATACATTGATCATCCATAACATTAAAACCATCTGCCTAATATTGTGCAAGTCCCCTTTGTGCCACCAAAACAGCTCTGACCCGTCAAGGCATGGACTCCACAAAACCTCTGAAAGTGTGCTGTGGTATCTGGCATCAAGACGTTAACAGCAGATCCTTTAAATCCTGTAAGTTGCAAGGTGGGGCCTTCATGGATCAGAGTTGTTTGTCCAGCACATCCCACAGATGCTTGATCGGAGATCTGGGGAATTTGGAGGCGAAGTCAACACCATGAACTCTGTTATGTTCATTAACCCATTCCTAAACAATTTTTGCAGTGTGGCAGGGCACATTATCAATTAGACTTGGGTGCCCATGACCCTGTCACTGGTTCACTGATTGTCCTTCCTTGGACCACTTTTGGTTGGTACTAATCACTGCATGGAACATCCCACATGACCTGCTGTTTTGGAGATGCTCTGACCCAGTGGTCTAACCATCACAACTTGGCCCATGTCAAAGTCGCTCAGATCCTTACGCTTGCCCAGATTTCCTGCTTCCAACACTTCAAGAACTGACTGTTCACTTACTGGCTAATATACCCTACCCTTTGACAGGTGGCATTGTAATGACCAAGGTGAGGTTGCTGAACACAGTTTACCGTCAAAAGTCATACACCATGGCAAGACTGAGCACAGCATCAAGACAGAAGGTAGTTATACTGCATCAGCAAGGTCTCTTCCAGGAACAAATTTCAAGGCAGACAGGGGTTTACAGATGTGCTGTCCAAGCTCTTTTGAAGAAGCACAAAGAAATGGGCAACGTGAAGACCATAGACGCAGTGGTCGGCCAAGGAAACTTACTGCAGCAGATGAAAAACACATCAGGCTTACTTCCCTTCACAATCGGAAGTTGTCCAGCAATGCCATCAGCTCAGACCTGGCAGAAACCAGTGGGACCCTGGTACACCCATCCACTGTCCGGAGAAGTCTGGACAGAAGTGGCCTTCATGGTGACCAAAAAGCCATACCTCTGACATGGAAACAAGGCCAAGCGACTCAACTATGCACGAAAACACAGGAACTGGGGTGCAGAAAAATGGCAGGAGGTGCTCTGGACTGATGAGTCAAAATTTTACATATTTGACTGTAGCAGAAGGCAGGTTGTTTGCCGAAGGGCTGGAGAGCGGTACACGAATGAGTGTCTGCAGGCAACAGTGAAGCATGATGGAGGTTCCTTGCATTTCTGCAAATGGAGTTGGGGATTTGGTCAGAATTAATGGTCTCCTCAATGCAATACCATCAGGGAGGCATCTAATTGGCCCCAAATTTATTCTGCAGCATGACAATGACCCCAACTATACAGCGAAAGTCACTAAGAACTATCTTCAGTGTAAAGAAGAACAAGGAGTCCTGGAAGTGATGGTATGGCCCCCACAGAGCCCTGATCTCAACATCATCGAGTCTGTCTGGGACTACATGAACAGAGAGAAGCAACTGAGGCTGCCTAAATCCACAGAAGAACTGTGGTTAGTTATCCAAGATGTTTGGGCCAACCTACCTGCCGAGTTCCTTCAAAAACTGTGTGCAAGTGTACCTAGAAGAATTGATGAATTGATGCTGTTTTGAAGGCAAAGGGTGGTGACACCAAATATTAATTTGATGTAGATTTTTCTTCTGTTCACTCACTTTGCATTTTGTTAATTGATAAATATAAACTATTAACGTCTATTTTTGAAAGCATTCTTACTTTACAGCATTTTTTCACACCTGCCTAAAACTTTTGCACAGTACTGTACTTTAATAAAATTCATATATTGTAAATACATTAGGAAAAGAAGGATTTTTTAAATTATGCTTTACAATTTAAAAAGTGTCAATATTAAACATTTTAAGTATAAAATTTTAACATCCAATCAGCTACTTCCAGTTAGTTTGTAACTAAATTATTATTTTTTAATGTAAAAATGTATAAAAGGATATCTCAGAAAAGTGTAACGTGACATAATTTGTCACAATATCGACATCATAGTGGCATATCACCCAGGCTTACATTCCACTAATGCTCCCATAGTTTATTCTTCAACTGGAAGTTATTCTTGGAGAATGTGGAAAAGTATTTCAGCACTTTTCACCAAAGGAATGATGGAGGGATATTTTCATACACTGTCTGAGAGGCAAACAGTGATAAGAAATAACTCTTGGCACAAAGTTTATAATGTCTATGAAAACAGTCAGATAGGCATTCACTTATACAGAACAATCCCCTAAGAAGTGTCTGATTACGTTAAATTGGATTGTTTTGGAGAGAAAAAAAATGAAACCAAAAGCTACTCATGCCAAAACCACAAAAACACTGCAAATTGAAATAGAAAGAATTCATACATGACTTTCACACATGCTCATATAAAATAAGATGCATGCTAGCTTATCATTCAGTAAAATTCATCATAAATAAAAAATAAATAATGCAAATAAACATCTGATGCCAAGATCTCAAAAAATAAGATCTCTCAGAATGATAATGCATTCATTCAGACAATTCTACCAGTCAATTACTTATTTTTATATTTTTTATATGTTCTTAGTGCAATATAATTTGTTAAATCTAAAGCAATTACAATACTTTTTAATCAATATCAGCAATGTTCATTAACAAAAAACAAACAAACAAACAAATCTAAAAGAAAACAATCTAAAGCTGATGAGCCTTAATGCACATAGGAATCATGGGTATTAAATGTGCACTGTAATACTAAGCTTGATTTCCCTGCTGAAAAAAACAAAACAATAGAAACCCTCATAGAATTTGTAATGGTTTTAATGGTTATAATGGAAATTATAATTGGTTTTAATGGAAACTATAATGGTCCCTTTGAGTCTCTACTCGTAATTTGTTGCCTTCTATTGGTGGTACATTATGTCTAGTGGATACCATTAAGGACCAATAATTGTAATGGCAATGGTTTTAATGGTTAGCTGGTGTTCTGTAATGGTATTTGTAGTGGAAACCATTAGAATTTCTATGATGGTTTCATTTTTTTTTTTTTTCAGCAGGGTTTATATCCCACAGTCAATATATTTATTCAGCTAGCACTCAGTACTTGGCACTTGGTTTGATCAGCTAGTATACTGGTTTTTAGAATTTTTTGCAAGCATTTCCCAGTAAAGCAATATACTGTAAGTGTACCTCTTAGTCAGGCTTCTCAGCAGGACATTTGTAAGCTATTAGTTGCGACATTTGGGCTGCAAAGAAAAAGTCCTGTTCAGACAGATTACTCATTTGTTTTATCCAGCATCAGCATTATGCTCTGAGCTGAACAAGTCTGAGTGTGTTTCAGCAACTGTGTTGTAGTGCTTCTACTTTGTCTAGCAAAGTGAAGAATGTTTTCATTCACATGCTCTTCTTGAAAAATATTCTCCTTCACAGCCATGTTCTTGTTTCCATTCCAACATTATTTAACCCTCCTATTATGTTATGGGTCAATGTGACCAATTTCCACATTTGAGATGTCTGAAATTCTGGTTAATCTCTCTTTTTCTCTTTGAAATCTTTGACTTTTCCTCATTTAGAGTCATGAACGTATATGCAAATATTTCTCCTTTTTGTGAATAAAGGTTTACTGTTGTGAATAAAGGTTTACTGTTGTGAATAAAGGTTTACTGTTTTAAGCTGTTCTTAGGCTGCTTTTTGTGTGTGTATTTAAACTGTGGAATACATTTTGACCCATAACATAATGGATGTAACTTTTTTTCAACATAATATGAGGGTTAAATGTGTATTTTATCAGCTGTAGTAAGATTTGGTGTGAATCTGCCACCATGTGGTTATTGTGCAGAACCACAATGCATAGGTGACTGCTCCATGTGGCATACTGTATAACATGTACAACAGATATTCGTTCAACATCGATTTTTATTTTAGTTCAAAATTTGCCACTGAAAACTTGTTTGATTACAGCAATCTGAAAAAATGTTAAATAAAATGTCTACCACTTTTGCAGAAAAGTTGCACACAATAGACTAAATTAATAAATAGGAATAATAATTGTACTTAGTTTCAGTTAGTTTTCTTTATTATTTTTTTATATTCTTAAGACAATGTGGCTTCTCTGGTATGCCTGGGTCCCTTCTCTGGAACATGAATGAAATCTCATTTAACAAGTTAAAAAGCTTCTAATATTAAAATAAAATATGTGCATTAATCTGCACATACTAGCACAGTCTCACAGCAGAAAACACCACAAGTGAGAAGCCAAGTGATTAGAATTGACAACTTACAGTATCTCACAAAAGTGAGTACACCCCTCACATTTTTGTAAATATTTTATTATAGCTTTTCATGGGACAACACTGAAGAAATGACACTTTGCTACAATGTAAAGTAGTGAGTGTACAGCTTGTATAACAGTGTAAATTTGCTGTCCCCTCAAAATAACTCAACACACAGCCATTAATGTCTAAACCACTGGCAACATAAGTGAGTACACCCCTAAGTCCAAATTGGGCCCAAAGTGTCAATATTTTGTGTGGCCACCATCATTTTCCAGCACTGCCTTAACCCTGTTGGGCATGGAGTTCACCAGAGCTTCACAGGTTGCCACTGGAGTCCTCTTCCACTCCTCCATGACAACATCACAGAGCTGGTGGATGTTAGAGACCTTGCGCTCCTCCACCTTCCGTTTGAGGATGCCCCACAGATGCTCAATAGGGTTTAGGTCTGGAGACATGCTTGGCCAGTCCATCACCTTTACCCGCAGCTTCTTTAGCAAGGCAGTGGTCGTCTTGGAGGTGTGTTTGGGGTCGTTATCATGTTGGAATACTGTCCTGCGGCCCAGTTTCTGAAGGGAGGGGATCATGCTCTGCTTCAGTTGTCACAGTACATGTTGGCATTCATGGTTCCCACAATGAACTGTAGCTCCCCAGTGCCGGCAGCACTCATGCAGCCCCAGACCATGACACTCCCACCACCATGCTTGACTGTAGGCAAGACACACTTGTCTTTGTACTCCTCACCTGGTTGCCACCACACATGCTTGACACCATCTGAACCAAATAAGTTTATCTTTGTCTCAACAGACCACAGGACATGGTTCCAGTAATCCATGTCCTTAGTCTTGCTTGTCTTCAGCAAACTGTTTGCGTACTTTCTTGTGCATAATCTTTAGAAGAGGCTTCCTTCTGGGACGACAGCCATGCAGACCAATTTGATGCAGTGTGCGGCGTATGGTCTGAGCACTGACAGGCTGACCCCCCACCCCTTCAGCCTCTGCAGCAATGCTGGCAGCACTCATACTTCTATTCTGCAAAGCCAACCTCTGGACATGATGCGGAGCACGTGCACTCAACTTCTTTGGTCGACCATGGCAAGGAAACCTGTCCTGTTAAACCGCTGAGTGGAACCTGTCCTGTTAAACCGTTGTATGGTCTTGGCCACCGTGCTACAGCTCAGTTTCAGGGTGTTGGCAATCTTCTTATAGCCTAGGCCATCTTTATGTAGAGCAACAATTCTTTTTTTCAGATCCTCAGAGAGTTTTTTGCCATGAGGTGCCATGTTGAACTTCCAGTGACCAGTATGAGAGAGTGTGAGAGCAATAACACCAAACTTAACACACCTGCTCCCCATTCACACCTGAGACCTTGTAACACTAACAAGTCACATGACACCGGGGAGGGAAAATGGCTAATTGGGCCCAATTTGGACATTTTCACTTAGGGGTGTACTCACTTTTGTTGCCAGCGGTTTAGACATTAATGGCTGTGTGTTGAGTTATTTTGAGGGGACAGCAAATTTACACTGTTATACAAGCTGTACACTCACTACTTTACATTGTAGCAAAGTGTCATTTCGTCAGTGTTGTCCCATGAAAAGATATAATGAAATATTTACAAATATGTGAGGGGTGTACTCACTTTTGTGAGATACTGTAGCCTGTTTACAAAATATTGAATTCTTTTGTTATTGCTGAAGAAAAAGCTAGGGACAGATTTCTCCAGGTTCACGAAGACCATGAAGTTATTTGGATATGAAAAGAGAGTTGTTGGATGTGTAAAGGGAAGAGGAGTTACATTTTTCTCTCACTGTTCACAGAGAGCAAATCTTCAATCAATGGAAAGCCACTGGGCATTGCACAGAAGCTGCGTTTGTGGGTTAAAAACATGAAATACGTTGTTTCTTCTGTCTCCATAATAATGTGAATACTTGTGAATATCAGTACAGTGAATTTCAGTTACATGCAAATATCAATTCACCTTCATGTAAGACTTATTCAGTGTGTATGGTGTCATGTCACAGATCAACACAGATTTAACAGCATAAAAAAACATACAAGAAACCATATTAAGAATAATATGAAACATATTAAGTCTAAATCCCGCAGAAAGCTTAATAAGGCTTTTAATTTGTAAAATGTAATTTCAGACAAATTCAGTAAAGAATAAAATACCACGGCTCGTGCTGTTATAGGAAAATAATCTAAGACGGGCTGCTGTGAAGCCGGTGTTACCACCTCAAAGATAACTATTTTATACATCTCAAAGTGTTTTATTCCTCTTATACCAAAGCAATTTGCTGAGGATTCGTTTATTTTATTTATATATATATATATATATATATATATATATATATATATATATATATATATATATATATATATATATATATATATTTTTTTTTTTTTTCAAGAACGACTGTTTTTTTTTGTTTGTTTGTTTAGTTTAGTTTTTTAGTTTGTTGGGGAACGTCCACTAAACCAGCTGCCTCTTGTTCTCACTTTGCCAGAGCTGTAAACAGTCGTTCTCTCACCAGCTTCTCTTTCTTTTCTCCCTCTTGATGTTAAGCTTGCTCTGTTATTGAGAAACTGCAACACACAACCTTCCTGTGTCTGAAAACTTCTGACTGTTACAAAGCACTGACACTGGAGACTAAATCAGACAAAATCTCACCATATCAACAATTATACATGTTTTTTTAAAAATCAGTTTACGTGGAGTGTCCGCCATACAAATCCCTGTTATACAAGTAATTACTATAGAAACTATAGCATATTAGAATCAGTGCATTAATATACTGTAAACCTTGCAGGCTGCACTATTGTCAGAGCTGCTGTTATAAAATTAAAATTAATCAACACAGTCTGAGCAATTCAACTTCACTGTAGTAAAAGACTTTTTAAAGACCTGCCGTACACCGTCACTAGACACTGTTGTAATAAGTTGACACAGTGTGAATATGAGTGTGCATGTGTGTGTTTGTACTCACTTATAAAGAACAGGCCGGTCCTGTAAAGCCTCCATGGCTTGAGTGAGCACAGGAGGAACATCACACGTCTCCTGAGTCAACCCCCGACACTCATCTATGATAAACCGTGTGAAAGAGCGAGAGACAGGAAGAAAAAAAAGAAAAAGAGACACAAGATTGAGCAAGAGAAAGAAATAACGGACATGAAAACAACTTCCTTGAAAAAAATTGTTTGTTTGATTAAAAAAAAAAAAAAAAAACACAGTGCCTTTACTTAAGGCTTTTAATAACCATTTTAATAAGAACAGTAAATAATTAGTCAGTATTTGTCTGTGACTCAGTTTTCTTTTTTACACTCCCTCACAGCAGCTGTGTCACAATTACAGAAATGTGTCACCTTTCTGGAATCGTGTTTTAATGTGCATGTGCATGTGCGTGAACACACACTCACTTTGAGCCCAGCGGTACAGCTGCTCATATGATGTCTCCTGTAACACTGCCATTTGTTCCATGATCTCCAGTCTGAGTTAAAACACAGCGTCAACAACGAAAGAACGTTTTCATGTCAAAGTCAATGCAACTTTTCTCTCTCTTTCTGTCTCACCCTGCAGTTTGCTGGTTAGTCCTCAGTAGAACCTTCACGTCCTCGTGGATATTCTTCACACGATTCAGGGCTTTAAAGAAATCCTGCATCCAAACAAATCTCTGTATGTCAGTCTGGCCCATTTTAACACAGATTAAAAATCATCAATGATTTAAATCTTAAATCTTAAAATCATCATGTCCTACTATTGATTCCTAAATAATACTCTATCAACTGTGCCCTAGCTTGGATACAACTGTATGTAAAAATAAATAAATAAATAAAACATGTACTGCGAAAAATAATCAATGATGAGTGATAGCTTTACCACCCCAAAGTTGATTATTTTCATATAACAGCATGTTGTGAAGTGTTTTATTCCTCTTATACCACAGCAATTTGCCTCCAATTACTTTTCATTAAAGAATAACACACACTTTTTAACAGTTTATAGTTACATTTAATGGTGCTGTTTACGTCCATGAGACAAATTAGTTCCTGTTATCCTGTTGCTGGTAAGTTGTTACCTCACCAACCTGACTTGAAATTAATAAGACTAGTGACGTTACAGGGAAACTGAAAAGAGCAAAGTTCTCTGCCCTGAAGACTTTCCTGTGTCAGAAAACTTACTGACCATTACAAGCACTGACACTGGATTCTCCTTCCAAAACTATTCAACAAACATCTACTTACAGAAAAATTTCACCTTATCAAATATTACACTTTCTTTTTACAAAATTAACCAACACCTTCTGACCAATCAGAATTCAGAATTCAAAAGTACTGTGGTATAAGTAAGGGATAATCCATGGCTAGGTGTGCGTTACACGATTTTAATGCATGACGTGGAGGCAAAGAACCACCCGACGCAAAGCGGAGTGCATTAAAATCGTGTAACACGCAACTAGCCGTGGACTGTCCTGCTTATACCATGGTCACTTGCCAGCACTGACAAGTTAAAGCTGTCATTGATGTTTTGCAGTGCAAAATTTGACTGACAAGATCAAAATAATGGTTAATTTTAGTCAGATATTTTATATACGGGTCGTTATATCTATAATTCCGCCCGATCTAAATCATACACAGAGATAAAGTAGTGCAATAAGATTACATTTAATTGAAAGGTTTATAATAAAAAGTTATTAGAGAGAAAGAGAAAGAGAGGAGAGAGAGAGCGAGAGAGAGACCGAGAGAGAGAGAGAGAGAGAGAGAGAGAGAGAGAGAGAAAGTGAATTACCTGCATCTGTGCTGCGTCTGTACTAATAATGAAGCTGTGAGTTTAACTCTGTGTTACTACGGTTACAGTTGTTTATAGGCAGCACGTTAATTTAGAATAGTGATTAAACTGACCGGAACTACCTGTGGTATACACAGTTTTAACACACACCTTCCAGCCAATCAGAGTATTCGGACAGACCCTGGTATAAAAACATTGAATCCCTAATAATAAACAAAAAGCAAATTTATATCCCAGCCAGTGGTTGGATGACTGTGTGAAAGAGTGAAATAGTCATCTTACATATTGCCTGATGAGTCAAGAATAAACATGATGTACACTAAAAATCTATGTGGACACCTGACCTTCACACCCCATGATTCTTCCCCAAACTGTTGCCAAAAAGTTGGAAGCGCACAACTGTCTAGAATGTACTTGTATGCTGTAGCATTAAGATTTCCCCTTCACTGGAACGAATTTGTTCCAGCCTGACAATTCCACTGTGTACAAAGCGAGGTCCATAAAGATGCGGTTTGCTAAGGCTGGTATAGAAGAAATCGAATGGCTGGCACAGAACCCTGACCTCTACCCCACTCAATAGTTTTAAGATGAACAGGAAAGCCAACTCACACCATATCAGTGCCTGACTTCACTAATGCTCTCGTGGCTGAATGGACAAATCCCCACAGCCACGCTCCAAAATCTAGGGACTGAATCTGGAACTGGATGTCCAACAAGTACATACAGGTGTGACTGGTCAGGTGTCCACATACTTTTGGCTATACTGAGTATTTTAAGGGTACCTCAGTGATGGGGCCGTCACGAGCATAGCGTAAAGTGGCCATTTCTTCACTGGACAGCTGGAATTTGGAGAGAAAGGCCTGGGCCACCTGTGCTCGAACCTCTAGACTGTGACTTGAAAAGAGGAATAGACAGTTACAGTGAGTAACAAAGCTAAACAAAAGTCACACAAAGTCACTAAGTTTAAGTACACCATTTATGGTTTTCATGAAACGATTAGAGGCTTTTTGGCACAGGATCAGCAGCTATTATTCACAGTCAACTGCATTTACTGTTAAAGGTTCAATATGCAAAATAATTTGTGTGTAATACTGAAATAAGGCTGCATGCTGCAATTATATTGGTGCAAAATGCAATTGTGATATGCTCATTAATACAAAATGTAAATAAAATGTATCAAAAAACCTGCTGAATGTTCACTAACACAACTGAAGTATTTGTGGAGTGTCAGAGGCCAATACTGCGATAAAGATTAATTGACAATATAATACACAGAACATATTTAACATCCGAACCTACTTTACTGTTTGAGCTGTATATTTTGAACATACTGCAAAAACACTCAGTATTCTAATCTTCAATACTTGCAGCATTGATTTATTTAAATGTTTTGTTTTACTTCTACTTTTTACGGTGTTTGTGTCGATGTGAGCACCTACAAAGTCAGATTCCCTCCAAGTGATCCCTTGGCCATTGAAAATGTGCCACTAGATGGCAGTAATGATCTTTAAAAAAAAAATAAATAAAAAAAAATCCTAATTCCCAGTTTCCATTTGAAAATTCCACATAAGAATGAGGGAGAAGAGGAAAATATAGCAAAGAGAAGAAAAAAAAAATCGATAGCTAGAGACCACTTCTGCATACAAAACAAGCATGATCTTTCCTGCAGTAGAACAATAGCAGCCACAACTCATACTGTAAGCTGTAAGGTTCTCATGGGAGAACCATTCTCTTCTGCAGCCTCTTCCCATTACTCAGCTGTCTTATTCCCACCACTTCTCCCGATACGGCACCAGCAATTTGATTTATGAACTACAACCCAGAATGATGTAGAACAACTAAATCATGCTGAAGTTTGAATAGACATCATGTTCTGGTAACTCTCAAGGGGCAGTTCCACAAGGGACTGTATTAGAGATGAAGCTGCCTCGTTTTAGTTTCTCACAGAGGAACAGCGCATCATCCAAACCAGAAGCATGGAGCTGCATTCAAAAAGGCTGAAAGGAGCTCCTAACTGGCTGATTTAGAAGAAATCCTTAGTGCTAAAGCAAGCTCATCATCTTGATTGTGGCAGTATTTCGATAATTTAAGTTAGAGAGCGGTGTAGTCATTTTACCTACTAAGGGAAGTGCCAGCAGTGATCAAGGTAGCTCTGATACACATGATAAATGGAATTGTGCAGAGCAGGAGATCTAGAAATAACTCAGTCAGGTTGAACATCTAGTAGTAAATCTCCTCTCCTGACTGAACATCATCAACAACTTATTTCCTGGCATGGACAGTTGAAGATTGCATAAACATTGCCTGGTCTTTTCCAATCTTGATCTGTCCAGTTTCTATGAGTCTGTGCCAATTCTAACCTGTTCTGGGCTGACAGGAGCATAACCTGATGTGGGCTTCTGCTGTTATAGCCCATTCACCTCAAGGTTCGATGTGTCTGTGTGTTCTGAGATGCTTTTCTGCTCAACACGGTTGTAAAGAGTAGTTATCTGAGTCATTGTAGACTTCCTGTCAGATTAAACAAGTCTGGCCATTCTCCTCTTACATCTGTCATTTCAAATGTGTTGTAATGTTCCTATTAAAGCAGCCAGTGAGTAAATTCTATCATTTAAATTATTCAAAAATGTGCCACAAATGTACTGTATACCAGGCTGAAACTGAACACATCCTTATTTGGCTAGTTGTGAGCATTCAGATTTTCATAGATTTTTCCCCCATATGTAAGATGAGCAAAAGTTTTATTTTATTTAGTAAATTTAAAAAATATATACATATTTTAATAGAATAATGTGAAATTAGATTTCATTAATATTTTTTCATGCTCTGAAAAATACTTACTGTATCAGCCAAACAGTATTGAAATTCATACACAAAGTATTGTCAACCTGTCCCTACACACACAAAAAAAAACACTAGGAGAATTTTCATGGATAGTTTTTTCTTTTCTTTTCTGTATCTATCTAATGACCTTGGCTTTTTGATTTATCTCAACAGTCAATAACATGCAGGAACTGACATCTTCCTCAAACTGAAATGATAACATCAGATTTCTGAAACATAATTCTGATTTTTATTCTCAATGTCTCTTCATATGAGATCAAATATGGAGATCTGTCTTTTCTGTTTGATACAGCATGTTAGTATTCCACAGTTGCAGTACTGCTCTGGCAAACCTGTTTTAACTCATCTACCAAATCAGACCTTACATGACTCGGGCAACAGGAGAAGAAACAAAACTGTCCAAACAAAAGTGTCTAACAGCGGAAACTGTGACTGAGACGATCACAAACAATAAAAATGCTCCCCTTCAGTTGTATTAGAGAAACATAAATGTGGTACAACAGACAAATAACGCAGTAAAAGTCTACATTAATCAGCAAAGCTCGGTGTTCATTCACCTTCTGTCTGATGACTAACCATGACATGGTTTTATGGTATTGGGTGATGTCTAATCACACAGGTGTCTGTTAAAAACATACATTTTTTCTTTGTTAAGGAAAGAGTTACAGACCTGTGTGCAGATAATGATCGCTTCTGAACTTATTCAAACTTGTATAAAAAAATTAATTAATTAATTAATTTTAACAAAAAAAACAATACTCAGGACTGAATATTAACAATACAAACATGAATGTACATTCTGGGTACCACATCAGTAATAAAACATCACTTGCCATATGGGAACTAATCAATGTCAGGTGGGTGTGAATTGAAGTTACTCTTGATTATTTGTCATTAACAGAATTTTATTCTTTTCATACAACTGTAATTTACAACTACAGTTACTTCCTTTTATCACTATTACGGAAGCTATAAACATTCACTCCTCACCAGCCACTTTTCAAAATTCCTCCGTCTTGAACACTCTTCTTCTATGATGAAAAAGATACTGATTGTTACAAAGAGCTGCCACTGGAGACTCCTTCCGTAAATATTAAACAAACATCTCCATACAAAAAACCCATCACCATATTATTGTTAGTCTTAAATTATATGAAGAGTCCACCATACAAGTCCCTGTGATTGAAATGTTGCTAGAGACACAATAACATAATAGAACAAGCGCATTAATATATACCTTCGATTTGAAATACGGCCAGCTACGGAATTATGGATATACTGTCAGAGCCGTGCTGTTCTAGAAAATGAAAATGAAATAAATTAAACCCTCTGCCCAATCGGATATGAGAATGTAGCAGCGATGTGGTATCATATAACTGTAAGTTTTATCACAGGGAACAAGATGTTTCAGGTGGATGTAGTCATAAATGTCACACGGTGCTGTAAGTCATAATAATAGTACATAATTAGGTGGAAGCACAGCGCCTGAGGGTAAGACTGTGAAGAGATGTTTCACCAGTATGATGAGTACATCATCTATCAGCTAGCTGACCATGAGATTGTTTAAAAGCCATGCTGCAGCCTGTGACCTTATATTACTAGTCCTTGCTACTAAAGGAAATGCAAACATTAGGAAACGTTCACTTCGTAAGCCACTGCGCAGATCTGCACTCGAGTTCCCAAAAGAACTGCATTGTTTCACCACATACTCATCTCAATTCTGGTCCCGTGGTCATGGAACAAGCTACAGAACTTCAGACACTCTCTAGATTTCCACTGAAGCATCAAGAACACAAAAAGACACAGCACTTTCTCAAGCAACTAAACACTGATGGGAAAACAGCCTCAGGTCTTCCTCTGTCTGTGTCTATGTGTGCTTATTTTTATATAGGTGGTGCAATGTGGTTATCTTTTTAAACACAATTAATCATACATTATTGGTGTATCATAATGGTTTTATTTCTGGCTTGACTGATCACTTGGTCACAATGTTTGTGGCACTTATTGTGTTTAGTTGCTGCTCCCTCTGTTCTTTCTCCAGCTATCCTACACTTGCTTCTGGTGTGTTGATGGGCCAACACGAGCCAACAGAACAGCTTTAATGCAAGTCTCTAAGACTGTACTGGAAGGATGAACACCCTTCTTCCAAAAGACATCGCTCCAAAATCTCCCATACGTGTTCAACTGTGTTGAGCATACGATTTACATCACTCATACTCATATTACATCGTCATATTCATCAAACCATTTTCTTTTGCACTGTAGACAGGGGCAGCGTTGTCCTGGAAGAGATCACAGGATAAAATAATTTTGTACTGATGTGCAGTGATTGTTATCTCTAAGAAGACAATTGCAGCCAAACCACTGCAGAACAGCATACCTTAAAGCATAACAGAGCCACCAGACCCCCTCCTTCTTGGGGTCAAGCATACACCTCTTTGTGCACTCGCCCACTTGTCAAGAACATTTTGAAGTATGACTCATCTGACCATATTATATTCTTCCACATTTCTGTAGATCAGTGTTTGTGGTTTTTGCACCACTGAACTCTCAAATGTGCCTTCTTGTAATGAGGGGTTTATGCACTGTAGTTATAATATCCTTCTCTATGTAGTTATCCAACTGCTCTTGCTGATAGTCTGATGACACCCTGTACTGACATTTTCCATCACCTAAGGCACAGTTTCTTTTTTGTTTTTCCTCACATACTGAATTAACGAGGTAGAATTCAGTCATTCAGTGTGCCCTTTTGACCATAATTTCCGGCCCTATGTACTGCTGTCTTTCCCATAAATCTACATTCCTATTTAGATTCCTATTTAAACACAGCCAGTTGCCAGTCAGTACCATGCCAAAGAGCACGGTAGGAATACTGCACTAAAACCCTAAGGTTAGGCAACCCTCTAACATAACATTTAACTCTATCAGTGTTGGCTTTTGTAAGTATGAAGCTTTGATAAGTAACGAAGGCCTGCACTGTTCTGCTATGGAGCTTAGAGTTTCATTCTAGGCACGAGATATTATTTTTGTTGCTTTGACACACAGCATTACTCAGGTGTGGAACTACCTCCAGCTTTGACTAATATGACTTGAGAAGTTGCAGTGAAATATCGTTCTACTGTTGTTGTTTTTTTATTCTTTTATTTTTATTATTTTATTTTAGTGTATGAGCAATTGCTCACCTGTGCAAAGAAACAAATGGCACTCCAACACACTACAAATCACTGACAGTAAAATCATTAAGAAGCCAACTCATTAAAGCTATAAAACATGACAATTATCAAATTCAAGATTCTATGAATAAAGACAAAAAGGTTAATAAACCTGTCTCTCAGGAGACCGTAATATATAAATTCACTCATACAACTCGATACACTTTTAATGAATGTGCATAGTTATTGACTTTCATTTAATGCTTCATAAACAAGGCTTTTATAGGAAGGAAGTGTACATTATTTGGTGTGATTGTGGGTGAGACAGAGAGAATGAAGTAGAATGCTTTTGATTTTCACTTTGTATAAATTAGGGGTGAACACAATGACACTATATGATTCTGTATGTTAAAGTTTCTCTCGTTCTCCGAGTCGCTCGCTAAGCGAGCGGCTGTCTCGAACACTTCCGCATTCCATTCTCCGCACCACCGTTGAGGAAGATTCCCATTCACGAGCTCCCGTTTTGTTTACTTTGCCATGTGCTTTTGTTTTTGTTTTACGTCATGTCCCCGCCTCGGTATTTTCATTGGTTTTCTGCTCCCTGGTTTACGTCATGTCTCCGCCCCGTTCACTGATAGATTTTCCGTTTATTGTTTGATTATGAGTTTCAGGTGTTTTATGTTTAACCTCATTTGTTTCTAACTTCCCTCGTTATTTAAACCTCCTCCCATGTCCGCTTCCTCGTGGAGTATTAAATGTAAATGAAAATAGATGAAAGTATATGAACGAATGTTCTGTGTTTATTCCCTCTTCCGGCGTTTCCTGGACTATGGATTTATGCCACTATACTCTGTGAACTCATGCCTTGATATTTTGTGGATTTAAGTTTCGATACTACGGATTTATGCCACGATACTCTGTGAACTCATGCCTTGATCTTTTGTGGATTTATGTTTCAAGATATTCTTTGGATTTATGCCTTGGGATTCCGTGGATGATTATCATTTGTTTTGACCCTGCCTTTAGGTTGAGTTCCTCCTCTGTTGTGTATATGTCCCAATAATTTTAGTTTGTTCCTAATAAACTGACTTTTCCCTGCGCTTGCATCCAGTCCCCGTTTGTGTTTTGTAACAAAATACTCCGCCAAAAATGGATGCAGGGGGGAAATAAGGCCACGCCACACCACAGCTTTTGTTCCTCCCCTGGACTCAGTCTCCTCCCAGTGGGCCTGCATTCATCCTCCTCCTGCTTACAATGGCTTCTCTACATATCCCCAATATTTTCTCTGGCAGGCCCAGGTATATTTCCTCAGCTTAAAGGACCCCAAACCCAGTGAGGAACAATGGGCGCGGTTCCTCCTGTCCCGTTTGGTCGGCTCAGACCGCTGGTGGGCGGAGATCCACCTCGCCAGCGGGTACACCGAACTGGTTACAGTTTCGGGTGTCATGGCGCTCCTGATCCAGGAATATGGGAGCCCAGAATTCAAGCCAGACCTCGAAGAACTTCCTGAATAAGGTGCACCTGCCCGGTGATCCCGGCCAGTCATTCCTGGACCACTATGAGAGGAAGCGGGCTAACATGGTGGCCTGCACCTCTCATCCCCGGACACAGGAGCGCCACCTGGAGGTTAACGTGGCAACCTCCAGCCCCGAGCTCCAGCCGGAGGCCCAGCAGGAGGTCTCATCAGCGGAGCTGCCCCTGGAGGTTAATGTGGCAACCTCCAGCCCCGAGCTCCAGCAGGAGGCCCAGCAGGAGGTCTCCCCAGCGGAGCTGCCCCTGGAGGTTAACGTGGCAACCTCCAGCCCCGAGCTCCAGCTGGAGGCCCAGCAGGAGGTCTCTTTAGCAGAGCTGCACTTGGAGGTTCACGAGGAGACCTCCGTTCCTGTCCTGTTCCTGTCGCAGACCCAAGTGGGGTGCTCCGCTCCATTCCTGTTCCTGTCAGAGACCCAAGGGGGGTGCTCTGATCCAGTCCTGTTCCCGCCGGAGGTTCACGAGGAAACCTTCACTCCTGTCCTGCTCATGTCTGAGGTCCACGAGGAGACCTCTGTTCCAGCCCAGTTCCTGTCGGAGACCCAAGGGGGGAGCTCCGCTCCAGTCCTGTTCCCGCCGGAGGTCCACGAGGAGACCTCCGCCCAAGCCTCGTTCCTGCCGGAGGTTCACAAGGAAACCTCTACTCCTGTCCTGCTCATGTCTGAGGTTCACGAAGAGACCTCTGTTCCAGCCCAGTTCCTGTCGGAGACCCAAGGGGGGAGCTCCGCTCCAGTCCTGTTCCCGCCGGAGGTCCACGAGGAGACCTCCGCCCAAGCCTCGTTCCTGCCGGAGGTTCACATGGAAACCTCTACTCCTGTCCTGCTCATGTCAGAGGTCCACAGGATGACCTCTTCCCAAGCCAAGTCCATGTCTGAGGTCCACGGGATGACCTCCTTTCCAAGTCCTAGCCCATGTCTTAGTCCTAGCCCATGTCTTAGCCCTAATTCAAGTCCTAGTCCAACTCCAGGTCCAGGTTCCTGTCCTAGTCCATGTCCAAGTCCATGTCCAGGTTTCTGCCCTAATTCAAGTCCATGTCCAAATCCAAGTCCAGGTCCAAGTCCAGGTCCAAGTCCAGGTCCAAGTCCAGGTCCAAGTCCAAGTCCAGGTCCAAGTCCAGGTCCAATTCCGTGCCTCAGCCTATGCCCAACGTCACGTCTAAAGTAATGTTCCAGTCCATGCCTCAGTTCAGGTCCAGTGTTATGTGCCAGTCCATGCCTCAGTCTATGCCCAAAGCCAGTTTCTAGTCCAAGTCCCCATCCAGTTTCCAGTCCAGGTCTCAGTTTAGTTTCCAGTCCTGTTTCCAATTATGCTGCTAATTTCACTTTCAGTCCAGTTTCAGGTCCAGTTTTCAGCCATGCATCTAACCTTACTCCCAGTTCTGTCCCCAGCCCTGTTTCCAGCCCTGTTTCCAGCCCAAGCCCCAATCCTGTTCCTAGCTCAGTTCCCAGTCCAGTTTCCGGTGTTATTTCAAGGCCAGTTCCCAATCAAGGTTCCAGTGCAGTTTCCGACCCAGTTTCTAATTTACTTTCCTGCCCTGTCTCCAGCCCTGTCTCCAGCCATCTCCAATTTAATTTCCAGCTCTGTCTCCGATTTAATTTCCAGCTTGGTTTCCGACTTAATTTCCAGCTCGGTTTCTACTTTAATTTCCAGCTTTGTTTCTAATTTACTTTCCAGCGCGGTTTCTAATTTACTTTCCAGCTCTGTTTCCAATTTAGCTTTGAGTAAAGTTTCCAGTTCTGTTTCAAGCCCACTTTCCAGTCCTGTACACAGTTCAGTTCTCTGTCCAGTTTCCAGTCCTGTACCCAGTCCAGTTCCCTGTCCAGTTCCCAAGTCTGTCTCCAATCCAGGTGCCAAGTCTGAGTCCAGTCCTGGTTCCAGTCCAGGCTCCAAGTCAAGCACCATGTCACGCACAGCTCCAAGCTCCAGGCCAAGCACCAGGTCATGCACAGCTCCAAGCGCCAGGCCAAGCACCGCTCCAAGCTCCAAGTCAGGCACCAAGCTAAGTTCTCGACCAAGTTCTCAACCATGTTCTCGACCAGGGCTGAAGGGACAGCCCGACATGCTCCGCTCTGGCCTCGGGACACTGGACATCGCCGGCCTCGGGTCCTGGGGGGCAGATGTTATGATCCTGCCCAGGGGCCCAGGTCTGCCAAAACGGTCAGCAGCTGACTCGAGTGGCTGACTCGAACACTTCTGCAATCCATTCTCCGCACCACCGTTGAGGAAGATCTCCATTCACGAACTCCCGTTTTGTTTACTTTGCCATGTGCTTTTGTTTTTGTTTTACGTCATGTCCCCGCCTCGGTATTTTCATTGGTTTTCTGTTCCCTGGTTTATGTCATGTCTCCGCCCCGTTCACTGATAGGTTTTCCGTTTATTGTTTGATTATGAGTTTCAGGTGTTTTATGTTTAACCTCGTTTGTTTCTAACTTCCCTCGTTATTTAAACCTCCTCCCGTTTCCGCTTCCTCATGGAGTATTAAATGTAAATGAAAACAGATGAAAGTATATGAACGAATGTTCTGCGTTTATTCCATCTTCCGGCGTTTCCTGGACTATGGATTTATGCCACGATACTCTGTGAACTCATGCCTTGATCTTTTGTGGATTTATGTTTCAAGATATTCTTTGGATTTATGCCTTGGGATTCCGTGGATGATTATCGTTTGTTTTGACCCTGCCTTTAGGTTGAGTTCCTCCTCTGTTGTGTATATGTCCCAATAATTTTAGTTTGTTCCTAATAAACTGACTTTTCCCTGCGCTTGCATCCAGTCCCCGTTTGTGTTTTGTAACACTGTATCTGTTAAGTGCTCAAAATATCTGTATCAGTATCCGTATTCAGATTTATACCCACACTGGGTGTGATATGAACCTAATTTTTAAAATTTTATTATTAAACTAAATTAAATTAAATATGAACGCTATCACCATGCCCCTGAAATGGTCCTTACACACACTTCTAGTCTCAATCAGATGCCCTGTGAAGCTTTCTTTTAAAAAAATGCTGATCATTCAAAATAATGTATTTTTATTCAGTTATACTCTGCTATAATCTATATATAAATCACACACACACACACACACACACACATATATACACATATATATATATACACACACACACACACACACACACACACACACACACACACACACACATTTCTTCACATTGATTCAATCATTCAATTCAACCTCATATATAAGAAGATCCCTGAGAACTGAAAATGATTGAGGACCTCCTTCATAGCGGTCTTTGGCAAACAAATTAAGTGATTATTAAGTCATGCACCAGTGGTCCTATAGAGTGTTCAGTAAGCCAACTATCTCATCAACGCACACATCCACAGCACAGCTTTTAATGTGAAATTTTATTTATCTTCATCTTGCATTAGCCACAGCACCAGTCCAGCTGCTAAACCTTAACTTACAAAACCACAAATATCTGTCTATTCTTCATCCTGATACAAATGCAAAGTGTAGCTATGTGTCACAGGAAAAATGGGAATACATTTCCCCGCATGTGCTCACGCTTCAGTGTGTCTGCTTGCTCATGCATCCTCAATCTGACTCAGGCCATGGAATCAATCAAAAGACTGGGACATGCGTGGCCTCGTGAAATGTACTGACTAGTCACCCATGCTCTAAAACAAAGTAAACTTTCTTTGAACAGCCAGTCCCTTGACTGTAAACCCACTTTTTATGGGCTGAACAGTTCAAGTGTCCTTTCTCTGACTATTTGTGTAGCCTTTTATAAGGCACATAATCCCAAGTTGGATTTTTTCAGCATGACATTTCCTGGCATTTCCTGGACTGTAGCGAGAGAACAAGATGTGGTCAGTTCATCAGTTTAAAAAGAAAAATGTGTTTTCTACTTAAAATTCCCTGTAACACTTTCTGTTCAACCCATATTCATAAGATCAGTGTAACTATGCTTATAATTTTTTATAAGTTGTTTATGATTCCTTGTAAGCATTTCTATACACTCTAATGGTGCTTTAATAATTTATAATACTTTTATAATAGTTTATAATAAAACAAGAAAACAATAAAATATAAAGCTGCATAACTTTAATAACTAATAATTAATAAGTAATTTATTAACCATTATGAAAACATTTAAAATGTCAGTGCTTCCAAAACTGAGAAAGACATACATACTGTATGTAGCACCTTCCTGTCTCTCAAAGGATAAGTTCAAGTTCAAAAGCACATTTAAGAACAGCCTGAGACTGACCAATGTGCTGTACAGTAGACACAATAAAACAGTGCTAGAATACAAGGAAATAAATCAATCTATCAATACTATAAGTAGGTGCTATGTGTATTAGATCAAAACATTTATAATTTTTGTAATGTGCTTTATTATTTTGAAATTAAAGTTTTCAATGTGCCTGTTATGTTTGTATGTGATTAATCTGAAATTAAGTGTTTCCATATTAAATTACAAAAATGAAGTTAATAATGTCTTACAACTTATTATGAGGAAAGTTTTAACATCATTCACTAGGGGCAGTGGTGGCTCAACGGTTAATCTTTGGGTTACTGATCAGCACCAAGCTGCCACGGTTCATCCCTTGAGCAAGGCCCTTAACCCTCTCTGCTCCAGGGGCACTGTATCATGGCTAACCCTGCGCTCTGACCCCAACTTCCTAACAAGCTGGGATATGCGAAGAAAAGAATTTCACTGTGCTGTAATGTATATGTGACAAATAATGGCTTCTTCTTCTTCTTTACTTGAAGCACTCAAATGATGATATTTTATTAATAATTTGCTTTTATAATTGCTAAATATTACAATTGTTTTATAATTATTCACAGGTCTTTAGTTATAAATGATGAAAAAAAAAGCTTACAAGAAATGATTACAAACTTACATTAGAGAAACAATTATAATGATTTATAAATATAGGCTTCATAGAACGTTTGAACAAATTCTCATTTCCGCTAATGAAAGATTCTTTCAGCGAAACTTCCGCTCAAACACGTACGCAAACATGCAAAGATGAAGAAAAAGCTAGGGGCGATAGACAATCAGTGCTACCAGGTGCTCACTTGTTTGTCTGTCCTCAGCCTTCTTTATTCGGGGTTTGTTTTCCTCTCATCACTAGGCATGGCTGTTGTGTTCTTTAGAGAACAAATGGCACCGTGTCATTGAGTGATAGGGAGGACGTGGGAGGCAGACAGAGGGCACGAGGCACTTTCTCATCAAGACATGATGCTCATTTGTCACTGAGACCAGGCTTGTCTGAGAAGCTTTCAGGTGATACATGCTGCTTCTAAATGAGGTAGGAAGGGACAGGGGTGCTGTTTTTTTAGCATGAAATGGTCTTAGCATACAGAAAGTCTACCATAAGTCTATCACCTCCATCTAACTAAAGAAGGGGGGAAAAAAACGGAAATGCTAAGAATCTAGAAAACCAGGCCTCAGTAAAGTAAGAAGAAGACACCATCATTTATTTTTCCTCCATCTAAAATGTCATGTCAAGCTCTTGCTTCAAGTATTAGAAAAGTCAAATTAAAAAGGTCAGCACTTGTCTATACAATGAACTCTAACACAAAGAACCACACAGATAACCAAAGGTCAGTTGGGGGAGTTTTCCAGACTGGGAAAGCTGACATCAGCAGTTTGTGGTTTAATATTTTATATCGTATCGTTATATCTGTGCACTCATTTTCTCCCAATAAGTAAAAGTGCATCCTATGTCCTTGTCTTGTATCTCCTACAGCTTTCTCCCTTTGAGATATATGAGATGTCAGGCAAGGTTACAGAGCAGCTGGACAGACAGGGATGCTCCCATCTGGCCTAGTGTATTCTGGACTCACTGATGAATATGTCACGAAGACGGAGTTGCTCCCAAAGGGCCCGGGGGACAAAATAACACCACCAACAGGCCAACTCTATAAGACATTCGTATTCATTCAGTAGACATTTCCCTGGATAATACAAATGCTGTTCGCTTCTTAAACGTGTTCAAACAAGACATGAGCAAAATGCAAAATATGATCCTCTATACACAATAACACTACATGGGAGGGTTTTTTTTAAACCTAAAATATCTGCGAAAGGTCTAAGACTGAAGTGTAATAAAATGGGGACTGACAATTTTATTTAACACTGCAGCTGCCATGCACGTATTTCATTACTTGGTTAGGAAATCTCTTAGAGTTAAGGGCTGTCACAATCATTAAATTCTGGCTGATGATTTTTGTTATTCAACTAATTGGCATTCAACTGTCATTTCTGTGAACTTCATAATAGTAAAAAAAATGTGCCTCTGTGTGCCTACACAGCCATTTATTGACAGAACCTGACAAAATAGCTTAAATATATAAAATCTGTTACTGACATGAAAAATGGTAATGAATAATAAATAATGCACTGGCAAAAACAGGTCATGTCTTTAGCATCTACAGCAGGGTTTTAGCAATAGAAAATTTTTAAGATTAATGTGCAAGAAGAACTGGTTTTAGCCTGCAGTGGCTTATCAAAACAATTTACTTAGTATTCCACCTGGTATATTTGTTCCTTATAAAAGGGCACCAGTGCTCCTACACCCATTATCATTATCCAGGCCAGAACAAGCCTAAAATTAGTATCAGATCAGAGTTTATGCATTTTCCACTTGATTATTTGATTCATGTCATGCCATGAACACATGTACAACAAAGATCTTGCATGTGAACAGAAGATACAACTTGCCTTAAACAATGGTACCACTGTGTCTGTGATATTTCAAGTAATTAAACAACAGAAACTCGTAGACAATCAGATTAGTTTCTAAAATGATGTTAGTATTCAATCAGTATCAAATCAGTATTTAATTATTATTAAATGACAATGGAATCAGTATTAATTCAGTATCACATCAGTGTTGAATCAGTATGTACAGTGGGGGGAAAAGTATTTGATCCCCTGCTGATTTTGTACGTTTGCTCACTGACAAAGAAATGATCAGTCTATAATTTTAATGGTAGGTGTATTTTAACAGTGAGAGACAGAATAACAACAAAAAAATCCAGAAAAACGCATTTCAAAAAAGTTATAAATTGATTTGCATTTTAATGAGGGAAATAAGTATTTGATCCCCTATCAATCAGCAATATTTCTGGCTCCCGGGTGTCTTTTACACAGGTAACGAACTAAGATTAGGAGCGCTCACTTAAAGGGAGTGCTCCTAATCTCGGCTCGTTACCTGTATAAAAGACACCTGTCCACAGAAGCAATCGATCAATCAGATTCCAAACTCTCCACCATGGCCAAGACCAAAGAGCTGTCCAAGGATGTCAGGGACAAGATTGTAGACCTACACAAGGCTGGAATGGGCTACAAGACCATCGCCAAACAGCTTGGTGAGAAGGTGACAACAGTTGATGCGATTATTCGCAAATGGAAGAAACACAAAATAACTGTCAGTCTCCCTTGGTCTGGGGCTCCATGCAAGGTCTCACCTCGTGGAGTTTCAATGATCATGAGAACGGTGAGGAATCAGCCCAGAACTACACGGGAGGATCTTGTTAATGATCTCAAGGCAGCTGGGACCATAGTCACCAAGAAAACAATTGGTAACACACTACGCCGTGAAGGACTGAAATCCTGCAGCGCCCACAAGGTCTCCCTGCTCAAGAAAGCACATGTACAGGCCCGTCTGAAGTTTGCCTGAATGATTCAGAGGAGAACTGGGTGAAAGTGTTGTGGTCGGGTGTGGTCAGATCTCTTTGGCATCAACTCAACTCGCCATGTTTGGAGGAGGAGGAATGCTGCCTATGACCCCAAGAACACCATCTCCACCATCAAACATGGAGGTGGAAACATTATGCTTTGGGGGTGTTTTTCTGCTAAGGGAACAGGACAACTTCACCGCATCAAAGGGACGATGGATGGGGTCATGTACCGTCAAATCTTGGGTGAGAACCTCCTTCCCTCAGCCAGGGCATTGACAATGGGTCGTGGATGGGTATTCCAGCATGACAATGACCCAAAACACACAGCCAAGGCAACAAAGGAGGAGTGGCTCAAGAAGAAGCACATTAAGGTCCTGGAGTGGCCTAGCCAGTCTCCAGACCTTAATCCCATAGAAAATCTGTGGAGGGAGCTGAAGGTTCGAGTTGCCAAACGTCAGCCTCGAGACCTTAATGACTTGGAGAGGATCTGCAAAGAGGAGTGGGACAAAATCCCTCCTGAGATGTGTGCAAACCTGGTGGCCAACTACAAGAAACGTCTGACCTCTGTGATTGTCAACAAGGGTTTTGCCACCAAGTACTAAGTCGAAGGGGTCAAATACTTATTTCACTCATTAAAATGCAAATCAATTTATAACTTTTTTGAAATGCGTTTTTCTGGATTTTTTTTGTTGTTATTCTGTCTCTCACTGTTAAAATACACCTACCATTAAAATTATAGACTGATCATTTCTTTGTCAGTGGGCAAACGTACAAAATCAGCAGGGGATCAAATACTTTTTTCCCCCCACTGTAATTTGTATCGAATCAGTATTGAATAAGTATGAAAGAAGTATCAAATCACTGTCGAGTCAGTATCAAATCAGTGTCAAATCAGTATAAAATCTCTGTTGTATCAGTATCAAGTCAGTATTGAATTAGTATTGAATCTGTATAAAATTGGTATCACTTGGGTATTAAAATCATATCAAATCAGTATCTGATCAGTATGGAATCACTATCAAATCAGTATCAAATCTCTGTTGAATAAGTATCAGCATATCAAGTCAGTATTGAATCTGTATAAAATCTGTATCAATTAAAATTATATCAATCAGTATGGACTTAGTATCAAATCAGTATGGAAAGAGTATGGAATCAGTATCAGGTCAGTATGAAATCAGCAATAAATCAGATTGGAATCCCCATGGAATCAGTATGGAATAATTATCGACTCAGAAGGAAATCAGTATCAAATGAGTATCAAATCCATATCAGTATCATATCAGTATTGAATCAGCATTTAATCAGGAAGGAATAAGGATGGAATCTGTACTAAATGAGTATCGAATCAGTATCAGGTATCAGTCAATACATGGAGCTTTGATATCACTATCATATTGAACATTAAAAACAGTCTGTGCAGCCCCATAGCTTATGAATTAACAAAATTGTTATGTTAATGGTATATTTAATTCAGGTTTCTTTTTCAAAACATACTGTAGTCTAAGGTCAGGGCTACTGAAGCATGAAGTCACCAAATGCCGATCACAGCTGCGGCAACGTGCCAGTGGCAGATGTCGGTGCACAAGGTCAGAAATATAGCAAACCTGCACAGCTCAGCTCCAGCAATCACTTTCTGCACACCATCACTTTCAGCCTTGTTCTATCACTCAGACTCTCACAATCAAACCCCCTGTGCATAAATCACTCTACTTTCCTTTCACCCGATCCATCTCTCTATCTCTCACTCCGGCATGCCAATGTTTCATCAGGCGAGATCATCTGCTGAGCGTTCCTGTCACCTCCTGGATCGCTTCTCCCTCTAATCAATTATGCCCAAATGAGTTTTATTGGCAGCCTCTCAATGGCCATAAACAACTGTGTGCCACTAGCAGGGGCCGTAAAGCTGATCTGCAGGTGGTGAAAAGCAATGGAAATGCTCAGTCTGAAGAGTTGATTCATCATTCACTGCACTGCATACTCTCTTCTTATTGCCCAGGGGCAAGCACTGTTGTCGCTCATATCTATCATAGGCCACAATCGGTAGAATTCTCAATGAGCAGCGAACAAGAGATATGACACTATTAATTACACATGCTGCGTTGAAGTGCGACAAGAATAACACTCACAGAGACAGCTTATGAATCATTCATCGGACCTCATGAAAAGTTGAATTTCTAACTTATTTTTGAATCTATGAGCACTCATTTATATTCCTCAGATGTAACACAAAGCGGTAGAGCAAAGACCAACTAAAGATCTGACAAAATGCTTGACAGAGGTCGGGACAAAACGGTTATGGGTAACAGTAGAAATAGTAAAATAAATAAATAAATAAAAGACCTAAGATGTGTTGTTCAATGCAGGGAATTGCAATTCATTTGAAGAGTCAGAAACGTCCACCTTTTATTAACCTGTACTCACGCTTCAGTAAGAAGCAGCACTAGCCACTAATCACGCTGATAACAAATGCAAAGTGAAGTAAAGGAAAGGTCAGTGGTAACTGATGATAATGTTTCTCATAAAACTGCAGTTTCTGGACAGGCTTCTTAATGCTACAATATATGAGCAAGCTGGAAAACTGGATATTTATCCTTGCATTTTTAAATGGGTTTGATGAAATTCAAGATGCACAGTGAAGCCAGAAGTCTACATACACATTGGCTAAAGACATTTCCTATGTTAAATCTACTTTACTTCCGTAAGGTGTAATTTCACAATAATAGTTACGAGACAGATGTATTTCTGCTTTAATTTACTTTAGCAGATTTTCAGTGAGTCAAACGTTTACATATACTTTGTTGGTATTTAGTGGCATTGAGTAAACTCTTGTTGTAGCCTTCCACAAGTTTCTCACAACACTTTGCTGGAATTTTTATCCATTCCTCCTGATAGGGCTAGTGTAACTCAGTCAGGATTGTGGGCCGCCTTGTTCAGACACTTTTTCAATTTAGTCCACATATTTTCTATGGGATTCAGGTCAGGGCTTTGTGATAGCCACTCCAATACTTTCACCTTGTGGTCTTTAAGCCATTTTGTTATTACTTTGGAGGTATACTTAAGATCAATGGCCTGACCCAATTGCGAACAGGTTAAAACTTTCTGGCTGATGTCTCGAGGCTTTGCTTTAGGATTTCTAGATAATGGTCTCTTCCTCATGATGCCATCTGTTTTCTGAATTGCACCAGTCCCTTTTCCAGCAAAGCACCCCATAATATGATGCTGCCACCCCCATGCTTCACAGCTGGGACAGTGTTCTTCAGATTAAAAGCCTCATCCTATTTCCTCCATATATAACGCTGACCATTATGGCCAAACAGTTCATGTTTTGTTTCAACTGACCAGAGAACACTCCCGAAAAGGCTAGGTCTTCATCCTGGAGATCACCTGTCAACTTCAGTCTGACTTTTTTATGCCAGTCTTAGAATAGGGGCTTCTTCCTTGCATGTATTATTGCATGTATTGTTGACAGTCTTTCAGGTCATGGGAATGTATGACACTTTTAATGGTGGATGTACATAGCTTGGTACTCAATGCCTCCAACTCCTTCCCCAATTCCTTTGTCATGGTCTCAGGATTCAGTTTCAAACCAAAGTTCATCCCTGGGAGTTAATTCCTGCTTCTTTCCTGAATGATGCAGTGTTTGTGTGGTCCAAAGATTTTTATATTTGCATACACTGGTTTGTACAGATGCCTGCGGTACCTTCAGTTGTTGACTTGTGGAGGTCCACAGTTTGAGTTCACAGGTCTTGGCCGAGTTGCTTGGATCTTCCCGTGGTATCAAGGGCAAAACAACACCTCTAAAGGCAGGCCTTTTTACAGCCACAGGTATGCTCCCAATTAACTCCTATGACAATTAGGAAATCAGAAGCTTCTAAAAGGCATTACATTAATTTCTGGAATCTTTCAGACTATTTAAAGAGACAGTCAGCTTGCTGTGCGTAAACATTTGATCCACTGGAATTCTGATATAGTGAATTAAAGCTGAAATAAAGCAATCATTTTAAAATTAACTCTGATGTGACCAAAGTAAATGCCCTAATTGACTTGCCAAATGAATCTGTGCTAACTTGAAATGTGTGGAGTTGTGAAAAACTGAGCTTGAATATCTTTAGGCTAGGTGTATGTATACTTCTGGCCTGAAGGTGCCTTGTAACTGCAGATAACAGAAACCTATGCATTCAGAATTATTCATGGTTCTGATGTCAATACCTTGACAAATCTGCATATGACCCTCTGAAGCACAGCTACTGGAGCTGATTAGGTTGGGGGTGGAGGGTTGCAATGGCTTAACGTGCTGTTCATAGTTGCCAAGAAGCAAATGCATGGCCTCTCACAACAGAAAGGAGTGGAAGTTTATTCTTACTGGCATACTTGAGGATTTCAGTCCTAGCTTAACAGCTTGTTTTGCCTTTTTTGAATGAGGCACATTACAGCGGAGGCTTTGCCAAAAACATACAGCTGTACGACTGGTCAATTTCAACTATTTTGCACCCAAAAAAAGCAAGGAATTTGAAAAAGGAAAATTATCAGCAGTGGGGTGGTGCAATGCAGATGTTACTGTTTTATTTGTGTATTAACACCGCAAATTGCCAACAATTACAACTTTTACTTATTTAAAGAATGAACTGTCGTACCTTTTATTGTTGTGGAACGTCCATGAAACAAGTTAGTGCCTGTTATCAGTTATGTTATGACAGCTAAAAAACAGTCGCTCTCTCACTTTCTCTTGAAGTTAATAAGGCAGGAAAAATGGCTTGTCATGTTACAGAGAAACCGGAAAGCGCAGTGTTCTGTACCGAACGCTCTCTCATGGCAGAAATCTTACTGAACATTACAACACACTAACACCCAAGACTCCGTCTATAAAAGTTAAATAAATATCTCCCTACAGAAAATGTCCCCATATCCATGACTATCCATTTTTCTTTGTTAAATAATTTTTTAATCCATTTTTAATCTGTTTATTATTACTCTTAGATTATGTGGTGTCCGCCATACATGTGAATTAGCCGTTACTATAGAAACTATAACATATTAGAACAAGCATATTAATATAAACGTGTTATGTGAATTACTGCTTCCATTACTGCCAGAGATACTGCTATAAAAAAAAAAAATCAACACCTTCTGACACAGAATCAAAAATTCAACAGCACTATGGTATAATGAGTATAGACAAACTGCAATAACATGCAGTGTTTTAAAATAACAAGGAAAAAAAAACAGAGCAGTTCTCATGAAGCCCCAAGAAATATCAGAACTAAATTAATTATGAATAATTAGATCAATAAAGGGGTCATATGATGCTTTTCAATGTTTTCCTTTTCCTTTAGTGTGTAATGTATCTGTTTGTGCATGTATAAGATCTGCAAAGTTACAAAGCTCATAGTCTCCCACAAAGGGATTTAATTCTATCTAATAAAAAACATAGCTCCAGACCTGCCTGAAACGCCTCGATCGAAGTCCAGATATTACTTCCGCAAACGTCTACGTCACAATTTAAAATATCAGCATAATGCCGCCATAATTTTTTTATTTTTTAATTAATTTTATTTTTTTAAACTGTATTTTATGTTGTCACTTCAGGACAAAGCTGTTACAGTGAAGAAGACAAATTAAACTGTTATATCATTGTATCTGAAAGGTAAGAGAGTTACAAAATAAAAACTTACCGCTGTGAAACGTTCTGCTCAAGTCGTGTTTGCAAAGTTGGTTCCGACTGATCTGTTTGATCATCTGCATTTTCAGAATCTGACTCGGGCTTGAACTGATACAGTAAAACCGACGACATTATTAACTGTGTTTAGAATTGTTTTATAACCCTTGGAAGCTGAAGCTGCGATTATGCTAAGGGGCGTTACATTTCCGACACACACTTGAGGTTTTTGGCCAATCACAACACAGTGGGTCAGCTGGCCAATCAGAGCACTCTGGGCTTTTCGGAAGGAGGGGCTTTGGAGAAACCGGAACTCAATCAGAGCATTTCAGACAGATTGGGAATAGAGGTACTACAATAATGTACAGTATGTGGAAAAATAATGTGTTTTTTGAACATTAAAGCATGTTAACCTATTCTATTATACTCAATAAACAAAATAATGAACTTTTAAAAGCATCATATGACCCCTTTAAGGGTGAGCTCAAATGAAAGAACTGGTGTTTTATAGATCGTTCAAATGCCCAGTGATTAACAACGCATGTTTTAAAATACTTTTTCCAGAATACAAATTTGATCTAAAATATCTTAAAACTGCTCTAATACACTGCGTCCAAACCCTGGTCTTGAGAGTCACTTTTAATCCTATCACAAACTGATATACAGTCTTTTCATTTCCACTTGCAATCTATTAGATTTACACAAAGTAATTTGCTTCTGTGTTTATGCTATTCATTTTGGTAATGAATCTGATCAGCTTGCACTTTATAGCACCCTAAACTGTCTAAAATAAAAGTGTGTGCCTTCAGCAGATTTAACTTCCTCATATATATGCTACTGCTGTGCAGAGAGATATCGAGCTGTAATCCCTTGTTTGTGCTCAACCTTCCCGAGACATGGATCTTCTTTTAACCAGGAGTAAACCCAAAGCCGGTTTCAAGAGAATCGGCCACTATTACAATTACAGTTTTTCCATTTTTGCATATTCTTTATCACATTCTATGAAAATACAGAATACTGACTGAGCTGGTTTAAAAAAAAAAAAAAAGCAGCAGCATAAAATATAGAAAATGTAAAATGCAGCAGAACATAATGTTTCTATATACAAACTGGGAACAGTAATACAACAGGTGTAAAGAGAAAACTGTCAGACTTTTCCAAACAGCAGACATTTTGTGTGGGAGTCTGCAGATCTAAAAATTTGCCACATTTTGCATTTTGCAATTCAACTTACTTTTCTCCTTGTAGTTTGTTGGTTTTCAAAATCAAGTCCTGGGTTTGTTCCTTGGCTGCCTATTAAAAAGAACAGCACTTCATTTTTTAAACTACACCACAGAACAAGGCAGGATCAACACAATGCAAAGCAGCATAGCACTGCAAGTTCTATGTTAAAACTAAATTTAGTTTTAGCCAAATTGCTGCACATAAAAAAAACACAAAAAAAAAACAGTATACCTTTAATCTGTCGGTCATTTCTTCACAACAGGAGCTCATGGCTTGGACATCTTCGTGTATACTCTCCAGCTCCTATGTAAACAAGATAAAGTTCAGTAAGGGACATCTAAACATGCATTTAGTGAATAAAGATATTCTCAGTATTACTGCAATATCACAGTCAGAGACCAGGTTAAGCAGAGCACACCTCCTTCACATCTTTAAATATCCGCACAAATTCTTCATTGATGGATAAACTGCGCCGCTCGATGTCCCCTCGCAGGTTTCGCCGTGTGCGAAGACTGTTTTCAGTGAAGAAAACTGACAGAGACTTTAAAGCCTCCAGCATCTCCTAATAGTGAGAAGAGAAGAGAAGATGGAGGGCAGGCTGAAGTTTAATATTCACCAAAAGCAGCTATCAGTGGATATAACAATAAGAAGAAGAAGAAGAAGAGGAAGAAGAAGATGACGACAAAACCTTACACTGAAAATGACAATATATTAAAGGAAAAATTAACCTACAATTACTAAAAAAATAAATAATAAATAATAAAATAATAATAATAAAATAAAATAAAAGGCAAATGTAATTTTCTTCCTTTTGTTTAACTTTTTTTTTTTATTATTAGATTAACATCTTTGGTACAAAAATGTTAATGTCTCCAATCAACTCTGGGTAACACTGCAAATAATAATAATAATAATAATAATAATAATAATAATAATAATAATGAATAGTGCAAATACATTACCATTTATAACTTATGTTGTTGTTGTTGTTGTTATTATTATTATTATTATTATTATTATTATTATTATTAATTCATAACGTGACAAAAATAAATAAATGAATGAATAAATAAATAAGTAAAAAAAGAATGACGTGATATAAACAGCCGTAAGGAGGCAGGAGACGAAGTTTATAAATATTTTTTAAAAATCTTGTTAACTATGTATCCATAACTAGTTCTGGTTAGCTGAGGAGTAAGCTAGCTGACTGGTTAAGTTATATTTCTTTAATATGCATTAAAAAGCCTTGTAGCCTGTTAGTAAAGGACAGAATTCACGCCTCTGCACTTTTGAACAATTTATAAACATGACTTTACATGACATGACTTTAACTCTGAATAAGTGCATTAGTTTAACACATGATAGTTAGCCAGCTAGCATGTAAGCTTGGAATGAATTTGTCTCTCACCTTGTCGTTATCCAGCCTGGTTTCCAAAATCTTATTAAGCTTCCTTGACAGCGGGTTATTAGTCTGAGAGGAAACATTGCCGCTGTTTGGGATCAGACTCGAACTGTCAGATGAAATTTCCACTTTTGTATCTGCCATTATAAACAAACCACGTCAACTACCAGGAAGCTGTTTTGAGCATCACAGATATTCGTCCCTCTGCTACACGCGATACTCAACAACGAGTTCCGGCCCGGGAGCTACATATAATAATAGAAAAAAATATATCCCCTGCAAATTTTCAACTAAAATATCTACATAATAATGTGTATAATATTCCTAAATAACATGCTAGTATAAAAAAAAGAAAAACAGACAATTCTCCTTTAAATTTATGAACGCAATTAAGACTATAAAAGGGAAAAGGGACTATAATTTTTAGCTGTGCAAGCATTTTAGATCTTAGGTTAAAACTTAAAATAAATAACTGTTGTGTAATGATTTTACAGTTGCATAGTGTTAAAAGGGCAGCACAATGGTTCAGCAGGTATTATTGCCACTTCACAGCTGCAGGGTCCTACAGGTTTAATTACTGTCTGTGTGCAGTTTTGCATGTTCCCCCTGTGTCTACAAGGGTTTCCTCCTGTCCAGTTTCCTCCTGAAAACATGCTGGTAGATGGATTGGCAAGGCTATATTGCCCCTAAGAGTGTGTGTGTGTGTGTGTGTGTGTGTGTGTGTGTGTGTGTGTGTGTGTGTGTATGTGTATGTGTGTGTGTATGTGTATGTGTGGTGTCTGCGATGGACTGGCGTCCCATCAAGCGGGCCCAGTGTTCCTGGGATAGGCTCTGGATCCACTGAGACCCTGAGAAGTATAAAGTGGTTACTGAAGTAATGGATGAGTATTGTTAAACAACACACGTTTTTAAATGTAGTTGACAAAATAGCAAGTTAAAAGCAGTTTTAAAAGAGGACATAGCTACTCCAGGATCAGGGCTGGCTTAAGGCTGCCTCTCACAGTCTTTAAGTCAATTATTTTGAAAGATGCCCTGCCACAATCTCATTAATCATCCCAAATTCACTTCTGCACATAAACTTGATATCATGAGGAAAAGATAGATGTCCTTGACCCTGAATATATTTGCTCCTTCAAATTACTGCATTACAGCAAAATGATGGAATTACAGAAGTACATTTAGAGAAAATGTTCAGGTGAGAAACAGGGTTGCGGCTTTGTGTGCAGAGGTTTTCTGAATAATTCACAGCGGTGCTTCCCTTCTGTAAACCCCAGCATGCACCTCAAGCTTTATCTCCTGCACTCAACAAGCAACACCTCCCTGGTGTATTTCTTTAGTCCTGTTCCAGATTGCTCGCGCTCTCTGGCATGTTTAGTACCGAACTATGATCATGCAGCTCTGAAAGCTGTACTTCAACCACTGTAAGGTACAGCATACACCAGATTACATATTCACAGTCCAGGCCACCCTCTGTTGCATTTTTGGATAAACCAGCAGCATTTCTGACATGACAGATGGCCCATGGCAAGTCAAAGTCATAGTAATTGAGGAATGTCAGGAATGAGGAGATTCTAAAAATGTAAATGCATGTAGTTTGTGTGACTCTGACTAAAGGACATACAGTAAATTGACCGAATCGATTTGTTCTATTTGTTTTAACTAGAGCATTTTTCCTTCTATGTATGCAGACTCATGTGCACACACAAACATTTGTCTTACTATCCTTGTGAGGACCTTACATAGACATAATCATTATACTTACACCTAAATCTAACCATAACCTTAACCCCAGTAACCAAAAGGAACCCTTTTGCCTTTTTACTTAAAAAAAATAATAAAGTTGTAGTTTTTGTATTAAAAAAAAAAAAGATATATAGAAAATATATAACAGATATAAAAATTACACACATGCACACACACTGCAGTGCGAAGTAAAACGTTACAAAAAGAGATTTATTGTCACAGACTTGATTCACTTTATCTGATAGTGTATATAGCAAATGTGTCAAACAATTACTGGACTGGTTTTTAAGTAGGCCTATTTGTACTTCACTTGTGCCTTTATCACTACATTTCTCTTGATATATTTATAGTCTTCATTTTTAAGTCATAAGGTGATTTAAAAAAAAATAACTTCAATATCATACATATTTATCGATTGGTCCTCATATTTGAAAAGTAATTCATAAAATGCTATTCATAAAATTAATCTGTGTTATATTCAGCCCTCCTCAACCAGGGAAGTTGTCCTGGGGAGGGCCTAGGAGAGTCTAGTGGTCTAATGACACTTAGATTAGACATCATTGTTAGTTTTGTTCTGGGCCTGGGCATTATGCCCATTAGTCTCGGTAAAAAGCCGTCATTCTGTGGAAATTTTCTACCCTCAAAGGAGTTACTAACTGCAAAAATTTGTGTCTAGACTATATGCGTGTGGGTTGATTTATCTCTTTGTGGTCCCCAAATGTCCTAGTGGTGACAAGAATACATGATGATTAAACCTTGTGGAATGTTCTTTTCCCCAAGAAAAAAATAAAACAACAACAAACTTTTTTATTTGAAAAAGATTAGAATTGCTTTACACACAAATCAGTAGAAGTACTTTACAAAGATAGTAAAAGGATAAAAATGATGGGGGTGTGTGTGTGTGTGGGGGGGGGGTTTATATCTTGGTGAGGACCCAGTTTCCCTACAAGGAAAAGAAATAAATTACAGTTTTGAGACTGTGGGGGACATTTCAGCGACATTTGCCTGGTCCCTAAAACTGCTTTTTTTTTTAACTGCAGCCAAAAGTTTCACTTTGGTTACTGATGTTAAGGTTAGGGTTAGATTTAAGTGTCGCATAGCATTAATTAACTGCATTAAAATGTATTATGGTAACGTAAGGTCCTCACAAGCCTGTGTGTGTGTGTGTGTGTGTGTGTGTGTGTGTTTCGCATGCATGGGAACTGGCCCAGCCTCCTAGGCGGAGATGCGCGCGCACATACACACGCACATATAGAGTCTCCACTTTTGCGCTCGCGCTTCACATTTCTCGAAGAGCGCGAGCTAAACGCAACACACAGAGAGCTCGGGATCTGAGGGACTGAAGCCCGGAGCTGGAGCTCTGTCTTATTCTGCTTCAGTGAATAGTGTGAATAGTTTAAGAGGACACTGGGTTCCCAGCAGCACGTTTAGTGAACTTTTCCACGTCTCCGGGACTTGGAGAAAGTTTTGTTCCTGACTCTGGGATATGTCATCTCTGATGTGGACTTGACAACAGGCGGTGAAATTGATCATGTAGGTATTTGATCATCACTAGTATCATTTTATTGCGCCGATTATGAATCATTCTCGTCGCTATAATTGGCACTACTCGTAACACAATACAATGCATGCAGATGTACAGATCGTTATATGATAAAGCCTATAAATTCTAAGAGATTACAGTATGTATGCCATTCTGTTTATGGTGATATCTTTTATGCAATAATGCGAATGCTACGAATGCACAAAATACGAGTCACAAAATACGAACGCTACGAATGCAAACTTATAGAGCCATATAACGTTGAACTTTTCAGCTCTTGGTCACCCTACCCTAAATGTGCATACTTATGTGTGCTTATACGTCATATAACTTTGTGTGTGTGTGTGTGTGATAGGAGACGGAACGCAGTGCGCAGAGAACCATGGTGAAAAACGCGTGGGGATAGACACAACAAGAGCAAGAGGATACAAGTTTTCACGTGCAGAACAAATCTTTGGGAAGTGTATAATCATATCGAAGACCATGGCCTCCAGTTTAACGTGTGCGGGTGTGGTGTGGTCGCTCGTGTCTCTGCTGAGCGCCGCGGCGTGCTGCGTGGGCTTCTTCATGCCATACTGGCTGCTGGGATCTCAGATGGATAAACCGGTGTCTTTCGGCACATTCCGCCGCTGCTCGTACCCGGTGCGCGACGAGGCCAAGCAGGCCACGGTGATGCTGGAGCAGTGCGGTCGCTACGCCTCGTTTCAGGGCATCCCGAGCATGGAGTGGCGCATCTGCACGGTGATCACGGGCACCGGCTGCGGTCTGCTGCTGCTCGTGGCGCTCACGGCGCTGATGGGCTGCTGCGTGTCCGAGCTCATCTCCCGCACTGTGGGCCGCGTGGCCGGGGGCGTGCAGTTCGTCGGTGGTGAGTAACCACGAGCTGCTCACGCTCCTATGACCCTGTGATTGCTCTGTGAAAATAGTTTAACGCTAGACACGGCTGCAGTGTGCTGGATCACTGTCTGGAATATAACACTGTGAATTTAAATTATAACATAAAAACAGTAGGCATACATGTGCGATCTACAGTACATGTGTAGTCATTAATCACAACTTTCAGGAAGTTGGTGTTAAAGGGCTCTGCAAAATCTGGCAAGTTTGAGAAAGTTTTTGTTTGCAGATAGAATGTTGAATCTGACTAAATAGAAAGATAAAATCATACTGTTTCATGTTTATATATAATGGGGGGGGGGGGGGGGTCAAGGTGGCTTAGTGGATAGCATGTTTGCCTCGCACCATGGTCACACCTCCGCCTGTGTGTGTGCAGATTACATGTTCTCATGTGCTTCAGGGGCTTCCTCCAGGTACTCTGGTTTCCTCCCCCAGTCCAAAGACATGCATTGTAGGCTGATTGCCATTTCCAAATTGTCCATAGTGTGTGTGTGTGTGTGTGTGTGTGTGTGTGTGTGTGTGTGTGTGATTGTGCCCTGCGATGGGTTGTCACCCCATCCAGGGTGTCCCCCACCCTGCTCCCTGAGTTCCCTGGGATAGGCTGTAGGCTTCCCTGTGACCCTGTGTAGGATAAGCGGTATGGAAGATGGATGGATATGTGTAATGGCCTGGAAAAACTCTGCACATTATCAAATTTTGATCAAATTTTATACTATATATAGTTCTGACAACTACAGGCTTTCTTGAACTAAAATATTTTCTTATTTTAAATGTATATCCACCAGAAGTAAAATTCTAGTCTGCCCCAAAAGTGAAAAGGGAGAAAACTACATTTAAAGATATCATTCCAGCTCTGCTGCAAAGACGCCTCGCTTACCTTTACATTTATAACCTAATCTACTTATGAAAAAACATGACTGCCAAATTTGAAAGAATTAAGTTTAAAGTAGGAAATCTGTGTGGCTTTGACATGTAGGTGTGCAAAAACCTGATCAAACTGTGAACAAATCACACTTACTTAGCAAAGTTTTACACATATTTAGGCAGACTGACTGCATTTACTGCTGCATTTGATCTTTGCAGGCAGAACAGCAAGGCAAGTTTATAAAGTAGCCTAAATAAAAAATATTTCCATGTCATTTTTGGTTTATGTTTTCTTAAAGTAGAGATGTCAGAAAAATAGCAGAAACACACCATTTTGGTCAAAACCATTTTTTTTCTTTTAAATTTTTAGATGTTTTCCAGAATTCAGCCATAGCGACTTCCGACAGGTTTTAAGTACACTATATGGCCAAGAGTATGTGGACACTTGACCATCACACCTATACATGCTTGTATTTGATTTCTATTGATGTGAAAGTTTTCAAACTTAAGTTGCCATACTGTACCGTCTAGACATTATTGAGTTTTTTTTTATGTTTGATTTGATGATTGATGTTTGAGCAGAAGCATGTGGTTGTAGTCAATATATGAGGGGAAGTGGTAGCTCCGTGGTTATGATGTTGGACTACTGGTCAGAAGGTTATGAGTTCCCAACCCCCTCCATCCTACACTGCACTATTGAATATCTGGTCATGATAACAAAAAACTGTAGTGTCATCTTTGAGTATTAGTTCTAATATAAATTTTATCCATTGCAAGATGTTTTTTGTAGTATTTATGGCTTAAAGGTGCAGTTTGTAAGGTTTAAAATAATTTCTGTACTAATCATTTCATTTCACACATACCCTAGAAACAGTGTGTGATTTGCCATATTGTGTTGCAGTGGTTATGGATACTTTATTCATTTTAGGCCTCTGTTTACATTTTTCCAGCCTGGAAATTAGCTCTACTCTCAGCCAGAACAGAGCCAGAACATACGTAGGTCTGCCCTTTTTCTTTAAAAAGGCAAGCCCATTAGTTATACATACTTGCAAGAGATGGGGTGTGGTTGGAGGGAAGGAGACAGCTTGTTAATGGTTCGATTGCAAGTGTGATTCTACTTGCAGGCAGCAAAAAACAGACTGCTTTTAAAACAGTGTTTCCCAAACTGGTCCTTAGGGTCCTCCAGATGGCCCACATGTTTGCGCTCTTCCAATTTCAAACCAAGGACACAACATAGCTGATGTGGTGCTTCCTGAATACTCAGAAGTCCTTGATTATGTAAATGAGCATTGATTCCGTAGTCAGTCCTGATATCAAGGGTGTCTTTGCCTTGCGCATCCAGTATCTGTGGCACTCCTCTAATTTGTCTTCTGACATGTCCTGATACAGATGATATGACAGTCTCTAACATTACAGTAATCCCATAAAGCTCATACAAGTATGTTTTTGTGTCCACTTAGTGAGAACATATCATATTCCTCAGAAGTCATTGTTCACATTGTAATAAAAAGGCTATTCAATTCCAGCCTGCACTGCACTTCCTCTTCTGCTCATCCTTGTGGTTTAGAGAGCACTGATACCACAGTCCTCTTATTCAGATTGCCGTCTCCTCCAAATGATATTAAATCCAATACAGAAGGAACCTGATTCACTTTAGACTGGAGAGCTGAGGACTGTAATTCCAAACTCTTAAGTTCTTCCCAACAGTGTGACATAATAGCCTTTTATTTTCCCCCTCCTATTGCTCGTCTGGCAGAGTTTTGGCACAAAGTCGAAGATCAGAAACTGAGGCTATGCGGGGATTCTTTGAGGAATGCTGACTTTTATTTCTGTTCTGGTTCCACGGCTGTGCTTCAAAATGTGCAAAAGTGTGGCAAATCATTCACGAGGGCCAATGAAAATAGCTGTTTGAGCTGGGCATTAACTTCAGATGAAAGTGAGATCTTTCATTATGGCTGGAAAAGAAGTGGACTGTCCCAGTCATAACCCTGTGTTTTGGACAAACGCACATTGTCACACCACTGTGTGGGTGAAATAGTTTGCCGTTCAAAGCAGGAACACACTGCTGAAAAGACAGAACAACCGAACAGCCTTGTCCAAGTCTTTCTGTACTTTCTGTATTTTCTGTGCTATGTGCATTTTAGCTTGCATGCTCTGCACTGTGTTTAGAAATACTGCTGGCACTTCCCTCTCATTAACTCAGCTTGCATGCACACACACAATCACACACATACAGACCCATACTGTGGTTTGTCAACCTGCCATGAGCCAGTCACTTTACAATCATGTTAAATAGAAGCAGATCGCTGCTGACAGCTCTTTCCTTATCACTCCAGCACTCCGTCTCCTTAAGCTTCCATGCATTTTAATGATTCAGTGCATGACTTTATATGCAGGGCTTGCGCATTAATCCAATTCCCTTGAAGTTTACCTTCATATCGGCTTGCACCACTGCTGTCATACAGCCCAGCTGAGCATGCACCTAACCGTGCATGGTACACAGACATGTAAGAGCAAGCCCAGGGTTATAAAATGCAAATATAAGCAAGAACAATTGATTCGTCATGAAGTCTTTTGAGGGTTTTGACGGATGTAATGTGTTTTATCAGTTTAACATGTTGGACACTTCATTGGCTTAACTTACGCCGGTGATGATTATTTTGATATGCCAAGTTTTGTTCCCACAGCTTTTTGAAAGTATAGTCTGTTAAAAATATTTCATATTACGATGCTGTTGAATTCTCCATCCTGATTGACGGAGTCGCCGGTGTCAGGGCTTTGTAACAGAGGTTAAGCTTTCAAAGTTTTCAGGCATGGGAAAGTCTTCAGGACAGAGAACTTTGTGCCTTCCGGTTCCTTACCATGACAAGCTGCAGTTGTTTTGTGAGGAAAGACTGTTTATAATGGTTATAATGTAAGTGATAACAGGAATTCATGTAAGTTCCACAATATTAAATGTAACTGCAAATTGATACAAAGTATCTGTAACAAACTTAAAATTCGGGCAAGGAGGAGGCGCGAATCGGCTGAACGTAAATATAAAGTTTAATAATAAACCAAACTCAAACATAAAATAAAACAAACAATGGAACACAAAGACCACGTGCGTCTCTCTCTCTGTCTCTCTCCCCGGTGCTTCCCGGCGCTCCTTTATCTCTCTCTCCCACTAATTAGCATCATTCTTTAATAAATAAAAAAAATTGGTAGAGTTGGCAAATTACTTTGGTTTAAGAGGAAGTAAACACTTCAGGATATGCTGTTATTGGAAAACAATCAACATTGTAGTGGTAACAGTAACTCCGCTTTTCATCGGGCCACATCACACCACCCTGCCATTGATTATTTTTGTATAAAAGTGTGCCATATTGTGTATTACTCCCTACTTATATAAGAGCTTGCAGCAGAAACTGAAAAATGCTTCCTATAAATATCAGTTTATCCCATTTCACACCTTTTTCTCAGGGTGGCATCTGTAATAAATTACAGATAATGTAATAAATTTTTCTATGATAAAACTATATAGCTATAAATTAAAAGCACAAGTGAGATTCTATCAGGTTTCTTTTCCTGGGTTTCATGTTTGTGTGGAGATACACATGGAGATATGGAGATATGATTGCATTGTCATGGATTATTTTTTACAGAAAATTGTTGCACATGAGAATTTAAAGTTACTGTAATGGCTGTAGCTGTCATATATATATATATATATATATATATATATATATATATATATATATATATATATATATATATATATATATATATATATATATTTAAAAAAAAAAAAAAACTCCCAATTTAATCAGGCGGTAGTATCACACTGTTCTCTCAGTATCACTTTCCACTTTCTTATAACAGGCTCAGCAAAGGCAGTATACAGGTAGAGAAATTCATAGCACCTCAATTCTGAAAAGATTCTAATACACTCTATCATTACATGATTGCTAGGGAGTTTAAAAACGTAATGGTATGGATTCAGTGCAAACTGACTTGGTTTAATTGTTTTGTACTGTCAGAAGAGTAAATAACCTTCATATTTAAACCTCACTTATTATGTTCTCTTCATTCCTTTTGTTCTGTCTTAATGACAGACTAGAATCCACGGCAATGACAGAAACTCCCTACTGGTTTTCTTCATCCATTCAGCTGCCATCTATTTAGCCAATTACTGGTGACTCCAGTGTGTCTCATCACAAAAATGGCCCTGATGAGATATTCTCACCTTCTCTGTTAAAAGGGCTGTCTTTGTTCTTTCAGAGATGATGGATGCTTATGGTATTGGGTTTGAGAGAAGAGGCTGATATATTACAAGGCTCCTTCGGGTGCTTATTATAGATTAGTCTCTGCTATTACACAGTGGTTTATGGTTTACAATATTCAGAAAAGTCAAAATGCAGCAGCTCAAATGGATAAACCAACAGTGTTTGATAGATACATTTTAATTTCATATTCCGTTCAGCTATATTTGCATAGCCATATTTATTCCAGTTTGTCTCCTGTGACTTGCTTCCCAAATAGCTTCAATGCACTAGACAAATTACTTCCAGAAACATGAATCTAGTTTTTTATGGGTGTGGTAGTGTTCTTTTTCAAGATGTGTAACAGAAGACACTGTTTGTAGGAATAGGCCTCTGTCATTAGATCAACTTTTAAGGCAAAAATCAGTCAGGCTCTTGTAGATGGAATTCAGTAGGCCAGTAAATTCCCGTTATTTCAGACTACAGTAGTTATTTCATACAAAATCAATACAGTTCAACCCGTAGGCATTCAGTTGCTATGCAGAGCGAATATCTGGATTAGAGGTACAGTTTACAATATTTAAACATGTTTTTAACTATAATAATCCTTTAAATCCAAAGACACTTACGAAAATTTCACAATACAGTATTTCTAAGCTGGATAGTTGATCGGGCTTTTTTCTTCATTACTGTGTGCATTTATCTGACCCAGAATTCAGCTCCGCCCCCAATTACAACAAAGCTTCTTTAAGTCTTTTTCTTAAGACAACCAGTGAACAGGGTTGCCAGGTCTCAGCAAAAAGTTCCATCCCAACTACATCTCAAAAACCATATAAGAAGACCAGAAACTAGCCCAGAGAACTGTTACAAATTATTCTTCTTTTCCCAATATTTGTGTAGAAAACAAGTTGACAATGTTATGCACAAATTTTTGATTTGCAGTATGCTTTTTGTCATCCACAATCCCACATTTCCTCTGCCAACATTTTCACTATAACTTACAACAGAAATTATTCTGTACATTGTAGACACACTATCTGCACTAACATGTTAGTTATGTTTTTTATTGTTATTATTTGCTTTTTCCATCTGACGCCTTGTTCCACACGATTCTGACAGCCCTTCCGTTTAGGCATACATAGTTTAGGCATATGCACACAGAAGATGCGGTCGATTGGGGGATGGAACGTCAGTATTTTATTTTGTAATAGAAATTATCTTTACAAACAACACAGGGATTTAAAAATTACGAACTAATCCTTTAACACAAAGCTTCCCCCAAGTTGATCCACATTTATGCTTTCTCCTACCTCTGAACACAATATAAAACAAGCACCCAAGGAAAGCTACCTGTAATTGCTGATGCAGTCTTGATGTTCTGAATACCTATATGTCTTTGAGGCTATGCAAATGAGTATGATTGCTAGTGAAGTGATTGTTTCATCATCATTAAGCTTGGTTGCTTTAACTATTAAAGCCCACTGGTTGAGTCTCCTGGCATTTGATATAAAGCTGAAGTCAGACTTAATACCAGTAATTAATTAGCATTAACGTTATCTCGTCTACGCTCCTGGTTTTAAACGATCATGCTGTTAAAGTGGAGAATAATTAAGGCACTCTTCTAAAAGCACATTTGATACCCTCACAGGTGTACAGGGAACAGTTTACTTTGTGAGGCCTTCTCTCACTCCTCTGTGTGAATTAAAGCAAGGCCTGCTGAGTGGAAGAGAAGCACTGCCCAATAGTGTTCACTGACCTGCAAGGGCACATATAAAAAGAAAGCCAGAAAAAATGAGAACGGGAGATAGAAAACAAAAAAAGGGATTGTCAGACAGCAGGTCAGCCCAGTGCCGGACTGTCCAGCTCCAGCAGGGATTTGTCTCAGCCAAACAGGATATCTACAGCACTAAAGGTTAGACAGGAAGCATTATTTCAGTCTATTTGGATTCTAAACCCTTGTTTTCAGCTCCACAGGGCCAAGTACGGAGTAGCCACTGAACCAATCCTCACTCAGCTCTGTCTGAAATAACTAAAGCACAGCCTGCTATGGAGGAGAGGACGCCTGTGGGGATTGTTATTGCTCAACCAATGTTCAAATTAGGAAACGGTTGTGGGGGAATTATTTCATGCCCAAACATAGTTGTGGTTTTGTATGAAAGGTTTATGTGAGCTAAAATTTGTCAATGAGCATGTTTCATTTCTGATTCTGCAGAAAGAAAAGCAGACAGAGGGTGTTTATGTGATGTCAGCAGATTTTAATTTAGAAAAAAGTATAGGTGAGTGATCCATGTTCATGGATTGTTGACTTAGAGATCCTCATCTTCACAGAAATTCATTACATTTTGGAGTTTTGCTCAGTCAGTCTAATTCCCTTTAATTATCTTTTAATTAAGAGTGTGTCAATCTATGTGACTAACATTTCCTGGCATTTAGACATTGAGTTAAACTGCATAATCAAGAAAAGGATTAAGATCACACAATTTATGGAGACTTTTAAGGCACCAGGTTTAAACATTCCTTGACAGTTATTTTAACGGAAAAGTATGAAATGAGTTCTCTTCCTGGAACCAGCTGGAATTCTTTCTATTAATGCACACAAGAAATGTTCACATTACACAGGAATGGAGAAATGTCAGCATCAGCAGGAATACTGTAACATAGTGTGATGAAGTTTAGAGACACTTTGCCTGATTTTCCAAGTACCAATTTTCAACAACCCCAAACAATTCAAAGCTGTGTAAGAGATACCTGGAAAGAAGGAGGGTGTCTATAAAGGACACTGACTTTAACTGTATCAAGCTGCTATGACAGGAATTCGGTTAAAATGGCCAAGAGAAACTTGTTCAAGCAGCTCCACAATCCTCTGAGACATCCTGCAAAAGGCCCATCTATGAGGAATGCATTTGAAAACCGACTATCTGTAGTATGACGAAAGTGTGAAACGGTTCTAGATATTTGTGATGGTAATAAATAATTACTTTAATGAGATCCTTTTCCTCAAAATAAACCTGGTTAAACTTTAACCCCTCAATGCAGCAATCTCAGTGGCATGATATGACCACCACTATCTTTACAGCATCACTGCTGTTCTATCTACACCCTGACTAAACAAATATCCTGTTACCATTCACAACCTTCCACTTGAATGAAGGCTTGGCATTGAGATGTTTTATTTCAGCCAACATGCCGTAAAGTCTTTGTTTTTATTGTGCTTATTGTCATGTGCCATATAAAGTGGGGACCAAAAGTCTGAGAGCAGTATTATCAGTAGCATTAGCAGTATTAATAGTATTAAAACAGTATTAGCACTATTATCAATTCTTTTCTAATTCTAGACAATAATTTTAATTACAAATTATATTACTGACAACAACTTGAGTGAAAAGTAGAATCTATGAAATATAAACGTGAAATTTTAGAGTTTCTTAGTATTTGGTACGTCCCCTTTATGCTTTAATGATAGTGTGCACTCGAGCTGGCATGGACTCCACAAGTTTATGCAAAAACTTATGATCAAATCCATCGAAGTGTTATTTAACACATGCTTCAATATAAGAGCTTAGGCATGAGAAAAATCTGACCTTTTGTACAAAGAAGGTTAACATGGTCAATATCACAAATTTGCTTACGTTTAAATAGGGACCTAGAAATAATGCGGACTCTTGAATATTAAATATTCAATATATTGAACATTTACTTTCTTTGTTTAAATATTTCAAAATTCTAAAACCTTCTGTTTATCTCTAATTTTAAATGAAACAAACAAAAAAAAAAAATCCCAGATTTTCAATGTGGTCTCAGACTTTTGGACCCCGCTATATGTGCTGTAGTTGAACCATTATTGTAACCAAACACAACAACACAGATTGACTCCAGTATGTTCAGACATGCTGAAATGAACCAGTGAACCTTTTCAGTACTTGGCTACAGTGTGCACTGTCTGTATAAGTAATTCTTCCTGGCTTCTGGGGTCAGAGAGTGTGCGAAGCAGGTGAGTAAATAAAAAAGTGTGTATTATGAATGCGCCACAGGAAATCCATCAACTGCCTGTTTTTTTCTCCAAGAGTTCTCTCATCCTATGGAGTTACTGTAGTTATTATAGGCATGTATTTGACTTTGCATGGGGAAGCAGTGCTGTCTCTGAATTATGACCTCAAAGAAAGCAGAAAAAAGTCAAATTTCCTGATGTAGCCTATCCTGACAATAGCTCTTCTCTAAAATGTCTGCACAGCTTTACAGTGATAAGCTATTTTAATACAGTAAGAGCTGACTCAGTACTCCTTGTCTGAAAGACTTTGCTCTCACATCATTGCTCACGCATGGTCACTCATGATCAAGCTGATATACCAAGAACCATAATGTCAACGTAGTCAAAATCATTTGGTGGTTCTCTGAAAAAATGGAATTAAGCCAGTCATAACTGTGGGTTGTAAATATTCTCAGTATAGCTGACAACAGCTGAATACAGGCCTTTCTTTCTGTAGTTTAGAGAAATCCTGTTTTTCGATGGAGTTCATGCACATGTCCTGGCATGCATGATATTATACAGTGTATAATACTGAACTACCTTGTTAAACATGTGCATCACAATGACACAGTGACTGTAAATGCCAGACTGCATCTGTCATCTGTTTGTTCTCTAGAGCACCGCTTCACTGAGCCTGTACAATTTACATGACTCATACCAGCGCTTCCCTTCAATGTTTCTTGTATTATAGTGTGTTTTCATCTTTTTTAATGCTGTTTGGAAAAACTGTTTTAGATTTGTATGAAATTGTGGTTATGGTTTGCACTTCATGAACGACTGACCGTAGTTTAATAAAGCTAAAGCCAAACCCCACCAACCACAGTCTGTATAAACCAAACTGTTTCTTTTTCATACATTTAAAGTAACAATCTTTTGATAATTAGTGCAATAATATGGTTCCTTCAGGGTCCCTGGTCTGATTCTGAGCTCAGGGTACTGTCTCTGTGGAGTTTAGCATTTTCTTTCGTGTCCATGTGAGTTTCCTCCAGGTTCTCCAGTTTCCTCCTTGTTGGTAGGTGGATTGGCTGTGATAAATTGCCCCTAGGTGTGAATGTGTGTGTGTATGGTGCCCTGCAATCAACCACCTTGGGTGCATTCCTGCCTCATTTCCAGTGTTCCTGTGATAGGATCCCAATTGCTTAGGCTGTCTAAGCACCAGTGTGGCTGAGTTGAACTGAAAAAGTGAAGTGATATCTCCTCACAAATTCCTCCGCAGTGTAGAGAAGGAATATTGGATGATTTTTCTTGTTCTTCCTCATAAAATTTTTCTTCCACTCCAAGTCCTCCAGGATTTAATCTCTGTCACACAGCGGTTGGGTGGCCTTGTGGTATTATGGGGTATCTTGTTCCCATGGCAGCAAAGGGTCACAAGCCTCAGTGGGTATGAAACAGTTGGAGTTGAGCAGATCCACAGCTATGTTCAGCAATCCATCAGTAACTGGTCCCTTGAGCAAAATTCCTTCTCAGAAATAGACACATGAAGAAGGGGAATTTCCATAGCAAAGTTTATTTACATCTGAAAAAAGGCACTTTTTTATCTTCAAATGTTGAAACTGAAATCAGTTTGAAAGGAATGTTTTTAGTTAAGCCGATGAATTCAGGCTGCTTGTGTTACTGCTGATTTATATCTGATTGAGACTGTGGGGCAGCTCAGGTTGAGAAATTTCCTTGCACAAATAAAAACTATGAGATATTGTTTTATTTCCTGTCTGATAAGGGCAAAACATAATCCTGAACCAACATGAAAACAGAACAGCAGGGAACAAATAAGTGTTATTGCCTTGGGTATGGTTCCATAATCACACCACACAGCAAAACATGTGAGCAAAATTAAGTTTTCAGTTTCAAATTCCAAAAGTAAATGTCTTATTATGCCTGTCAGTGTCAAATAGCAAAAGATGAAGTATATCATTATAATCTCAAGTAAGATCGCATGACCTCTAAAATGTAGGATATTTACTTTCCACATCACGCACAGTTGAGCCTTTATGGTATATTTCCCAGGGAAAAATCCCATGCTTTACATGGAGTTCAAAAGCCCTACTTGGTCTACGTAAATACAGACATGGATACAAGCATAAATACAGTTTGTCCATGTTTCCAGAGCACGCTGGGTCGAGTCAGAGTGGCGTTTGTCATGAAGCATTCCATAACTCTTGCCTATGGGTCTATGGGTCCCCACTGAGACTCAGTTTTTGGTGTTGCATGTCCATGTGTTCCAGCACTGTGGGTGGTCAGAACAAGGGTCAACAATTTAGACTTTAGAACTAGAATATAAATACAATCCAATATTGTACTGTAAAGTTTGTCCTGTCCTACACATATATGCATGAAGAGAAACCAGCCAGTACATCGACAAACCATATATGAGTTTACAGCCTAGAAGTTTGTACATCGTCCATCAAAAGAAACCATAAGATTATAAAAAATATAGCTATAATTGCTGCACACACTTTCTTGTACCAGTCATGTTTTCTAGACTTTCCCCAGAGATGTTCTGTGTCTCTTAAAGAACTTGTCAGAGATCATTGGAGCTGGATAATGACCTCTCTCAAACCTTTCGATCCAACTCCTCTCAAGGCAGCTTGATTGGGTAAGGTCATGTGACTGGCCAGGCAGTTTCTTACAGATAGCACTGATTCCTTCTCCTCCAAATACATCTTTCCTAGCTTAGAACAATTTTCTAAATATGCAATACACCTTACAGGCAGTATATCTATGTTTATATATGTACAGTGCCTAGCATAAGTATTCACTCCCATTCATATGGTGTTATTGTTACTTGTAGCCATTATGCTGCTATGGGACACGTTTCAGGTTTATTACAATCTTTCTGTATATTTTTTATTCATTTTGCTGCTACTGGGACAGTTTTCCAATTCTACCACTGCCACTGGGAGAGCTTTTCTGCTTAAATTGTAAGACAGTGTAGAAAGTTGCTGTGCTATTGCATTGTGTCACACCATGGTACTTCCTGAAAAAACATTTCTTTCCAATGTATAGAGTTTACATGGAGTTATATTGATGTTATATGAGAAGTGACAATAAACCAACTTGATTTGATTTTGACTTGGCATGACCCCATCTGTGTTAATGCTCGTAATCAGCCTAACTGCTGTTGTGGGATTTAAAAAAAAAAACCCAAAGGCGTCAAAATGACTCAAAACACATGTTCTGACTGTGATACCAAAAACCAACATGGTCTTACACTTCCCTATCTGTAACAATGGCACAATTTAATTTGTATAAAAGATTAGTGTTCGAGCTAGGACTGGGGTTAGTGTACTTATGTGAAATTGAATGCAATCTAACCACATCACCTTCACTTGTGAGAAAAACGAGTGCTGGTGTCTGCTAGATCATAGTTTTTCACAGCTGATGAAAATTAGAATTCTGTAGATACAATCAGCTCCTGTATGGCCTAGATCTTTATACAGTAATGATCAAAGGTACTAGGCCATGATGATGCCTCTGTTGATATCTCACCTGAGGGGAGGTAAAACACTTTTCCACCAAATGGTGAAGTGTAGTTATTAACAGTAGTGGAATTAGCACAGTGAATACATCCTAGCTGTTAAATATCCTGCTCTGAAATAACATCAAACGTCTAGCAGAGTTGAACCTAAGCCTTAAACTACAGTTGAGATGGTGAACAGCATGTATTTTTAGCTTGAGTGAAAGCTGAAACTGGGGCCATTTCAGAGCTCATTCTTCCCCCCTCTTTCACCTGTCCAAAGTGCTGGCAAGAACTTGCACATGGCTCTCTATTTTAACAGTCCTGATGTAAGTGAATGCTTCCTTTCCCATAAACCCATGTCAATTCATTGTCCCTAATCATTCTCCAGACGCGTCAGACTCGTATCAGGTTTTCCCTCCCCACTGCTTGTATTCACATCTGTGTTGTGCTCGCAAGGCCAAACCGAATACTGCTGAACTGAAAAAAAGAAAGATCTTATCAGCAGATAAGGTGGAAAGTAAAAATGTGTAATTACATTGTTACTATACTTATTTCTGGTTTTAAATATATTTGTACTTGAGGTTTTTCTGTCATCTAATACTTTTGACTTTTCCTTACTACATTTCAAATGAAAAATCTCTACATTCTACTCACTACATTTTCAGACACTACATCACTACATACAGTACATATAATCATATGTTTATACTAGCATTGGACCATTTCAAGTTGATCTAAATTCCTAACAAATCTAGACTTTAACAGATGTAACATCATGAGTGAGATCTAATACCTCTCCCTCCACTCTGTTCTTACATGCAATACAGTGTATTATTATATATAATACATAAATAATATGAATATGTATAATTAAGACAGTTTGTATTATGACCCCTGACTATTAGCAATCAGCTAGTTTTGAATCACCAGAGTTATTATCATGCTAGCTAACATTTTCAGGATTAGGAATAAAGCTGTTGATAGCTAATATTTTCCTACATTTCTTGGTTCCTTGTTGAAAGGAGTACTAATTTACCATCAGTAACTAATAGTGTGCAATTTGAGGCAGATGGATTTTTTTTGTGAATCTCTTCTAAACCACTTCTGATTACCACTCTCCTTACCAAATTATAAAAATTATTCTCTTTCTTTTGTCTCTGAATATCATTGTTTAGTTACAAGTGCTTGTCTTAGTGTGATAGTTCAGGATTTGTGTTCAGAATGCAGGCTGCATTAGACAAACTGGATCATTCACCTATAGTTTGGATTTTGTTTGATGTTATATAGGAAAATGCGATTATACAGGCAAAACTAACATCAAAAGCAGTATGTGAAATTGGCTTAACTGCCATTGTGGTAAAAAAATAAGTAAAAATGCTCAGGCTGTATCTGCTTAAACAAACTTTTTAACCACCACAATTAATGGCTGACAATTCATGTTCAACACTAATGAATATATCACAAAAAATGTGCTTTTATACACCATCAAACAACCGCATAAAGTTGGAAAGTCTCAGAACTTTGCTGTAATTGCTATTGCCATTTTATGTTAATGTTAGTTGAATGTTATTAAAGTTTTACATTAAATTCTGCACAGGATTGTGGCCAGAATAGTGGCACAGTGTAGGTGCTGCACCCTTGAATAAAACCTTGCCACCCCAATTTCCATCCAAACTCAGACTACTGATTAATTCATGCCGACTTACTTACATCTGGCTGACGTTAATTTCATTTTGACCAAATCCCTTGGACGTGAGGAGCTACAGAGCAACTACTGAACCAACATTGTTATATTGTCATTCATTTTGCACCAGTGAAAAATCAGATATTCAGGAAATACAGCCATGGCCTAGACATTCCTATACCCCAAATGCACATTTGCCTGTTGTTATACATAATGTTAACTGAACGATTCAAAATTTTGTTGGCTTGTTTTGAGTTTGTGCCCTGTGTGGTCGACTGAACTGTTTCTGTGGTTAAATGCATCTTGTCAGAAATCAGATCAGTGATCAGAAAGTCTGAATGAGAGCTGCTTTGCAGTCTGCTGACTGCTCCTTTTCACCCCAGCTGAATAGTTCTCCTTTGGTTTAATTTAGTGCTTTGGCGCCTAGTGGCACACACAAAGCAAATCCCTAGTGTACCAGCACAGAACATTGTAGTTGATGAAAACAATCTCCATCACTGTTCTTTCATCCCCAGCCTGCATTATGTGCAGCTTTAATGAATCCTGCCAATATGGAGCATTTTCCTTAAAAGTAATCAAATGAGAAGGCACTAGGTAAATGAGTACTAGAGTAATCTGAAATTATACTGAAATTATACTATTTAAAATATGATCTGAAATTACACTCTGTTATATATGTATACATAATGATATTACCAAAAACCTTATTCTTGGTGTACTGTGCTTCTTGTAATATGTTACAGGGTGTTAAGTAGTACTAATACACCCCGTACTGTGGTACTAATTTGCACATGAAATTACTTTTTCCAAAGTGAGTGTCAGGCTTGGTACACTGCCAGTCAAAAAAACCCAAAAAATACAGGTTAGCCACTACTGGCAATAAAATACGGAAAATAACTAAACACTTGTGCCATCACATTTTTTAAGCACTTCATTGTCCGCTTCTAATGGGACTCTAAATTAGTGCTTTATTAAAGTATAAAGTGTACTTGTTTGGTGTAGCCATTACTGTAAGATGTTTGCTGTAAGCTGACATTTATCTTACAGTTGATATTAGACATTGTTACTATTAACTGTAACACAGATATATGTTGTGTTCTACAAGAGTCTATTTAGAGTGATCCTGATTAGTCTTTTCCAGTTCACTTATACCTACTTTTAAAAGGTTTGACTGGCAGTGTAAATTGTATTGCGAGTGCACCATGTTCACACCATTTATTCCCTTTTTAGCTTATAGATTCTCATTAACAACAATTCAGTAGTGATCAGAGGCAGAACATAGGAGTGAAACATAGGAGATAGGAGTGGAACATAAATGTGGCTTGACTAATGGTTTTTGAGAACTGTGTTGGAATCTCCAGTGAAAGTCTGACCATTGACATACAATGGAAAAATGTGCAATTTTGACAGAACTCTGCATTGTTGTATGTAGTATATGCTTGCTGCTAAAATACAGTGTGTGTATTCTGACACTAGACATGAATGTAACAAGAGCAGGCATAATGTATTATTAAGATGTCATTAGTTATAGAGAGACAGCACTTTGTCCTCTCAGATGTCTAAAGCATTCCATCAATGTGTTGTGAAGTCTATAAATTGTGTTTTCACTTGCTTTACATTTTAGCATCCATCATCTGACTAAAGGTGTGACATTCCTCAATTGGATTCAGGATCGAAATGATTATCTGATATACCACTGATTGATTTGGGAAATAAATATGGAGCTGTGGAGTTTGATGTATTGACTTGACTTTATAGTTGCTTGTTTTGTGACAGGCCGTCCACAAATGCAGTTATGTCCAGTAAGTCAGTGCCATGTATTCATAGAGCGACTGTTCAAACAGAAATCCTGAGGTATGGATTTTTACCGTTTGTACCAGTAAAACATACATTGACTAAATGATTTTTTTCATGTGTGTCATCTACTGTATATGTTCATCTATAAACACATAATTACCTGGAAGCTTGATAGAAACAGCATTATACAATTTTTGAACGACACACATTTACTATCTTTTCGGTGCTTAAGAGGGACAGATATTTTCAAGGATATTTTCAAGTTCCTGTCTATGACTCCCTTGTCCTCAGGAAGATTATAGAGTGCTGACATTTATGGTTCTTCAAAAGCAGAATGCTTAGCATAGCTAATTTGTTTAGTAATAAATAGGACCTAAATTACTATTCAACTAACACCCATTCAAAAAGTAATTTCTAATTTATTATTCTAATTTACTACAATCTTTAAGACATTCATGAATATTGAATTGCGTATTGAGTATATTTGAATATGTAAAAATATTTATTCATCAATCTATGGCTACACTTGCATGTTTTACATGGATTCTGCTGCATGTGTTGAACATAACCATCACAAAAAATTTCCTTTATAAAATTTCTTTAGAGCAGTGCAATAGGTGAAAATTTTTGGTTCCCTAAACAACATTTCAGTCTATGATTCTTTTGCCATTTTTGGCTAAATCATTTCCAGTAGAAAGATCCTTCAGCATAATAGTAACATTTATATATGGTGGGAAACTTTATTTTTTAGTTCTCTGAGGCAACAATATAAATAGTTAATGATCCATCAATCAAAAGGTTCTTATGAAACAAAAATATATTATTTTACAGCATCAGCCAAAGGAACCTTTTCTGGCACCTTTGAGTGTACATGTTTCCTTTGTATTACCGGAAAGGTTTTCAATTTGACCATATTTGATCTTAAAACCTTTCAGTTGTGCCACTTATCACAGCATAATACCAATTTCTACTATTGTAATACTGAATTCAGAGCAAGTTATAGTAGTTCCTTTACCTCCTGACACAAAATGATAACTAGAGGGCAGAAGGCAGCTAGAGGCCTTCAATCGGTCTGTCTTAATGAGAGGTTGTGTGCTAGGAGATTGATAACAAAGGCCAAAAGCACACCGAGGTTACTGGAGTCATTGATAATTACCCTGCAGAGTGGCCAGCCATGTAAACTCTTGAGACTGCTTGCTAATACTAAAACTAATATGCAAACCTGAGTAAAAAGGCAAGCAGGCTTAAAGGCACACAAGTCAATCTCATATCTCACTATCTCAGAGCATGGCCCTGACTGGTGCTCTATATATATGGAGTATGATTCATGCATGCTCCCCTTGTGGCCCCTAAGCCCTTCACTCTTTCAAAGCACTTCTTAAACAGTGCGTGTTCATTTATTATTCAGTTTTACAAAGAGCGTGGGAGAGAGAGAAGAGAGGGAATGAAGTGCTCTTCTCTTTTTCAATGACTGCTACATTTTGTCCTTTTACTGAGGTTTGTGTAGGCACATTACTACCAGTTGGCCCTAAATGGTGCTTAGTTCTACCAGTTTTCCTACAAATGATCTAATTAAAGACTTGAAACCAAAACAGACATTAAAAAAAAAAAAAAAAAAGTTAGTTCATGTTCTGGTCAGATACTGTAAGTTTCATTGTCAGAATTATTGTTAGAATCCATCATCGTCATTTGCCGAAAGTGGCTGATTGTAAACAACAATATACTGCGCAAGAGCTGTTATTTTCATTCACCTAGCATTGCCTGTAGACATTTTTCTCACCTAGCTAGAGTTTGCTGCAGCATTGGTTGCCGCTGTCTGTTGTTAGCAATGAACTCCTCATGGTGAGTTTTATGTTTAAGATTTTTTTTTTTTTTTAATTCAGATTAGTTTACACCACTTTAAAAAGCTACTAGCAGCAGCGAATATCCTTCCTGTTTTACTAGAATTGGTAAATGAACTGGCTGGAAGCTTGGTAGTTCACAGTAACAACACTGTTGACATTATATTATGGGTGATAAAGGCATTGCGATTGCATTGCTAGAGTTTGTAAACATATGAGAGGTTCTTTAGTGAAAGGTCGGGCAGTTTTGTGAGTATAGTGTGCAATGGTTTCATTTAATTGCGCCATACATTGCAGTAGGCAGCATCGAATATGGTTTTTATTAGTGCAGCAAACGTACTTTATGAGATTACAAACAGTTATTGAACACTGAACGTGGTACGACTCCATTGTGAAATGCCATTTACTAATTTTCCTGTTCTGGCTACATTGCCAGAGTGTGTTTATTTGGAGGAAATGAACACATAACAGTGCTGTATATCTGCTCTGTTTTACTCCAATCACTGCAGTGCACTAACACAGCAGATTATTTAAAACCAGATATGACAGATGCATATTTTGGAAAAAGCTTTATGGATAAAATGTACGTAAGTTCTCAAGATATTAAAAAAGGCTGGATTTAAAATTTATGGGCCAGAAATGATGGTGATATGCCTCTTCTGAAGGCTGAGAAAATGACGTGGTGTATAAAATAAGTGGGAGATCACCATCATGTTAATAACCAATAGAAACCCTGAAAACAATAAATGTTTAAGCACAAACCATAACCTCAGCTAAGGAAATGTATATACATGGATTACATAACAGGATTACATAACATTGTGTTTTAGTTTAAGAAATTAAGCTTCTTAATATTTTATGACTCATTTTGAATTTAAAAACATTTGTTGAATTCTAATTGAGAACAATTATCAGTACCACAAAAATATGTAGTTTACAGAGTTGGGATAAAATCTAAAAAGTGCTTTTGATGGAAAATATACAGACATTTGTAAATTAAAAATCACCATCTTTGCCTTTGGTGGCACACTTTAGAAACCTGAATCTAAAAATTGTTTTTAGCAGCAATAAAGTATGAATATCTCAATCTTTTTTTTATTACAGTATGTTTAAATAGACTGTTGGAGTGTTTAAACACATGCTGGACCTGGAAACTCACCAGAAACACACTGTGTCTGATCTTTACCTTAGTGTATGAAAGTAAAGGCGTGTGTAATAAGATTATGGCAAGATTTATCGATTCAATTTGATCCCGCTGAACAAGCAGTGACCAGAAATTGGAGAAAGAGCAAAGTTCCCCCCGCTGTTACTTTATTAACCTGAAGCTATGTACAGTATTTTGGCATTAAGGTGATCTATGATGTACACTTCACTGATCTGTGTGTGTTTTTGATTTATGAAGTAGTCATGAAATTATATAATAAACGATGTTAGGCATTAAGGTGATCTATTCAGATTAGATTAACCAGAGAAATGGTTTCAGAAAGAGAGGAAAAGCACAGTGAAACGGCAAAAGTTTTGAACCAGAAGTTTAGCAGCTTATTCTTTCAGGCCTGTGACCCAGCCTGATCTCGGCACACGGCTGTATTTGGATTTTGAATTGTTATCATTCTTTGGGCTTGAGAAAGTGTTTGTGTAATGAGCAATGACTGAGCCAGACATTTTATAAGATTCTGGTGTGTCTGAAATGCGAGCCCCACTACTAATTCTCTCTAATGAGTTCATGCACAATGCTTGGCAGGAGTAAAAGATCAAGCTTTTTGTTCCCTACCACTAAAGCACTTATTGTGGAGGAGGAGAGGGGAATGTTATCTGAGACAAAGAATAAAGAAAAAAAATTAATCACTCCCTTTTCTCACTCTACATTTTCTAATACTAATGTCTTTCAAGAAATGTGTAACACTCCTAGTTTAATGTATCTGTTAATGCTGTATACTGTATAATGTATAATGTTGACTAGAATGACACCATAATGATTTAATGATGAGGTTTCCAGAATGAAACACTGCTTTGGGTAGGAGGAGAAAAAAAGCTTTCCTGATGAGCGATCCAGACACACTGTGGTAAAAGGAGGTGTAGCTGTGGTACAGGCACGTTTCCACTGGGTGTTTCCTGGAAGTAAGCATTGAATTTCTGCTCTAAAATGTATCCTTAAGTCATATTAAAATGTTATTCAAAGGCCTCTATTTTGGCTGCAAGGAAAAACACATTGGTCTGGAACTGTAAAGCCACAATAGGCATTTTGCTACTGTTGAAGCTGTATAAAATTAACTTCAGTTCACTTCGAACATAGACACTGTCACAAAGAAGCTTTAAAGAAATATAGATCTAGCTCCCTAATGATCAAGCCAGAGGTAACAGTGGCAAAGAAAATCTCCCTGAGAGGACATGAGGTAGAAACTTTTAAGATTAACCAGAATCAAAAGGGAACCCATCCTTATCTTGGTGACATCCAATAGTGGGATTTTTTCTAATTACAATGATACAGAATGTTAGATATGAGCGCATTGTGAAAAGTCTTTTAATCAGGGGCGTTAGCTGGACTGTTAATCATATGGGGCTGAGACCAGATTCTTCTCCATTAAAAAAACATACTTCTAAATAAACTATTTCCATGCGTTTTTTCTTTTTTGCATGTGAGGGCTAATTGCTTAAAAAATGTGAAAACTGGAAAAAAAAAGTTGGATTTATCATAAAACTATCACTGTGTTATCATTGTTTGCAGGACTACCAGATGGATAAAATATAAAACTTTTTGGCTATCTAACATGAGACTAGGCTAGTTTGGTGTCGCTAGCCAAGGGGAGGCACAGCTAAGCTATCATTGGATGGGTTTAGCTGCTACAGTGCCATGCAAACTACGTTAGCTGTCCTTATGTTCATGTAACTTGGAACTCATGTAGACATTTACACACCCTGTTTTCCTGCTCAGCACAAGAGGATGTTAGTGATTCAGTTTCATCCACATTACTGTTTTAAAAAAAAATTGGCATATATCCATTTTTCACCTCACACTGACAGACTGTATGAGCTAGCGTTTGGCAGAATAGAGATCTGTCAGCCAATAAGACACGAGTATTTCCACGTATTTTCCTGTAAACCCTGTCTGATTGGTCTCGCCTCCGTTCACTGAAGATAAAATACAACACTCCATTCACTGAAGATACCAAATTAAAACACTGCCATCTTCTTTTATTGACGTTCAGTTACGTAGTGACAAACTGCTCCAAGTGGAGAATTATTTGGGGCTAAAGAAAAAATCTTGAGGGCTACGGCCCCAAATGCCCAAGACAGGTTACGCCCCTGCTTTTAATCATGGCAGAGGTATTTGAGAGCTGCCTCTAGAGTATTAAGGAAAGGCTATAAAAAATAAATAACAATAAAATTTTGAGTCAGTACAATATCCACAATCCAGAAGTATGGACACTAAAATATCCAGTTGAAACTCACAGACTAACAGCACTATAAGTCATTTAGACCAGTGTTTCTCAAAGTTTTGAAAGTTCTCAAAACCCAGGGGTCTATGAAGCATAGTTGGGGGTGTGTTTTTTTTTTAAAATTTAGTTAACAGAAAAAGGTGCTTCAATAAATAGCCAAAATATTATTGTACTTGTTCAAATAATGTTACTGAAATATATCAGTAATAGGCCTTTACTGAGGGGGGTCTTTGAAATTCATTTTATAGTTAAAGGGGTCCCTGACTGCAAAAGAAAGTTTGAGAAACCCTGCTTTAGACAATAACAGCATATCCTGATCAGGACCTCAAAGTATGTGTCATTATTGTGCTCTGGAGTACTCATAGGTCTAATTCTTGTCATTTCAATAGCTCATGATTGAAGCTTTAAAGGCAGCAGGGGTGTCAAATTCAGGTCCTGGAGGGCCACAGCTGTTTTCTCTCTTCTAATACACTGAACTCAGCTCATGATGGCTTTGGTAATTAGTTGATGAGCTGAACAGAGTGTGTTAAATGAAGTAAAATGGTAAACTATGCAGTGCTGTGTCCCTACAGGACTAGAAGCTGTCTAGACTTCAGTGATAGTGTGCCTGTTTAAAAGAGTACTCACTAAAAACTGTACATACCACTGGCCCTCTAGTTTCTTGATTCCTGACAGTGTGTTTAAATGTTCCCACCATCCCACTAAATACTGCAGTGCCATGGGACCCTTGCTTAGCTGGCTCCTGCATCCGAAAACTAATTCACTGAGAAGTAGTGAGAAACCTGTGTTGGGCCTGGAGGCTGTACAATCACTAGCAATGCCTTCATCTTCTCTGAGCTAGGATCCCCACTGAGAATAGCATTCATTTCCCACTCTCTATGATCCCTTATCAGTCTGACCTACAATCCTTCTTTCTCTCTGTGAAGAAAGAAAAGACCCTCCTTTTATCCCACTCTCCTTTCCTCTTGCTCTGTAGTCACTTTCAGAAGCTGCTGATCTGTGAGAAGAGAACATAATCCACATATATTTTCTCAGGATCTACAGTCATGTGAAAAAATAAGTACACCCTATGGAAATTGTTAGCATTTTTGACATATGTGGAGAAGCAAACATTTGATCCTCTTTGAAACCGTGCCTATTAATAAAGTTGATACACTCTATCAAATGACACATAAAATTGACATTTTGTAGTAATTTTCACAATTTAAATTAACAAAAAACAGATCAGTCACATGTTGTCTGTACAACTCTACATTTATCACATCTTCAAAACCATAAAACTAGAATCAAGTCTACAAGATTTGGTGCTAGTGATTAGAACCTGCTTAAGGAGTGCAGGTGGAACCTGTCTTATTTATACCCCTCTCATATCTAGTGTCTGGTGTTCCCTTTGCTATTGAGGTGTGTGGTGTCATCATGCCAAGATCTAAAGAGTTCTGTAAGGCCTTCAGTAAAAAGGTTGTGGATGCCTATGAGTCTGGCAAGGGATTTAAAAAGATCTCCAAATTATTTGAAACACATCATTCCACTGTAAGGAAAATGATCTACAAATGGCACAGATTTCAAACGACTGCCAATTAGTCCAGGACTGGCCGTCCCAGCAAATTCAGCCCAAGAGCAGACTGTCTGATGCAAAAAGAATTCTCCAAGAAGCTGCTAGTAAGTCAGGATCTGCTAGTAAGTCTTGCAAGTGTTGTTGTCAAAGTGCATGCTTCTACAATTAGAAAGAGATTGCGTAAATTTGACCTGCATAAGAGACGTGCCAGGAAAAAGCCTTTGCAAGACTACAGTTTGCCAATGAGCATATAGGCAAAGACCAGGCCTTTTGGAATAATGTGCTCTGGACAGACAAATCAAAGGTAGAGTTGTTCAGCCATAGTAACAGCAGTCATGTTTGGTGCAGACCAAAGACAGCTTTTCAGGAGAAGCACCTCATACCAACTGTGAAGCATGGTGGTGGAAATGTTATGGTTTGGGGTTGCTTTGCCGCCTCAGGGACTGGACAGCTTACATTCATTGATTCAACTATGAATTCTGCATCATATCAAAGAGTGCTTGGAAATAATATGAGGCCATCCGTCCGAAAGTTGAAGTTGAACCAAAAGTGGACCTTTCAACAGGATAATGATCCTAAGCACACTAGCAAATCCACCATGGAATGGCTCAAAAAGAAGGAATGGAGGGTTATGGAATGGCCTAGTCAAAGCCCAGATCTGAATCCCATTGAAATGTTTTGAGGGGATTTGAAATGGGCAGTACATGCAAAAAAAACCCTCAAACATCTTGCAACTGAAAGAATATTGCATGGAAGAGTGGTCAAAAATTCCAGCAAGACTGGTGGACAATTATGCAAAACGCATTATGCAAGAAGTTATTTCTGCTAAAGGGGGCAATAATAGCTTCTGAGGCCAAGGGTGTACTTACTTAAGGAAAATGAGCTTTTTCAAAGATGATCAAATGTTTGCTTGTCCAAATATGTCAAAAAAGCCAACAATTTCCATGGGGTGTACTTATTTTTTCACATGACTGTAGATACAGAGATGTTCTGTATTTATCTTGAATGCCTCCCACTTAAGCATTGCGGGACTAGGAATTGTGAGTTCATTTATTTATTAAATGTGGTTGTTGGGTTGCACATTTATTTATTATTACAATGACATGGCAATTAAACTTCATCCCACCATCTTGCTTCTTTTACCGCTGAACTTTTTCTGCCTTCCTAATTGGATGGTTTGTGCTGTGTAGCTGTTCCATTAAAAGAGACCATTTCTGTCTGGGTCAAGCAGGCGAGTCAGTTCATATTACCTTCCATTGACAAAGTGTAGATCAATTAGCCCTCCATCAGTCTGAGATGGAATACTCATTTTTAGGTCCAAGAGCAGATGCAGTGCAGTGACTTACGAGAACACTGATTGCTAGTTGTCCAAGCGTGGGAAAGGGAGGAAAATTACTGAATGAGAAAAAGCCTGATTGAGCACCAGAATGATCAGAATTTCAAAAGCAGATTCAGTTAATTGTAAATAGCAGTGCACAGTTTGGCATTTCATTTAGCTAAATGGGAGTAGCAAAGGCATAATCTCTGTTTCTAGCAGAAAACAATCAGGAAAAAAAACTCCTGGTAAAACATTGCTTTTATTATACCCCATTTTGTTCCCAATTTGGTCACTTGCCAATTCCCACCCATCATCTAGGGTGGGTGAAGGCTTACACGTGCTTTCCCTGAGACATGTGAAGCCAGCGGACCACATCTTTTCGAACTACTGTTCCTGCTATGTCACAGGGTAGCATAAGGACATTGCTGTCTGCTCTCTTCTGCACACATGATCTCACATATGTCCATGATTGCTGTGATTGATGGGAAGAGACTAATGGCATTTCTCCCATCCAGAGAGAATGGCCAATTTCACTCTCTTGGACTCCCAGCCATGGATGGGTGTGACTCACAATCTCCCTATAATAGGGTGAAAGCTTTCCTGTTGTGCCACTTGGGAGCCAATGTAAAACTGAAATATGTATGCTCTTTTCAGGGTACACACACACACACACAAATATATATATATATATATTTCAATTCGTTCATTCATTACCATTATATCCTGGTCAGGGTCACAATGGATCTGGAGCTTGTGATCCTGTGATCACAGGGCCATGGCAGGGATACACCCTCATACACGGCAGCCCTTGACAGTTCATCACACCCAATCATACACACACTTATTTGGGGCAATTTAGAGTCAGCAAAACAACTGTCATGTTTTTGGCAGTTGGGAGAAAACTAGAGAACTACAAAAACATGGGAAGAACATGTCACACTCCACACAGGTAGCAACCCAAGCTCAGGATAGATCTTTTGTATATGTTAGATAATAATATCGAACTATCATTTTCTGCATTATATATCGCTACAGTTTGTTTTGTTGACCCTTTGTTAGCATACTTAATATTGTGATACATACCGTGTATCATGTAACAGCATTTTTTTTTCTCTCACCCCTACTTCCAATTTCTGGGACTAATCATTGCAATAAACCTTGTGTGTATAAAGTGGGTATATTTTCCTCTGGTTGTCCCTTGACTGAACTCTCTCCAAAGGCTCATGCCATCACAGTGGTGTCAGCAGTGATCCGGGCCTAGAGCTTTCTTCCCTGTAGTGCCAAGTAGCCCCGGGCTGTTCTCAATTACCCCATTTATCATTGAGACACAAGGGGATGCCGGGAGCATGCAGAGCATAGTGACCAACATTGCTGACCATATGGAAAATCATTTACCTGAAGCTACTGACCTTACAGCTGAATGTGTTTAGATCTGCTAAGAATTTCTACAATCAACCTTCTCAATACAGAGCTAATCATGCTACCATAATCTCATGGGTTTATATTAAAAAGTAAACTAAAAGTAGACAGTTCTTGTTTGGTTTTGACCTCAAACAGGAGGCAGATTAAGTGATTGTGTGTATAGTAACAAACACACTGACAAAATGTAACCCAGCCCATTTTACTGCACAGGACAAATAGCTATTATCTAGTGTTTACTCATTTCTTTACTGTTTACTTTTAATTAAGGGAAAGTACTGACAGAATATGTGTGGATTTCAAAGCAGCACTATGGGTAAAAATGTCAGTGGTTTATAATGACTTTTAAAGCAAATGTTTTAGTAATATAAGGTTTTGATCAGACTAATTGATTGTTTGTTTGTTTTTTTGCCTTAGTAGCCATCTTGAGTTGAACTCTTTATCAAATCTAAATCTATGCACTTTAGGACAGAGGTTCTGCATCCAGGGACCCCTTTACCTGTAAAATAAATTAGACTGACATCCTCAGGACAGTTTTATGAACATAATCTGACTATGCAGATATTAGTCTCATTATTTAAAGGTGCACAGTAATGTTTTGGCTATTTATTGGAGCCATTGTTCCTGAACTTTCCAGAAAACACATTAGAACACATTAGGTAGTGTTCTGATGGCATGGTTTATAGACCTACTTGTCTTTGAGTTATTGAGGTTTGAATTAAATTGAGTTCAATTCAAATCACCAGTCAAACAGGCCAACTGTAATAACTCGATAATAAAGGTAATAGCTTTAATAATAATTGGTTGTTAATTCCACTGTTATAGTGAAATAAAAAATCAAAGAGCCACCGGATATGCTTCACAGACCCCACTTTGAGAACCAGCGTGTTAGGATATGCAAAATGAACTTGTGACTTATGAAAGGACTCGACTAACTGGTCTTTTTTTCTTCTTCTTCTTTTTTTTTTTGCTATAATTGCTATATATATTTCCAATACAAATTCAGGTTAGTAAATCTTTGGAATCCACTACATGTCTGTATACATAAGTGTGAGAGAAGAAAAGTTCTACATTTGACTGTCAAGGAAAAGCAGTTCTGAGTAGTAACAAGTATGTGATGGCTTGCTCTGGGCGGAAGCTGTGTAGTTGTCTACTGCAGCAAAGAGGAAGTGTGTCAGCCACTGGAGCTAAATCTCACATCAGTTCTTATATGACAAGAGACAGACAGAGAGAGAGAGCTAATCTGAACTTTCTGGTAGAAAAATGTACTGCACATGGTTGAAATTGCTTTGACTGTGTTTGATTTGTCAAAGACGGTTCTTAATCAAGAAGAATGAGCAGAGATTAAGGTGCTCACTGAAGCACCTTGACGCTTGGTGTGATCTTTTTAAAATGCTAATGTGCTTTTGAGTTATAGTGTTGAATGTCATGTTTTTCATAAAATTGTCTTTTCCCTTTCTAGAGATGTGTAATGTTGATGAATTAGATATCATGGAGCATAAGCATGTTTCTGTAAAAGAGAAAATGTTTCACATTCACTTTATAAATAGATGTTTGTAATAATATTTTTAATATTGTCTCCTCTTCGGCTGTGTGGATTTCCATATTTCTATATATTTTCTATGTTATGTTTTGTGACCTTATGGCCTTGTGTGTATAAAACTATAAATCCTCATTAGTCCAAAAGCCTGAATTTAAACAGCAATATACTTCAATTAAAGAGCTATAACAGAGGGAATGGTTATGCTCTCATGTAAGATGCACACAAAGCATTGTGGAAATGGTGTAATAAGCTCTCCAGACACTCATTCTCACTATGTTTGAACACTCATCATTGCTGTAATTCAGTTAGACGTGCCCTTCACACAGGGGAACGTCAGCATAAAGACCTGTGATGGTATGCCAATGATTTATAAACTTTTCAATCTTTTCCACCTTTATATAATATAGAATATACAGTTGTATAATATCTATATAATGAATAATGTATGAACAACTTTAAGCTATGAGTAACGTTAGATGACAATGTGATTAAGTACCTTTCTGTCTTGGATTGGGTGAAAAAGTTTTTTTTTTCTATAAGAGAACAGATAATGCATAAGATCAAATGCATGTGTTTCATATTTTATGTAAACCTTGCATACTATTAGCCACAGACAGCTGTTTCTACACTGTATACGGCTGATATCTCAGTGAAAAACCATATTTAGAGAAGTATATGGGTGAAGATGCCTGCACTCCAAACTCCATCCTAAAAGACCAGATGGAATGTCTAAAACAAGCGCCTGTACTATAAATATGTTAAAAAAAAAAACAATGCCACGTGAGGGCTGGCCTGCTGCTGTGGCTGGGTTAAGCTGCTGTTTTCACAGACAGTACTTAGTGTGACTGATTTTAGAGCAAGAGTAAAAACATTCACAACTTCTTTCAGCTCCTGTCAACAGCAATGCATGCTAAAGTTATTCTGCTCTCTGGTTGCTCTGTGCTCAAATCCTGTAGGCCTATTTCATGAATACATATTGTTACTCAGTATCTTGATACAATCTAATAATGTTGGAAAGAAAAAAAAATAAAAGGGGAGAAAATATATTACAGCATGTCACACACACAACAGCAGTCGAGCAGCATCCAATCTCCTTTTGTAGATTTATGATTGTCTGACTGGATGGTGATTGAATGTGGAATTGGGGTGGTCTTGAACATTGCTCCATGCCTCTTATCAAAGGTTGGCATCTTTGGATGAAAGGGCTCGTATTTCATGGTGTAAAAGCTTTCCTTTACTGGAGTTCGGTCATGACTAGGCCAGGGTGGGGACAGTAATAAGAGTTGTAATGGACGGTCTGGGTCTCATGGGGAAATGCACTCTATTCATCACCATGCTGGAATGGTAATATTTATCACTGGCACAATAAAGACGGCTGATTGGATTGGTTCTAAGTATCAGCTCGGATGCAGGAACAAGGGCCAAAGCTTGCATACTTGAAGCACTAAATTCTACAAGACAACTTATATGCATTGTTTTATGATTTGATAGGAGTTCCATTTCAAAGAATCCTGCTTTTGGTCCTTGAATCCACTTTTGCTCACTGTTTTGGCACAACAATAATGCATTACCCTTACATAGAGTAAAAACAGGGGCATTAAAAAGGAAATGAACTTGGAAGTGTGGGATTTTGCCTGAAAACAAGGAAGGATGTTGCAATCCTGGATTTTATCCCATTTGGCAAAAGTGTCCCTTCTCTAGTGTTTGGAAAGAGTCAGAGGACCCTGAGGGGGGAAGCAAGAATAGCAGAGAGAGGAGGAAGTGAAGAGAGTAGAAGTAGGAGAAAGAAAGATCCCCTTTGCTACTGTGTATATTGCTGCATCCCAACCCAGGTTGCACCATCTGGTGATGATGTGGAAGCCAACGCCTATGGGGGCGTCAGCCTTATGGTGACAGGAAACTCTTGCAGGCACATACAGCATTCAGTAGAATAGAACCGCTAAGGATGGAAAAACTCCTGAAATAAACAAGTCATGCCTCACCCCAGAGAACGATGTGTGGAGCAGCCGTCAATGGTGACCTTCTGCAAGCAAATTAATGCCATCATAACATTTCATTTAGTCAGATGTGTCTGAAAGGAGAAGCCCGTATAGCCCAGTGTAATGGGGTCTTGGCATTTGGCCAAGTTCCTCTTGATGGAACATCCTGATGAAAGACATTGATAGCATTTTTGTTTGTTTTTTCCTGCAGCCCACACAAGTGACTTTGGGTTTTTGCTGTCTCTGAAGGGCTAACAGGCTTTTCAATGTCTTTGCATTTGGTAAATAATGGAGACATGCTATAATTCTGGAGGATGAAGAGGGTTGAAAGCAGTTTAGAGCAATAATAATAATAATAATAATAATAATAATAATAATAATAATAATAATATGAATTATGAATTAAGAGGCATCAGGATTCTTGTTTTGTAGGTGACCTTTGAGTAGGACATCACTGCCATCTGGCCACACATGGGCATTTCTAAACCCTTTGCCGCCATCCTTCACAGTAATTGGTCTATACCTTGGCACCCTCCCCAAACTATGTGATAAAATGTCTCTTTTCTCTCTCTCACTCTCTCTCTCACTGTGATACATGTTTTTCTTCACATGCATTTGTTTATTAAAGGAACATTGGACAGATTTGGCTTTAGCACTTAAAAGAACTATTTAAAAATTCTAATGACTTGTTTACTCCTTGGCCCAACCCAACCATGCACAATCCATGACCCTACAGAATAGACAAAGCCCTGTCCCCCAGAATCTGTTAGTTTGGTAGCTAGCTAAATTTCCAAACTTGTGAAATACTCACATCACATACACACAGATAGCTATAAAACATAAAATACTATCACACACAAAATACTGACAGCTACTATATAATACTGATTTGTTGTTGCATGTATAATACATTTGGAAATTTACAGTTTAGATTAGGCACATGAATCATATTTTATTAACATGTTATGCAGTGAGAGGCATGACAAGTGTGTAAACCAAGAATCACTGGCAAAATAATCACAGCCATATCCATAATTATCAGTGGTAACACAGACTGTGGTCAAAACTAGGAAACAATAAATAGCAACCCAGAATAGTAAAAATAAATAAATAAATAAATGTATTTAAAATATAACACAGAACAGCTGAACACGATGTGGCAACAAGCCAATGAAAGGACAAGGGCGGAGACAGAACTAGAACAGAAACTAACACAGCATTACTCCTGTCACCATGGGAACCATGACACCAAGGGGGAGGCTGTGACACTGGCTAACTAGCATACAAGCTTTGGTCCACTTTCCCACACTAGTTTCATTCTATTTGGACAGTTATAACAAAGGTATGTGAAATACTGACATACCAAATAACGTACTGATTTGTTGCTACAGTAATTATCCCAAAACATTTGCCATTTTCAAATATTACTACTGTTTGTATCAGCTGTCTAGGAGAAATGTAGCTAGCTCATTCAGCAGCCAGTTTCATCTCGTTTATGGTCAGCAGATTTCTCCATCTTGGTAAAGCAGCACACATTTATACTTGTTTTCCTTTCTTTTGGTGTCCTTCAGCTTATTTATTTATTTATTTATTTATTTGGAGCTGATCACACAACAAGAGTATCTAGCGATTCTTGCTGTTTAGCACTGGATTTTGCCAAATTTGCATTTCTGAGTAGTAAATATGAGGGTGTGTCTATAGCATAACTGACATAGGGATGTAAACACAAACAAATAGCCCATTATGGACCTGGACTGTTTCCTAATTTGAAAAGATATGACAGACTGCTATTAGCCACTTCTTCTTAGAAATGGCTAAATGGGCCACCGCTTTGATTCTGATGAGCTTGCTTCGCATGTCCACAGAGAGTGGCCTGGATTTGTTTGTTTACTTATTTCTCAGCCCGTTTGTTGTTGTGGCATTTTAATGGACACCATGCCTGCTTTTCAAAGAGAGAAGCTCATTCCCTGCTGAGAGAAATCCTATTTTAGCTTTAGCTAAACAACAGAAAGCAGAATGGGGCCTTGGCAAAGGATCAGGAATCCAGGGGAAGAGAAACCACAAGAGAAACAGTGATGGTAGATTTCTCGTATGTAGCCTATTTCCCGTCACTGCTGACCTTGGAGGATGGTCGTGGTCCACTTGTGCTGAAGACATGATCTTCTACTTTTTATGAGCATTTGTTTTTGAGTGTTTGCTGCCAGACTTGATTAGATGTAAAATACTCGGCTTTCGGGTATTTGTATTTATCCTTGGCAGGTGTGTCTAATCTGCCTTTCTAGCCTGCAACACACTAAATCCCTCGTGCTTCACACCTTATTTTCACGTTCATCTGTTTTCCGCTGTGTCTGCGGGAACCTTTCTGAGCCTCCCCTGTCTGTCTTTCTGCCTGAGAGTGGTTGCGCTAAATGATCAAAGAGCCTTTTCTTCTCCTGATGGAAGATAACAAAAAGGAAAGCTTCAGAAATGATCTGTAATATCTCAGGGTTACATGCTGCTCACGTAGCTCACCGGTCAGTAGGTTTTTCTCTCGTGAGTCATCTTTCCATCTCTTTAAATACAGTAATCTGAGCCTTTTAGATAACTCCTGCTAAAATCAATTTTGGCTTAGCCACTCATCAGAGGATGACAGGGCTGTATCAAAGTGAATTGGACTCATAAACACATTTGATGTGAAATAGATCTCATTGTCTTCACTGCACAAGGAACTGAATCTCTCCTGAGTTTGACTGGGATCTCATTCTTTCTTCTTAAATAGATTCCCTGCTAGATAGGACTCTGAAATCTTCCTGAACATGTTACTCTGTGTGCCCTGTTGTGATTTATTGGTGCGAGGCGCACATGTGGAACAGGATTTTTTTCATGGACAATATCATTAACTAGGCTCAAGTGTGTAAGTGTGTTTTATAAGAGCATGATGCATGGCCACCCAGGCTCATGGCATTACTTATGAACCATTATAGCTCTCAGCGGGAGTTTTCAACAAGGTGTCCCTTCATCTTTAGCTGCTCATTTGTCTCCACATCGATTTTAGATGGGAGGTCTGCAGCAGAAGAGATAGAGGAATAGATAATGCAAATGGAAAAAATGAATTTCACTTATTATTTTTATGACCTACATCTTAAAGCAATTTATATGTGTGTAGATAGCTTGTCGGGAGTTGATGGATCACTGGTTGGGTCTCTCAGGAAGTGAATAAAGAAGGTAGAGAGGCTGTGGTTATGTGTATGAATTAGTTTTATGATTTTATATGCAATGATTTGCATTTCACATAGTATTTTTTTGTAAACTTAGCAATTGTGGAAACACAAATGTCCTTTATCTATACAAGATCTCTGATTTCTTTACATCAAGCTGACTGTGAATTTTTCTTTATTCTTATCAAGATGCCCTGAAGGTACGAGATTGTAAACATGGTTATATAAAGGTAAAAGGAAAGCACTCTGTAGACTCACCTTTTTATGAATCCACTATAGTGCATTGATCGTGAGAATACTGATGGAGCTGCATAGGACACACTGACATTGAGGGTGTGGGGGATATACGTGTGTGTGTGTGTGTGTGTGTGTGTGTGTGTGTGTGTGTGTGTGTGGCAGCAACTCTTATTGTTCTCATATATGTGAAAGGGGGTGATCTTGGACTTTCCCAGTGTGTGTGTGTGTGTGTGTGTGTGTGTGTGTGTGTGTGTGTGTGTGTGTGTGTGTGTGTGTGTGTGCTGGGGGCTGTATGCTCTCAGATTTGTGCATGTGCTAATGAATGCATGGAATATTGATGAGTGGTCTGGGAATGTTGGGGGGTCGAAGCAAACACACATGCACTCACTCACACATGGACAGACACACTCAGTATGTGCATATCTAAAGGAATTCTGCAATTATTTGAAGCCTCCATTATATGTTCAGTCACATGCTGTATGCACAAGTGCTTTCCTGGTCTGGATGAAACAGACCACTGCACTAATCAGCTCAGAAACTAAAGAGATGCTTGCCACACACACAAGGGCAAAAGTGATGAAAGAGCTACTGCTTCTAGCCACATTGGTCACGCTTTGATTCAAATCCATTTTCACTAGACAGATTTTATATTTTCGCCTACCCACTATAGTCGCTGGTTTAATATAGCCAACATAACATTAAATCTCATATCTCATCAACTTGATAACTGACTCAGCCTACAAAATGTACCCACACAAAGAGCGCATCAATCCCAAAGCAGTATTTACTCTGTCTTTCAGAGCTGTCTTTAATCATGTTGGCAAATTTTCTCATATAATTCATTTCAGCACATTGAAGTATAAACCACAGTTGTGGTTTGTGGCTGTTCTGATTAAAGCCCCAATTCTGTATTGAGACTTACAGATAAAATCCATGCAAAACCACTTTACTACCTCTTCAGTCCATTCATTATCTGAAACAAAAACATCATGTCATGTATCTCGCATCAGATCCAAACTCAGCCTGCTCACAGAACACTGTGCCTTTTGTATAATTGTTGCCTAAAGCAAAAAGTCTGAACTTATCATTTCTACCAAATGACCTAATGCTGGTTGGACATTTTATAGGGAATAAAATGAGTCATGAGAGTGTGAAACACTTGTTTTTAACATCTGGCTTTCAGTGAGGATAAGTCAGTTTAACATAATTGTATTGAAACTGCAGACAGTTACTGTTACCCAGGGAGTCTTTTCACTTGCTTTGGCTCCGGTATGCTTCTATGCGAATCAGTTTCTCCCTTATTTTCCCATGATTTTTGGGGAACTAAATTGCATCCAGATGTTTTGCACACAATTTTCCTATACACTGTAGTGAGTTAAAGTATTGTTCCAGATGTGGAACAGAGATACCTTAGGTAAGATTCAGTTTTGTTTTATAATGTCTCAGAGACCCTGAACAGCGGTGAATAAAGACAGCTATGAAGCACTTCGATGGAAATGTTTATGATTCTGCAACAAGTTTAAAGCTACAGTACCTTGCATAAATATTCACCCTACTTGAACTGTTACCATTTTTTAGTGTTACTAGAATTGAAATGGACTTAATTGAGATTTTTATCATTTTTATTTTCACAATATATGCAAATATTTTTTATTGTGACACAAAGGTTAATTAAATAAAGAAATAAGTATTCACCCTCCTGGGTCCATATGTAGAACCACCTTTGGCTGCAATTACAGTATGCATACATGCATACACACTTCTGGAATATGTCTCTATCAGCTTTGCACATCTGGATCCTGATAGTCCACCCCACACCACACACTACACTGAAGTACAAGTGTGTATTTGTATTTGAGTCCTAAAACAGCCAACTTCAAAATGGCTGAAAGTACCATTAAATGCAGAGCATGTAGTACACTCAAGAAATTGCTCCATCCTTTGAGAGGCAAAGTCATCAGCTTCTCACATTCTAGTGGTAGTGCACATGGATTCACATGGATTTTGTGGCTGTTAAGCTGATGGGAGAACTCTGAGAGGATGTAGTGTAATGGTGCACTGATCCCAGCTGAATGCCTTATCAGAGTCGTTGTCAGTAGCTGAGCACAATGTGGTATTGAAGAAGTGGGAGGGATCTACCTTCCAGCGTTCTGCAAGGCTCAATATGCAAAGGGATTAATTAGCTGCTTCGACTGGTGGGCTCAGAGAAGTCAGGGCATCAGCAGAAGGCCACTGGGTTTCTGAGAAGAAAGAACAGCACAGCCAGATACTCAAGTATGTGTCAGTCTGTCTGTAAGTGACAGCGAAATACTAAGCAGCATTCTGGTTGATCCCTTCATGCTTAGTCCCAGATATATAGAGCTCCAAAGGATTATAAAAAGAGACTCCTGGATTGTTGGAAATATTTCATACTGTCTCGTGAGTATTAATTGGAGTCATGGAAAAATCCTTTCCTTACATTATTGCATATATTTTGCCAGATGTCAGACTGTTGATTATGTCTGCAGTCCATTTCTCAACTGGAAGTGCTATTGTGCTGTTCAGATAGTTTATATGTCCATGATGATGGCTTGAGAGAAGATAACTTTATATAGCGAGGTGGACTGTATGAATGAATTCTTTCAGCCTGTGGTGTGGTTCCGAATGCAGCAATTGATAGTCATGTTGTTTTGTTTTGGCTATGTGGCATGCACTTTTGTTTCTGTGTCACCACCCTGTTGATTACCCTAATGTGTTCACATGTTCTGTGTCCCACCTTATTTCTAATGAGCTTTGTTTTCAGGTTCTATTTCTCATCATGTTGACCCATGCCTCTTTATTTTTGACATACTTTCTGGATAGACCTATGATCACCGTGTCTGCCTGTGTTCTGACCCCCACCATGGATTTTGACCTAATACAGCAAACGATGAGTTTTCACCCTTGCGTCATGCCTCATCTAAGTGCACATTACAGAATGTTTCTGATGTTGGTGCACATGGATACCCTAAAGGTTTAGGGTGTCATTGAAAGATTTAGAACAGTTTATGACTCACCCTTTCTTCAGTGGATAATTTCACCCGCATACTGTAGACTAATACATAATAACTACTTCTGTAATCATAAAGACTGTCCTGTGCTCATCCCAGGACTCTTATTCACAATATGCTCATACTGAACATCCTTTCACCGCACTTAGTACTGCTTGCTTTTACTGTTCTACATCTGTGTACACCTGAAGAGGATTCCCTTTCAAATCTGGTTCCTCACAAGGTTTCTTACTTATGTTGTCTCAGGGAGTTTTTTCCTTGCCACTGTCTCCTCTGGCTTGCTCATTAGGAATCTAAATCTAACTATAGTGCTTTGTGACAGTGTCTATTGTTAAAAGCCCAATACAAATACAATTTAAATTGAATGTTGATTTTCTGAATAGTGTTTTCTTTATAGTTCATCTCAGTTGGAAATACTGACATTGACAACAGTCTGGTAGTCTGGTATTCTATACTTTATATTATCTTAATGTCAAAACTCATGAGCAAATCAGTACTGAATAACATTCTGGTTACTACAAAAATTAGTTTTAGAATGTGAAATTTCCTGACTTTAAATAGCAATTAAGTTGAATATATGATGTTTTACAATTCTTCCTGTTAGGTGCATGCAGTTGTAAAATTAATGCTGATTTGTTTGGGTTTTCCTTTAGCGAATAGAAAAAAACATCTTAATCCATTACCCTCTGCTAGTAGTGCAGTTTTAGTACTGTCACACCTCATTCCCCTGAACCTCAAGTTTTTTGAGACTTCAAGTTAAGATGTTTTCAGTCTGGCTAAAGGAGGGCTCTGCTGGAGAGTGGTTCACTTGTATTCCCAGTGGATTTCTGTTCCTGTATTTTGAAGCAGCCATAAAAAGAGGAAAAGGCCTGCTGTCAGTCAGCCATGCACCCACAGGCTACATTACAGTACAGTACAGTACATGAAACAGCAGCAGAAAAAAAAAAAAATCTGAACCCAAAATAAACAGGAAGGAGATATGACATTGGAAGACACAGTGGATTTTGTTGTTATCTTAAATTGAGGTGTTTTAGAAAAGATTGTGGTTCATGTCTAATTCATGTGTGAAACGTACTGACTTCAAAATCTTCCAATGCTTTGATAAATGGAATGAATTAGACTTGATACTTGATCCTTGAATGTTATATTTATTAGATATATAGCAAACAAAGAATTACTAAAAAAAAAATAATAATAAATAGTAAACTCAGGATTACTAAAAAAAAATAGTATGGAAATATCTCTGTTTTTTCCTCAAATATGACAGCACATTTTTTGTCTGTGTATTGTTTGGCTGCTTCATCAACAACTTCACACATATACAGGTGCATCTCAATAAATTAGAATGTCGTGGAAAAGTTCATTTATTTCAGTAATTCAACTCAAATTGTGAAACTCGTGTATTAAATAAATTCAATGCCACAGACTGAAGTAGTTTAAGTCTTTGGTTCTTTTCATTGTGATGATTTTGGCTCACATTTAACAAAAACCTACCAATTCACCATCTCAACAAATTAGAATACTTCATAAGACCAATAAAAAAAAAAACATTTTTAGTGAATTGTTGGCCTTCTGGAAAGTATGTTCATTTACTGTACATGTACTCAATACTTGGTAGGGGCTCCTTTTGCTTTAATTACTGCCTCAATTCGGCGTGGCATGGAGGTGATCAGTTTGTGGCACTGCTGAGGTGGTATGGAAGCCCAGGTTTCTTTGACAGTGGCCTTCAGCTCATCTGCATTTTTTGGTCTCTTGTTTCTCATTTTCCTCTTGACAATACCCCATAGATTCTCTATGGGGTTCAGGTCTGGTGAGTTTGCTGGCCAGTCAAGCACACCAACACCATGGTCATTTAACCAACTTTTGGTGCTTTTGGCAGTGTGGGCAGGTGCCAAATCCTGCTGGAAGATGAAATCATCATCTTCAAAAAGCTGGTCAGCAGAAGGATGCATGAAGTGCTCCAAAATTTCTTGGTAAACGGGTGCAGTGACTTTGGTTTTCAAAAAACACAATGGACCAACACCAGCAGATGACATTGCACCCCAAATCATCACAGACTGTGGAAACTTAACAATGGACTTCAAGCAACTTGGGCTATGAGCTTCTCCACCCTTCCTCCAGACTCTAGGACCTTGGTTTCCAAATGAAATACAAAACTTGCTCTCATCTGAAAAGAGGACTTTGGACCACTGGGCAACAGTCCAGTTCTTCTTCTCCTTAGCCCAGGTAAGACACCTCTGACATTGTCTGTGGTTCAGGAGTGGCTTAACAAGAGGAATACGACAACTGTAGCCAAATTCCCTGACACGTCTGTGTGTGGTGGCTCTTGATGCCTTGACCCCAGCCTCAGTCCATTCCTTGTGAAGTTCACTCAAATTCTTGAATCGATTTTGCTTGACAATCCTCATAAGGCTGCGGTTCTCTCGGTTGGTTGTGCATCTTTTTCTTCCACACTTTTTCCTTCCACTCAACTTTCTGTTAACATGCTTGGATACAGCACTCTGTGAACAGCCAGCTTCTTTGGCAATGAATGTTTGTGGCTTACCTAGTGAACCAAACTGAGAGACCATTTTGAAGGCTCAGGAAACCTTTGCAGGTGTTTTGAGTTGATTAGCTGATTGGCATGTCACCATATTCTAATTTGTTGAGATAGTGAATTGGTGGGTTTTTGTTAAATGTGAGCCAAAATCATCACAATTAAAAGAACCAAAGACTTAAACTACTTCAGTCTGTGTGCACTGAATTTATTTAATACACGAGTTTCACAATTTGAGTTGAATTACTGAAATAAATGAACTTTTCCATGACATTCTAATTTATTGAGATGCACCTGTAGATAGATGAGAGAACACAGAAGGAAATATTGCTGGTGGAGCATAATAAGGGTGTTGCTGAGTTTCCTACTCTGGTATGTTCCGGTGTAACCTTTAAGACAGTCCCGGGGAAAAACATCTTGTTTTATGTCAGAGAAAATGAATAATTGCCTCTGTTCACAACTAAGACGTCCAGCAGTACAGTTGATATGATCACGAAAAATAGATTTTTTTTTTTTTTAATGCTTATACATTGATCCTGTAAACCAAACTAGCAAACCTTCAGTAACCGGAGCCTATCCAAAGTGAGTGCAAGGTGGGGAATAATTATGTTTTTTGAGTATAAGCATTTTTATTTTTTATCTCTATTTATGCATACTCAAACTGCACTGTTTGCTGTATGCCCTCTGCATCAATAATGCAACCGTCTCCAATAATGCACCTGTGAACAAGATTCCCTTAAATTGGAGGTAACTTTCACACTGACAATGTGAACATTATTTAGGTATGTATGCAGTGCATTTAATCACTCACAGGAGCAAGTGATGAAAGTGCGCCGCTCCACTGCACACTGTTGTGAGCTTTTCAGTCAAAATCATGGGCAGCTGACATATTCATTTTAAAACTCCTCACGCATCAAAGAATGCTTAACTGGCTTAATAGCAAAGTCACACACAGAAGTTCACACTAAGTTGTCTAAGCTGTGATGTGCCCGGGTGTCCTCGCAGCAGTTTAGCAAAGAGGCCAGATGTGTATGTATTTTTTAAAGGTAGGATTATACAAATGGACATTTGACAAGTTAAACATCATTCTGTAATTCTCCGGTTTCTGTCAAAGTCATCCTTCACTCTTTCTACTTGAGTAGAGTAATTGCTTAGTTTTGTAGTCTTCAGAAATGTGAGCTGAAACCAATATGATGGCTTTCTCAGCAATGAGCTGAGATAGGTGTGATGGCACGGTGTTGCCTCACAGCTCCAGGGTCCCCGCTTTTGCATGTTATTCCCTTGTCTGCATGGGTTTCCTCTGGCGTCTTCAGTTTTCCACCACCTCCCAAAAACTTACTGTTACTCTAAATTGTCCCTAGGCATGAATGAGTGTGTGAGTACTGTATGTGTGCATGATGCTCTGCAGTTGACTGGTGTTCCATTCAGGCTGTATCCCTGCCCCATGTTCCCGGGATAGGTTCCAGATCCACCGCCACACTGACCAGCACTTACTGAAGCTGAATGAATGAATGAATGAATGAATGTATTGTTGTCTCTGAGGGGGTTTTCATACTAACCTTAAAGTCATTTCAGAAAGAGGACAGTGAATCATGTGTCCTGTTGAAAAATAGAGAATAGGAATTTTAAAAAGGTTAGGCTCTGAATCCACCACAACCCCCAACCAGGATAAAGTGCTTATTGAAGATGAATGAACGAATGAATGAATGAATGAATGATGACTTCTGTTACCTATATCCAATAGTTGATATTTTTATTCATTATCGCACCCAATAAATAAACAAATATGCATCATTTATAATGTACCTAATCAGCAGCTGTTAAATGGAGACCTCTGAGATCAATGGGACAAAAGTGGGGCAGGGTGCGTGGGCCAGATGCTGACATGGCAGCTATTGAGACAAGGAACAAAAATCAACCTTGTCACAGAGCTCTGAAGATTTCTCCTGTGGGAATTGGCCATGCTACAGTTCAGTAGAAACACAACCAGTGTAACATAGAACACATTTCTGTGTAACATAGTTACTTTCATAATAGTATCAACTATTTATATCAGTCCGGTATCAGCATTTCATTGCTTGTCATCCTTTCCATATAAAAACAGTGTCTTAAAAATATTGATTATTCACCATTTTGCATCTTGTGTAACCCTGTAACCAGCTGCAGCTGACCAGTTGTGGCCATTTTGGGTTGGATGAAAGGTAGACGTTCAAGGTTGACCACAAACATTATGAATAGGGCGTACTTGGCAAGTGCATGTCATTTCTTGTTCAACCTTGTAAAATTTATTATTACTGCATTTGGAAGTGGCGTGTTCAGGCATTAATAAGATTGATGTTGCCTGTATGCGCCAATTTCTGCTTTTGAATCAGTGTTGATGATAATTGTGATCATAAACATCACTTAAAATGATGTTAGATTTGCCTGGAAGAATGTTCCCATTAGGCTTGCCTACATTTAGAGGATATCTACTTTCACTAATTAGATTGTTTTGACCTTGACCCTTAGAAGGTCTATGCCTGGTGAAATATATATGATTTGACCTAAAGCTGTGACATCTTAATACAGAGTGAAAACCTGTTTAGTTTGCTTGTGTTTAGGTGCAGAAAACGTCTGTTTTATAGTATATTATTGAAAAAGAACGGTCTGGATTTTTCCTAGTTTAGAGTATAATACTATAAAATAAAATAATAATGGGCTATTACGCTAGTTGTTACCCTTTCATCTGAAATCCTGTAATCATTATTCATTCATCTTCAGTTACTGCTTCATCCTGGTCAGCATTGTGGTGAATCCAGAGGATTCCTAGAAACACTGGGTGTGAGGCAAGAATATACGCTGGATGAGATGAAATGCCAGTCCATTGCAAGGCACCATGCACACACACACACACACACACACACACAGGTACAATTTAGTGTAGGCAAGCCTCCTACTGGAATTTTTTATTTTTTTTTTGCGAGGAAACCAGAGAAGGTGGATTTTGGGGAGAAACATGCATAGAAACTCCTCACAGACAGTAATCACAATTCAGGATCAAACCGGCAGTGAGACAGCAGTGCTACCCACTGTGCCACTGGTGGGTAATCTAATTTCTGATGATGATCAAATCTGAATGGCGCGAAATGATGTTTGTTCTGTGTCGTAATTTCAAAAGAAATGTATTCCTTTGGACATTTATCCACTCTCATCCACATTCTGGTGCATTCTGGTGTCCAACTTTCCCATGGACGTTTCTCCAGTCTCACAAACTAATGCTGTAGATCCTTTTCTTCGGATTCCCTCACCCTGAAATAAAGCTCCTACAAGAAATCCTCTGATCCTGTTTGAATTCTGAAACATGAAAAGTTTGTGGAAAAGCAGGAGGCCAGCTGTGACAAGTGAACAAAGAAAATGTGCAGAATAACAAAATCTAAGAGTATCTTGTCTGTCTGGTCTTTTTTTTTTTATTTGGGTGGTTGAACAAAAAATGTGACATTGTCATTCATTCACAAAAAAACTCCACCATTACTTGCCAAACTAATATTTCCAAACTAATATAAACAGAAAGATTTAGATCAAGATCGTAAGAATGTTCTTTTAATTAGTGAACATTTTAATTGTTCTCAATTTCCATACTTGTAACCCCATCCTTTCTCTCCTTCTTTTGCTTATATAAGAGACAAATCATGTCCAAAAGGTTCCTTCACCCCAGTGCACTTTGGTGCACTGTTTTCACAACTCTTCTTCTTTCTTTCCCACCTCTTCGTCCTCCAACTCCAAGAATGATGGGATACTCTTTTAAAACTGGCTCCAGACCTATTCATGTCACCCATTCTGCACTCTCTGAATAACCCAACGAGTCATTATTTTTTCCTCTCTCTCTCTCTCTCTCTCTCTCTTTCTCTCTCTCTCTTCACTCTCTCTGCCCATTTGAATGCTAATTGAGAATGGCATTGAAAGCCAAGAGAGCAGGGGACACAGAATTCCAGAAACCCCACCGATGAAACCCGGGAAGAGATGACAAAAAAAATGAGTGGCCTCAGAATAGTGACATGGCCTCGCTTTCATAACAAGAAAGAATTTCACATTGTTTGTGTGAACCTTCAATTACTGGACTGGAGCTCACTCACCAAACATTTTAACATGGATAAACATAGACCAGTCGTTCATGTTTTATTTCTTGTGGTGTGCCGTGACACTCTAATTTGACTTTTATTCCATCACTCATAGTCAGATGTAATGTCTGCTGTATTTGGCTGAGCTATTAAAAGCTGTTATACTACAGTGTGGTTGAATTCTTGATTCTGATTGGTCAGAAAGTGTTGATTAATTTTCTATACCAGCACTGCTCTGTGGTCATAAAATATTATAATTTCTGTAGTAACAACTTACACAGGGATTTGTATGCTCCACATAAACATTTACAAAATATACTGTATATGTAGGTAATTGTTGATATTGTTGCATGTTCTCCCCATGCTTTGGGGGTTTCCTCTGGGTACTCCAGTTTCCTCAACCAGCCCAAAGGCATTCGTTGTAGGCTGATTGGTATTTCCAAATGTCCATAGTGTGTGAAAATGTGTGAGATTGTGCCCTGCGATGGGTTGGCACCCCGTCCAGGGTGTCCACTGCCTTGTGCCCCGAGTTCCCTGGGATAGGCTCCCCCAGACCCTATGTAGGATAAGCGGTATGGAAAATGGAAGGATGGATGGAAATATGTAACCAAGTAAACAAAATGGCTCTAAAATTTGTTGTTCTGTTTAATTCTAACTTGTAATGTGTCTCCTTTAAGTGTTAAAGGTTGTAAATGGGTTCCTGTCTCACTGGACTCTTTGTTAAACTCCACAACTTGCTCTGTGTATGAAGTGTGCATCTTAAATCTTTAATTACTTGTAAGTACACAGTGCTCTCAGACTAGCCTGAATGAGTAGCTTTAGGATAATCAGCAAGAGTCAGAGGAAGCATTAACCACTGACAAGCGCTCATCAGGGCCCACTCATGACTGCATATTGAACACTAATGGAGGAGAAAGGATGATTTGGTGATGGACCAGGTCTCATACTCTCTGTAAAAGTGTAGTATCTGTAAAAGGCACTGAACATTGAGGATATGTTAATGGGGTGATGGGGAGTAGTTGGATGGATATACATGACAGGTTCAGTGTCTGGTTACAATGCCAAAATCTTTACAGTAAGATGAATGTTGTGTTTGAAACCACATACTGCAATAAGAGATAGAATTTCAAAAGAGGAGGTAACATATAACATGATAACGTGCTATTCTGGACAAAGATACAGTTAGTATTCCTCGGATTAGCTAACAGAATTCATACAAGGCTGGCAGCATCTCTGTAGGCAGTCATTATAATAGTCATTAATTACATGATAATAGTATTAGTGAGTCACATATTGCATATAAATAAAATGTTAACTGTGCATATTTCATAAACAGCCTGTAGCTATTAATCTCATTTGCATTTTTCTAATTTAATCTGTTAAGGCACTAAGGCACTTTAGCTTTGCATCAGATTGTTTGGGGCCATTGTGTTGTGCTATTATGGTTTTGCAGTAAAAATGTAGGTTTGTTTTATAAGCACTCAAAGCTGTACATCATTTCCTGAAGTTGTAGGCTGTGGGTTTGTAGTGGCTCTGACCAATTTCAATTCCCATGATTGCAGCAGTGAAACCAGATGCACCTCTTCACAGTTGTCAAAAGCTCTCAGATTTATCTCATTATCACCTGTTCATGGTGCTGCTTAGGGTTTTTTAGCTTTAGTTGTGTAATCTCTGTGATAATGTGATAAAACAGGATCTGTTGTCAGGTGTGTGGTCAATAAGTGGCATTTAAACAGACATGAGTGAAGGGTTAAATTATGTTTTGGATAAACGCTATTGCAAATTAATTTTTGACATGAAATTTTTTAAATTCACAGTCAGGTATCTAAATGGAGGTTCTACTTTACTTGAAAGATCACTTTCTGATACAGAAACACTCAGATATAAGGCTCTGCACAGAAATTTGAATGGTTCTCCAGAGAGACAGTACCAAAGATTCCTTAAGAGTTCTATTTTTGTGTGTGTGGGTGTGTCTGTACCATTTCTAAATTTGTATGCATGATAATATAAATAATTCACAATCCCAATGCTTACTGAAAGTAAAACTATCTGTTGTAGGGTTTTAGCAGGACAAAACGGAAAAGACTTTATGGTGCTAAATTGAAAATATTCTTTAGAACAATGTCATAAAAGAACAATTCATCTTTGTTCCTTTAAGAGCTGAAACTATGATGGATAATTATTTAACCATTGTTGTTGGTTTTGTAATGAGTCATTTAATGAATGAACTGTTTGCATCATGATTTTTTTATGCTTGGGAAAATATTTTCTTTATTGTAAATTCTGGCACTAACCAAAATGGTTAATGACCCACGAAGTGAAAGGTACTTTTACGAATCTAAAACCAATTCTTCTATAGTATTACTCCAAAGAACCATTATTTTAAAAGGTGTGTTTGTAGCAAGATGTAAATCAGGCTTATTTAGTATATGGATGGCCCACCATTCACCATCAGACACATCAGACACAAGACACCATCTACCATCAGACCCAAGGCCAAAATCTGTAAATAAACCTTCTTGTTATCATGTGACCATCCAAACCTACTAGCTCTTGGGAAATAATATCCATTTTGTACCATAAGTGTTGCAATAGTTACTATATAAATGTGCCTTCATCTACATTTGAACTTCTTACATTTGAACAACTGTAACCAGCCTCTTTTTAGTGGTTTTCACTAGAGTAAAAATGTTTTGAGTGTGTCAAACATCTTGGTATTAAACATCTAGGACACCAAATTCTATGTTGACGAGAGCACTAATTAATATTTTGTCATTTGTCCTTTGATCTGAACATCTGACTACTTTGCTGCATTAAAGGTCTCCAGCTGGATTTGATGGCTCCTTTCCAGAGTAACTTGATGTACTGTGATCTAGTCATTAAATGTCTTGCACTTCTCTGCTCAATGCTGAATGCCTAGGACACTAACATTAACTTAAATTATACAAAATTGGTTTGGAAAAAAACACTGGCAAACATTAAGTTGCCAAGAGTATTCAGTGTTCAGTGGAAATAGGAGTAATAAGAATAAAGATTAATAAATCTGCATCAGGCCCCTTGGTGCTCATCAATTCTGACACACTTGTCCCTAACAGCCACTGAATATATTTATCACTGTAGACAACTTCCAAAATAGCTTTTACAATGTGGAAACGCATTAAGAGTGATGCCTCCAAGCTCAAGCTGTCGTTCACAAGTCTGCCTCCTTGGCGTCTTGGCATGAAGACCATATCTGCAGTTGCCATTTCCATTCTTAGTAATCCTCACCCTCCCTCTCCACCGCCCAAGCTCAGGCTCTCAATATCCCACATAGGGAGTGTGGAGGATGGGATTAAACATGCAGAATGCCTAATGAAAAGCAAAGGAATGAGCAATAAGAGGCCACATGGTGAAAAGCAGTCTGCTACTCCTGCCCATGATATATTTGTATGAACATACACATACTAATAGAATTTGGATATGCTACATCAGTGGTCCTGAAGCAGCCACACCCTGCACATTTTACTGTTTGTCCTGCTCTGATAGTCTGTCACCTTAGAGAGAAGAGTCACTGCAAAGCCACACAAACTATTCTGACTGTTCACCTTAATCCTATAATGAAACATTTCTATCCTGACGGGAGTGGTCTGTTCCAGGATGACTCCGAGCCATCCACAGGGCACAGGGGCTCACTGAATGGTTTGATGAATATGAAAAAAATATAAATCATATGCTACAGCCTTCATAGACACCAGATCTCAACCTAACTGAACACATATAAGAGAGTTTCACCTGTTAGATGATGCTCTCCACCACTATTATCAAGACACCGATTGAGGGAAAATATTTTGGAAGAATGGTGTTGATCCCTCCAATACAGTTCCAGAAACTTGTAGAATCTGTGCTGGTGGCTCGTGGTGGCTGTGATCATCTTACTAAACCACTTTATGTTGGTTTTTCTGCCAATTTGTCACCCATCTGTATGTTACGCAGAAGACCTCCAGGACTTGAGTTGCCAGGTTGTGATATAATTATTCTAATGTATGCAAGAAAACTGCTGTGGGAAAACTGCTGGCCTGGCTCAGAACCACAGTGTTGGGGAAGTTCAGTAGGGAAAGATTTTTTTTTTTTTGTAAGGATGACCATCTCCTGCAGATCCAACTGCTATATAGCTGCTATAACTGCTATAACTTTAACAACAAAACATAAACAGGTCTCAGTTATGCATACATTATTCCATATTCTCTGTGAAAAAGTTGTTTTTCCAGACCCATGTGAGATTTGCAGTGGACCCCATTACATTCCCATATGTAGGAATGTACGTATGTGCAGGAACATCAACATCCATCATCTGCCATCATCAAGTTCTGTGGCAAGATAACATGCTTTGCTAAAGGTTTGATGAATAGAGCATGCAGATGAAGGGAGAGAGAGAGAGAAAAGATAGAACAGAGAGGAGGAAGATGAAAGAGTGAAGCTGTACTTTGGTTGAATGATCGCTGGAGACTGGAGCCACCTGCTTCCCTTATTCTCTGTCATCCAGCTGTTTATAAAGAGGGAAATGAATAGAAAAGGAGTGCGTGTCATAACTTATACACTAGATGTATTATTGTCTACTTTTCTCTGGTTGTTCTGAGGCAGTTAGTTGTGGATGGAGATTATGTGCTAGTGTACTTGAGGCAATTATTGCTTGATGTCATGTACATACTTGTAATTATTTGTTCTGCCTTTTTTCATCAGAACAAAGTTGGCTTTACAGTTGGTAGATTCAACACCTTACGGTTCTTAAATAACAGAGTATTTACTTCTAATTCCATGCAAATATTTGTTGCACTTTCGACAGACATGAGATTTAACATGATAGGACAACATGAATGTTTGTCAAAGCTATAAGGAGAAGAAAAGCTATCCTTCTTTTGTTTCTGTTTCTCAACACCATAGGACATTTCAAGCTGATTACACGCCTCTTTATCTGTTGACGTTACTTATGACTTGAAAGAGAATTCATGAGTTTGTTTCAGAATGAATATGCTGCCTTCTTAATATGGTCTCGAAGTTATGCATTCTCTCAGTTGTTATGGCAGACACCAGAAGCTTATATAAGCTCCAATTTGTGGAGGAAATTTTTCAACAGCATAATTTTTAGTTGTGACCAACAGAGAATCCCAGAAGCTTTTGATGCAGCATATTTTAGGTCTCATCTTTTGAGTGTTTCACTGTGGTAGAAACCCACCCACATTTCAAAACTAGGACAGTGAGTCAAGAGGAAGAGACTCGAGAAGCTGAATGTGCTGCATATAAATAGGCATCGTATTAATTATACTTTAAGTTAGAATTGGCTAGTGTTTGTGAAGCTGTGTTTGTGATTAAACATCTGTGTCCATAGGGACAGACAAGGTAATCATAGGCATAGTGAGAAATCATACGTCAAATTAACACAATAATTAGGTGAACACAATAGGGCAACAAACCAGTGATAAGACAGGAGTGGAGACAGGACCAAAACTGAAACAAAGACATATGGCAATGTAAACAAAAGCGCATGTCATAAAAAAGCTGGGAACGGCAATACGTGATTATTTGATTTTATCAGTTTCTTGCTCACATAAGTCATTCTCTTTATTATGTGATCATCCACACCAATTTTTCAGAATGTCTAATTCTCAGAAAGTCTAATTAAGAAATTCTCCATACAGTGTGTTACTGCGGAGGCTGAGAAAGGCTGTGAGCGGTTTATTAGGTGCAAATAAATGCTAACACCAGTGAACTACATGTTCACCATGCCTCTCTGCACACCAGCGAATCTGAGGATTCATTTTGGGAATTTTCATTCTGGTTATATCCCGCTGTGAACCCTTCTGTGCAGTCTTATAACCACTTCTTCTTTATGCATTCTGTAAATTCCCTGTTAAGTGCCAGTATGTATTTAAGTAAGAAAGCTGTCAAGTGTAGATATGGTCTTTAGTGGAGTGTGGCTATTATGAATGTATCTGCCTTTCCTCATTTCTGAGGCATATGATAGACTTGTGTGGGGATTGATTTATTCCCCTTATCTCTCTCTGCCCCTCCATGCGGAAGGGTTATCCAGGGTTGGGCGTATGCGTGTCTCTCTCTCTCAATGACTGGCCCAAAACTGATAGGCGAGCAAGAGGCAAATTGGAAGGGATTAACCTCATGTGACAGCAAAGCCCCTCAGCCGGAGCACTGAGGGCTAATATCCGTCCAGAGCTGACCTTGCAGCTCACTGCTGAGACCCGGTGAATAGCAAAATGCAAAGAGCAGCAAGAATCCCTCTGTGACACTGGAGATGAGGCTGCAAGAGGGACTGGGGTTCAAATGAGGTTTCTTATACTACTTTTAATATCACTTACTGCCACAAAGCAGCTTAAGCAGCTACCACATTATGCATTCAAAGTGTTTGCTGACTTCATCTTCATGCCTAGACTACAGAAAAGCATTGCTATAGATTGTCTATCTCCCTCTAATACTCTTCTTTTGTCATGTTCAGTGATACTGAAATTGCTTTTTTTTTTTTTAGATTAATCCATCTTTAAGTGCACATGTAACTAATACATGCTGTCAGAGACCCCTCCATGGGAAAGGTGAATCGTCAGGATATATGTTGTCTTCTGGAGACCAATACTTTTAACTCGTCTATTATTTATTGAGAACACTCAAAAAGCTTCCCAATAGAGATGATTGTGTTCCTTTATGATTCCTGAGCAGAGTACCTTTTAATAATATTAGAGAGCGAGAGCGGTATTGATTAACATAACATTTAACATAACAGTTAAAAAAAAAAAAACCTTAATTATATTTATGTGTCTTCTCTGCAGGTCTTCTCATTGGCTCTGGATGTGCCTTGTACCCTCTAGGCTGGGACAGTGAGGAGGTCAAACAGACATGTGACAACCGCTCAGACCAGTTTGAACTGGGTAAGTCCAACTATATCATCCATCCATCCATTTTCTGTACCGCTCATCCTACACAGGGTTGTGGGGGAGCCTATCCCAGAGAACTAGGGGCACAATGCAGGGGACACCCTGGACAGGGTACCATCCCATCGCAGGGCACAACTGCACACACGTTAACACACTACGGACAATTTAGAAGTGCCAGTCAACCTACAACACATGTCTTTGTGGGAATGTTCGTGTTAAAAAAATATACAAATAAAAACAGCTTCAAAGCCAAATGTTCCTTAAACTGTAATGTTCAGAAATTGTTCGGTGAACCTTAGTGAACTGTTAGCTGGGTATTAGCATAACCATGCTACAATTTGAGCCTCATGTATATTGCAGCAAACATTAATTTTTAATTCTCCATTGATGACAGTTCTGGATTGTGTGTGAGATTTTTTGATCTCACAGTACTAAGGGAAGTATTTGGTAGTAGAGCTAAGCTGTACAAATGCATACAAAGAAATCTGACATGTTATGAATAATTTCTCCAATTCATTCAATTAATTTGATGCAGTATTAAATTCTCTCCTGCTGTTTCGTCTGTGCTCATGTAACTGTCACATGCTGACAAAAGAGCTTCTGCATGTGAAAAGTGAATGTTCAGGGCAGTGACATCTATCACTAGCACAACAATGATAATACTAGGTTTGAGCAATAGATTTTTTGCAAGGTCTTATTCATGGCATAATAAGAATGTTGTGGGGCAAACTATCACACACCCCACACACACACCCACACACACACATACACACTTAAAGGCAGACAGACATCTGAATTTGTTGATGCTGTGTTTCCTCTGAATACCTAACAGAGTAAACAGAAAGGTTGTAACTCTTTCATTCAAACAAAACAAAAAACACTAAGATAACAGTTGTCATTTGTCCTTTTGTGGATTTTGATTGGACATTGTGTGCTTAGTCAATCTACTTCTATCTATTTTGGGGAAAAAAGGATGATAAAATGAATAATACACCTTGTTTACATCCATGCATTACACCCGTGAATGTATTTCACATGCGACTTCTCAATCACTGCTGATCACGTGTTACAGATGTATCAGTGACATGGGCTGAAAAATATGAGCCCAAATAGAGAGTAAATTTGCAGGGTGTTTCACTCTGTAATCACCTAACACAACTGTCATTGATAGGCTGCATGAAACTATACTTCAGCCCCAGCCCTCGCTTCATCAGACCAATCTGTGTATTTTTCTTATACTTGGTGGTGCTGTTGCGCTTGGTTACGCAAAAATCCAAAATAATCCGGCTTAAGTCATTTGTTAACAGCTAATAATCTGATGTGGGTGCTAAAAAATGAAACTGTATACTGTTGTCTTTTTACCTCTGAGAGACAGGAATGGCTTAGCCCTGCTACCCTATTTATACCAGCGTCCAGGGTGTACGTTGCCACCTGAAAATCATTACTTTTAACATGAATATCTTATTTATTCAGTAGATTTAATGCCATACTTAATAAACTGTAAAACGTATAACTGTTTTTGATATTGTCCCCACTTTAGGCCTCTGAATTATTCTTTCAGGCTCTTTCTAACCTAATTTTGAATGCATAAGTACCCATTACAGTGTAGTTTACTCACTGTGCATGAATGCCACTGGCAGTCTAACTTAATGCCCCAGTTGGGAATCACTTTCGTGCAGGCTTTAAGCAAAAACCAGCACTGCGGGAACGTGTAATCCAGCACAGAAATGCGCAATGAGCACACTGTCAGCAAGTCTTGATGGGACTTACAGTGTTAAAGCATTCAGTACAATATGTTCCACTTTCCACAAATAAATGCACCACCATTGATTAAAATTTGTTACATTTGCTTTGGGCATATTTGATGTATGATTTTGTCCATAAGAACATGTGACCAAAATGAAGCAATGGCACTATTTTTTTTTTTTTTTTTTTTGCTGAAACTTCTAAAAGTGCAGAGGAGAGGTATATAGGGAGAAAATAGATGATACTCTGTAGTCTTCTTTTTATTTAATTCATCGTTCACACCCTCATAAATATAAACCTTTCTCAGGGGAAAATGTTGTGTGTGATCCCAAAGCACAGGTGCCGTTCTTCATATTACAGCACGTAGTGCCAAATGTGCAGCACAGAACAAATGGCCAAGTCTGACCTTTAGATAAAGTGCTTAGTTTCTAAAGGTTCTTCTAGCATGAAATATCCATAGTTGCTGAAAGGAAAGCCAAAAATTCAGTCACACTTACGCATCAGAATAACACCCTCATGACCTGAGATCACAAGAGCTACATCCAAACACTCAAAAAGAACCTACAGAGCTGGTATGCTAATTGATTTTCTCTCTGTATTTAAAATAAATCAACTGTCTTGTGTCTTCTTTGAGATACTGCATGTTTTGTACTGTTATTATATCATGATTATCATGAGACAAGAGGAAAACATTATTGTATTTCCCATCAAATTATGCACAGTTGGCTAAAAAAGCTCAGCTACCACCTGAGACATTTTCCATGTTTTTTTATTTTTTCCCCTGTCTAGTTTGTATTCAGCTATAACTCATCTGTAAGAGATCACCATGAAAAATAATATCTGTGGAAATAGAGGTTGTTAAAGGCCAATGCCTGGTTTATTATGCTGTTTGTCAGCATAGAATATATTACAATATTTTAAACAGCACTGCTTTCAGCAAAAAGCATGTAGGTGGAGTTCAGCAGACATATGACATAGTGTGTTATCTAGCGATTGTTTGAAAATTTACTGGAGAAATGTGAATGCGTTAGAGTTAGTTTTAATCACTCAACACTCACTCTTTAACTCCAGGCACAGAATTTAAAAGTTTGCGACAAGGATAGCTGAAATCTTTGCTAAAGTATGTGTTATGGGAAAAAAGGGAAGACAGCAAATAAATTTCATGGATATAAAGTACATCCTCCTTCAGTTTAGTTGTTTAAATGAGTTTCACTGGGGTTTAGTTCCTCTGTGTGATGCATGACTGGCCCTGTTTCACACCAGGGAGCGAAATTTTAAGAATGTGAACGGTCTTCTGTTGTTTGCTCCACTGAAATCAATACGTGGAGTCTTACACTTAGCCTTACTGGAAACTTAGATGTACCTTATTTGTACAGTGTACAAATTTCCAAAAATCATTTATGGCATGAGACTCACATTCCTCACTCTTTTCACTACGTAACATTTGCATTGCTCGTGAATTATATGCTTTAAGATCAGGGCCGTGGCTAATTCTTGGGGCCCAGAGCTGGAGGTGAGGTCACAAAATTCCAGCATGATGTCTGAATATGATTAATGTGTGCAAGAATGAGAAATTAATACAAAATTAACGTATGAGTAATATGTATTCATAAGGACAAAATTCTAACCACCCTGTTTAAGACGAGCAGCTAGAAAATAATTGCAAATTTTAGTTTATTATAAATTTATATTATTATAAAATGTAATTCCTTTGCAAATATAACTGCAATTTGCTCCTAAAAATAATATCAAAATTCGACCTGACAGTCGCCTGACATTTAGTCATTTATAATCAGATTTTTTTTATATAGGATTTATTTAATCACATTTATTGCAACCAATAAACAAAACGTGTGTCTTGATTTTTTATTTTTATTTATTTTATTATTATTCTTATTTTTTGATTATGTTTGAATAATGATTATCTGGATAAAAATGCAGGTGTACATCCATAGGATTTAAATCTGATCATTGCTCCAACCACTTTAGTGGGTCTGAAATGCATTTTAGCTGTGTTATTCAAATTTAAATCTGTTTCTCCAAGCCACATTTGATAAACTAATTCATTATGACATATTGCATACGGTTGAAGACTGTTTGGCATCTTTGGGGCAATTAAAAGCCCAATGCATAATTAAAATTTCTGATGTACAGTGACCTCCACAAATATTGGTACCCTGGGTAAATATGAGCAAAGAAGGCTGTGAAAAATTTTCTTTATTGTTTAACCTTTTGATCTTTTGTTAAAAAAATTCACAAAAATACTCTGCTCTCATGGATATCAAACAATTGCAAACAAAACACAGGTTTATCAAAATAAAAAATCTCTTTGTTAAATATAAATGTGCAACAATTATTGCCACCCTTTGAGTCAATACTTTGTGCTACCTCCCTTTGTCAAGATAACAGCTTTGAGTCTTCTCCTATAATGCCTGATGAGGTTGGAGAATACATGGCAAGGGATCTGAGACCATTCCTCCATACAGAATCTCTCCAGATCCTTCAAATTTCGAGATCCATGCTGGTGGACTCTCTTCTTCATGCACAGAAATGTGCATTTTCAATGCTTGTGCTACTTTCCTATAGCCACTTCCCATTTTGTGAAGCTCAGCAACCTTTTGCTGCACATCACAGCTATATTCCTTGGTCTTACCCATTGTTATGAATGACTAAGGGAATTTGGCCTATGTGTTACCTCAAATTTATACACCTGTGATACAGTAAGTCATGGCTGAACAACTTCCTGTTCCTAGTCACCCAGGTGTACTAAAAAAAATTTAAATATCAATGGGAATATACTTCAAATATATTTTTCTCATTTGAATTTATGGGATGCCAATAATTGTGGTACACATATATTTAACAAATATTTTTGTGATTTTTTTTTTTTAAACAAAATATCAAAAGGTTAAAAAGAATTTTTTTCACAGCCTTCTTTGCTCATATTTACCAAGAATGCCAATATTAGTGGAGGGCATCATGCATTTTATCATGCATAAAACAGCTGAAGAAGAGTAACAACAAGAAGGTGGTGGTCAAATGCATAGAGCTTTTTTTTTTTTTGGCTAACCAGAAATACATTTTAAGTGCAAATGCATGTGGTTAGAATCTTGTAGGAATACTATCCAGATACCAAAATTAAGAAATGACACAATGTCTTAGAAAGAAGTTTTATAATCCCTCTTCCAAAAATGAATGTGAACCTTGAATGAATATTCCTCAAGGCTGTGTGATGCTGAAGTGGCATTATCATTTTAGTTTGTTAAAAGAGGTGGGCTCAAGGGTGAGTTTAACTCTTTGTTTATGCCTATGTGTGTGTGTGTGCAGGTTCATGTGAGATCGGCTGGGCATATTACTGCACCGGTGCGGGCGCAGCTACAGCCATGCTGATCTGCACCTGGCTGGCCTGCTTCGCTGGCAAGAAACAGAAGCAGTACCCATATTAGGAGAGATTCAGACAGCTTTAGCTTCAGCTTCAACTTTAAGCACAGAGCCAACAGCACACAGCAGCCAAGGACGAATGCCTCAGAGTGGACTATAGAGAGAGCAGAGACGCTCTTTCACCTAAGGCATGAACACTTTCTCCATTTATCCTTTTCCAGCTGCCGGGATTCTCTCATAGGCTGAATGCTCACATGGAAGTATCCATTGATATAAAATAGACTGATCATACACAGTGACTGATGCTCTCTCATATCGAACATGTCTAGAGGACAAATGTCAGAAAATCAGAAGGACCAATTACCCTTAATGTCTTTTGTGAATCCTGAGAGTGCTCTTCTTCTTCTTTGTTCAGTGTACTAGTGCTAGTAAAGTCTGTTATAAAGATAAACACACATCATTATTATGAATTGTTTATATTTACATATCCATTTTCACCTTACATTACGCAATGCAATAATTGTCATATTCACCATACAGTGTTAAATAAGCATTATCAAAAAGTTGTATATCAATGTATATCAATTTCGGATAATGTATACTATGGAAACAGTATACACTATATACGTACATTGTGATATACAGTATATGCTTCATATCAACACACATTTTCTGATAATGTACAAAACACATATTGTATTAGCCATTATATGTTGTAAATAAAACCCTTTCATCAACTTGAGTGACTTGAGGTTTACATGCACAGATAAGGTTTTTTTTCCCCCTTTCAGATCACCTTCAGTGTATTTAAGATTTGATTTAACACAGTACTACATCTGTGTCTGAAATGGTATTTTTACTCCATATTCTCTACAAACTATGACATTGGCATTTGGGGTATTCTTTATCTGCTAGGGTGCATTGCTTTGACATGTAACTTTTGCATTTTAATATGGTGTTTCATAAATGATCTGGATATTCACTGCTTTTTATGCAACTACAAATGACGAATCTCCCAAAATAGTGCAACATCTAGTGGGACATGCTTAAGTATCTTTCCGGAAAGTATAAAGGAAAATGAAGACTTGTATTGTAATGCATACATTTACACTTACAAATTACATGTCCACAAAAATAAACAGACTCATTGGCCACTTTAATAGGAACATCCCTGCTCATTCATGCTGTATCTGTAAGCGCTTGACTTGTATCTACATGATTTTATGTGTTGTGAACGTGCAGGTGTACCTGTGTTTCTATTAAAGTGGACAATGAGTGCATATTTTACATTATGTTTACATTACTCTACCATTTGATTTAAACCTTCTCAAAGTTCATGATCTACAGTACTGTGCAAAAGTTTTAGGCACATGCAAAGTAATGCTGTAGAGCAAAGATGCCTTCAAAATAATGAAATTAAATGTTTCTACATTTAAAAAGAAAAATACCGTAAAGAGCAGTAAACAGTAGTAAAGGAAACAAAGTCAATATTTGGTGTGACAAAAAGATAAAAATAAAAATAAAAATAGTAGTCTCTGGTACAGTTTGTGCAGTTTTATAATGGAATGAGCTGGTAAGTTTTATTGAGCGTCTTGCAGAACCAGCCACAGTTCTTCTGGAGACTTTGACTTTCGCACTTGCTTCTTATTTTTGCAGCAAAACCCAGCAGCCTTCATTGTGTTTTTTGTCTGAAAAGTGTCTCTTATGTAATAAGCTGCTTTCTTTAATGACATTCAAACATCTTTCTGTAACATTTAATTTTGTGCTAGAAAACTAATGTTTGGGAATCTAAAATGTTTTTTGTACAGACTTGATAATGTAGAAGTCATAAAATAAAAAATCTATAACAAAGTTTGTACTAAAAAAAAATAGGGTGCCCAAAAATTTTGCACAGTACTGTATATGAATCCGTTGAGCTTCTGTGCAATTTAAATTTCTTTATAAATTATATTTAAGTAATCCATTCAAATCCATACCAATTGAGTTAGATTTTTACCCCATACATTCACTTATCCACTCTTGGTAAATAGGTTGTGGTTTCGCACATACATACCAGTTCACCTCGTAAAGTGAAAAACAAAAGACATAATTTCACAGTTAAGGGTCAGGAGAGGTTTGCTGTTAATCCTCCCCTTACTGAGGTTAGGTGTTATGGTTGTTGGCTCTGAAGATCAAGTGTTCTTTGCCCAGAGGGAATTGCTCCAGCATTTGCAAGATAACAAGTTTGTAGCTAAAATTTTCAATCAATGACCCGTAGAAGCAATCAGCCATGGCGCTGTGCTATTTCTACAAAATGTCTTCGATTGCCTTGCTCTCTAAGGGCACAAAAAGTACACTTTACACAGGAATGTTAATGATAATTTAGGGGTAGATCTCATGCTTAATTGTTGCTAAAGTAGTCATTTAAATGCAGAGGAACTTAAATATTATGAGCTACTTAAATTACACAAAACAGCACAACACCTTTGGCCCACTAATCATGACAACCTTATTAGCATAAAATGTAGCAGTAACCACTAAGGAAGTCATCCTTGCAGTGTATATACATTGAAAACATTAGTATACATTGGAGATCATCTTCCATGCAACTCTTTTAATCCAGCCAGTTGTTAGAGGAGAGCTGTGTATATAAATAGCACAATATGTGGGATTAGAGTTTCAGTTCTCCATATTAGAGAGCTCTTGGAAGTCTTCTTGGACTGAAGATGGTATAACAGATCTAGACATGCACCCACTGGGGCTGCCTGCTTGACTGTACTACTGAAGTTTTTTTCCAATCCGAGGGGTTTTCTGTATAGACAGTGTCTATTTGCAACAGGGTAAAATTAGTATTGGTCACACAGTACAGCCATTTGCATCCTTAAACACAAAAACGTATTCTTATAGCAGCATTACCTAATTCATCAGCTACCTGAGCGCTGCGCTAATGTTATCTTATAGCTAGATTATCTAATATTAGCTATACATCAGTAGGTCCTTCACTTAGCTATCCAAGTGAGGCTTAGGTCTCACCAACCAAGCACTAAGAAGCTAGCTACAGTATTACATAGAGCAAAGCAGCAGCCATGGACACTAAAACAGAAAAAAAACAGACAAACAAAAAAACAGCATAGACCAGCATAAGATTTGCAGATTTTGGCTGGTCTAGCTGGTGTTAGGCTGGTCTAGTTCATTGCCTCCCAGGGTTTTGTTGGTCTTCTAGCCTGACTAGCTAGAACTAGCCTGTAAGTGTCAAAAACCCTTCTAAAACCATCAAACTAGTCCAGCTTGACCAGCTGAGGCTGGTTACCAGCTAGAGCCAGCTAACTGTCCCAGGTTTTTCAGCAAGGGTCTCTTTTCAGTTAGCTAACATTAGGTTAACAATTACAATGTTTAATTAAAGCCAGTACTCAGCTTTGATAGCAAGCTCACTAACATTATGCTAAGTGTTCTTGTGTAATTACACTCCCTGACTGGTATCAACTGATGGAGAGAGATGAAGCTACATGGGTAGGACTAAACTGGGAGCAAATACATTTCCATTTTCACCCAGGTGCAAATTGCTTCTGCATTCTTTATACTTCAGACTACCTTTCGAATAGTGAGGTCTAGGGGGGAAAATCCAAGCTTAACTTGGATTACTGTTTCAGATCACTGAGCTGTTTCATCATGAAACCCTGCCTACCAGAGCTGGTAGACTTGTGGCAAACAAAGATCTGAGAAGTATATGACCACAGACTTTCAACTCATCTCCAAAAAAGGGGCAACATTTCCTTTTCCTTTTTTGTTTGTTTATTTGTTTGTTTGTTTTTTAATTTAAAAAAAAAATACTTTCATTTATTTTCCATTCCACAACCAGGTGTAATAGCTTTTGGATACATTTCTATGTAGCACTACACAGTATCCAAAAAGTGTATATCAGACCCATTTAATAAACATATTCATCACTTATACGGTAAGTTTAAAGTTCCCATTACTCTGCCTTATAGTAAATTGAAACTTTCATTTGCAGTCTGACTTCTCCTCACTCATGCCTGATGAATCTGAGGTTTTTGTATTCCTCTCTCTGTTGTATAACATTTGTTCTGTCAAAGGTTTTTTGTGCTTCTGATTGCTACCAGGCATCAGATACACATCTGCACTGCAGTGTAGCCTGACGTATTGGGGTGTGTAATGTGGGTTGCTTAATCCTCCATCTCAGTCTGAGTTTTTACAAGAAAAAGATATAGTGAACCATGAACACACATTCACATACCTAGGAACAGTTTATTTTAGAAAATCCACCTATGGGCAATGTTTTGTGAGGTGGGAGGAAACTGGAGAACCTGGCGAAAACCCACACAGACATGGGGAGAAGAGGTAAAATGCCACACAGACAGTAGCCCAGGGTCAGAATTGAACCAGGACACAAGGTTGCACAATAAGAATAAAAAAAAAACCCTCTTATACTTGATTTACAACAATGCACAGGACTGCTTCCACTTGGTTGCAGTAAATGGAATATTTTAACATGCCCTTATCATCATTATTTAAAGTCTTGTCTTACAATACCACTGGCTCAGCAGTTAAGGGGCTACTTAAATTGGGCTACTGAAAATCAGCACCAATAAGCTATCACTGATGGCTTTTTGGGCAAGGCCTCCAAATGCTCAAATGTATCCAGTCCCAATTTGTATACAGAAAACAGCCCAATTAGTAAATGTAAATAAAAAAAATTAAAAATTAAAAAAGTACAAAATGTACAAAAAGTTAAAAAAAAAAAATAAAATAAAAAAAAAAAGTTGTTTTATAGTGATTCAGACCAAAGCCTCTTTATAGTCTTTTATGTACACAAGCATAAATCATAAATGTAGGGGCGCACTTACTTTTTCCATGTGACTGATCTGTTTTTTGTTCATTTAAAATGTAAAAATTACTACAAAATGTTATTTTTATGTTTCAAGTGTATCACCTTTATTAATAGGCACTGTTTCAAAGAGGATCAAATGTTTGCTTGTCCAAATACGTAAAAAAAATAAAAATAAAAATTTCCATGGGGTGTACTTATTTTTTCACACGACTGTACTCCCATTCACAGAGCAAAAATAAGTGAATAATTTGGCCATATTGTGTCCGAAATGTCAGTTACTGGATATTATTTTCTTATTACAAAACTGTTATACTGTATAAAAACAATATCACACAATCAGGCTGTTATATTGAATATCAATGCGGCTTTGATTCGGCTGTAGGCACAAAGCCGCAGGTGGTATATATTCAGTATAATTATAATCTTGCTCATGAAGTATTGTTTAATTATAATCACAGCATTGGTCTTAGGATGTTCAAGTCTCTCCATTTCCAGGTAAGGTTGTCTAACAACGTGAGTCAGTTGTTGGAAAGTGAAAATCTATGGTATTCATATGAGATTTTCTATAGCTCTGTAGTGCTTTAGATTATGTAAAGTGCAGAAAGCTTTGAGATGAAGAAGCAGGAATAGCAGACATGAGAGCAGAGAAATCAGGATCAACCAGGTAAATCCAGAGGGTAGGAGCAGCCACAGCATGGCATCACAGCAACCAGCATCTCATCATGCAGCAGGAGTGCACATACAGCTCAACAGAAAGGCAGAACCAGTGGTTATGTATGATAGGAGTATACAAGGAGTTGAAAGGGGTTGTACAGAATATAAGTGATTGCGAGAGAGAGGGCAACGGCATCAAAATATCACAGCTTACCATAACATACAATGGCTTTCCATACGTTCTTGTGGTATACATATACATTCAGGTTCACACAACTACAGTGCTATGAAAAAGTATTTGCCCCCATCCTGATTTCTTGTCTTTCTGTATATCTCATACTAAATAGTTTTAGATCTTCAAACAAAATAAAACAAAGGCAATCTGAGTAAAAACACAATAAAGATTATTATTTTATTTTTTTTATTGAAGTGAAAAAAGTTATCCAACACCTATCACCAATGTGAAAAACTAATTGTCCCCTTAAATTTAAAATCTGGTTGTGCCACCTTTTGCAGCAAGAACTGCAACCAAACGCTTCTGATAACTGGAGATCAGTCTTTCACTTACTTCTAGGACTAGGACTTACTCCCATGCTTTGGATCATTGTCTTGCTGCATAATCCAGTTGCTCTTGAGTTTCAACTTACAGACTGAAGACCGGACATTCTCCTTTAGGATTTTCTGGTAGAGAGCAGAATTCATGTTTATTGCAAGTTGCCCAGGCCCTGAAGCAGCAAAACGTCCCCACACCATCACACTTCCACCACCATGCTTGACCGTAGGTATGATGTTCTTTTTGTGGAATTCTGTGTTTGGTTTACGCCAGATGTAATGGGAACCCTGTCTTCCAAACAGTTCCACTTTGGACTCATCAATCCACAAAACATTCTCCCTAAAGGTCTGAGAATCATCAAGGTGTGTTTTGGCAAAATTCGGTTGAGGCTTAATGTTCTTCTGGGTTAGGAGTGGTTTTCGCCTTGCCACTCTTCCATGGATGCCATTTTTGTTCAGTGTCTTTCTGATAGTGGAGTCATGAGTAGTGACCTTTATTGATGCAAGAGAGGCCTGCAGAAAAAAAACGAACCACAACTGAAAAAGTGTTAGGTTTGTATACATTGGCACTCATTAGAATCCATACAGCATCCAGTGGCACCTTTGTAAACCCCTTTATGTCAGAGTGAAATATTTTCACAAAACACAGTTTTTCTTGACAGAAGGTATTACATGACACCTAGACTGAAATACACAGCATGCATTTTCTGATAATCCTACAGTGACATTACTGTGTAAGTGTAGCATCCATTTCTCTCTATTCAGATGCAGGTGATGTTATCAAGCCTTATAGTGAAGCCTGAAAAAAGTGATGCTTGAAAGAAGGGTATAATCTTTTCAGTCTGTGGTTCAAATATGTGTGTGCTATGGTGTGGAACACAAAGCTGATAATCAAATGGTCCCCTTGTTGTTGTCATGGTTGTAATTACCATTCATTCAAATAGGTGCTAGAAACACTTTGTTTACCAGAAAGAATAAACAAAAGGACACCTCAGCAATAGATCAGCATTTTTGTTAAAAGAAAAATAGAATATATCAGGGACTCACATTATCAGATGCAGATTATGCAGCTGCATGTAACCTGAGTGGATACATGAGCCAGATAAATTAAGTGAATCCCTGTACAAACACAGCTGGCTCTACACCACCATTTTGAGAGGAAGCAGGGTGTTTACTCTGGAGGAGTTTGCCTCAGTACAGTTTGTCTCAGTACAGTTCATATATATAATTAAATTCATGAAGAAAGGCACAGGGAGACCCCTTGACTTTGAAACATATGTGTAATGACTTAGGCTGTAGAACTGATGTGTAGAACATAGTTATATTCATCCACCAGCTAATGAGGTTACCTAACCAATTCGTTTCGCACTAGTAGACTGAGGACTGAGAACAGTAAATACTGAAAACTAGCAAAGGCATGTAAATTTTAGAACAGAATTCATATTTATATTCTTCTCTCCTATGTTTTTTAAGAGTAGAAATATAATTTCTTCATGGACAACGTAGCCCAACACACCACTGATGGACTCTTTTAATTTCAATGCCTTTTGCGCCATCTGGTGACTGTACACCACTAAGAATGGTCAGTGATTTACTACACATTTTGGAAAAAAGGGTGCCTCAAAGGTTCATGGATAATTAAGGGTTCTTAGCTTCCTACAAGTGCTCTACTTGGTGTAGGGTTCGACATGAGAGACAGTCTGAGAACACTTAATGGTTCTAAATTTTATGAGTGTACACACACAAAACCCAAATGGGTCATTTTAGTGAAAAACAACTTTTCACACTCATTCAGCATAGCCTATTGGGCTTAACTCAGGATTAATGAGATTGGGTCAGTGGTCATCACAGGGGTGGCAATAGGAATTTTGGATCCCATTACAGGTTATTCCCCCATCTCCTCACCCCAACAGTGTGTTCTCTTCCTTGTAATTTCTTCCCTTGGAAGGTGGTGGTACAGTGATTAAGGTTTTAAGCTACTCATATAAAGGTTGGGAGTTCAAATGAAACAAGAGCTTTGTGAAGTTAAAGTTAAATCCTGACCCTGTTCGCCTTATTCAATAAAATAAAATGTACATTGATTCCCTTGTCAATAAAAGGAAAACAACATGAATAAACAATTAGGTGTTTATCTCCTGACTGTAGTGTGTGACTCGTCATGGCATTAAAAATTCATACACATACTGGGAAAATAAATCAAATTGTATGTCTTTACAAGAAGTTCTCCTTCTATTATTAATTAGTCAAAATGAGACTCTCCTATTTAAAGTTTACATTTATTTTTATTTCTCCTCTTAATATTAAGACTACTTAATATTACTAAACCTATAAATACACATGACTTCTAAATAACCCCAAACCCCCAAATAAATATCGCACTGAATGCTAAATGCAACACAAAAACATATACACTTTGACCTCTAATTGCCCCAAACCCTAGCAACGACCTGGAACGCCATACACTGCTATTTATTTTTTAAACCTTTATTAAACTTTCTTTTTTTCAACATGGTGAAGAGTCTGACAGGAAGTCTACATTAACTCAACCTTGTAAACTCTTTACAAACCTGGTGAGCAGAAAAGCATCTCAAAACACATGTTGTGAATGAGCTACAACAGCAGAAGACCACATTTGGTTCCACTCCGGTCAGCCAAGAACAGGTATCATTTGGCACAGGCTCACCCAAACTGGACAGTCGAAGATTGGAAAAACACGGGGTAAACATTTTTTCAGCAGTACCAGGTAACTCCGTTCTCTCTGTGGCATGTGAAAGAATGTAGTATGGACGAGGCTTGTTGAATGAAACTGTGAAGCAGATACATTAGTTTCATAAAGGTCAGATATAAAGGCAATCTAGCCACTGCATACTACAGGGAAACCACTTTTCTAGGAGATACTTGTTCTCAGAGTAAAGCTTAGTGTGTAACTGAGATGAGGAACCTAAAATAAAAACAGACCAATTACAGTACTGTGCAATATAATTTATGTATGCGCCCCCCACTCGCCACAAAAAGAAGTTTTAGTTGAGCATTAAATCTAGCTACATTATACAGAGATGCTGAAAACATAGGGAAATCTGCAATTAGCAAGTTTATCTGACTAACAATAAACAATTGATCAACAAAGCCTCTGACAACAATGCATTCTATACTTTAAAGCATGTGTATAATTACAAACTAACCTATAAGCAATTTGAACCAACTGACCCTGAATAGCAGACAATACCAGCGGCAAAATTATAACCCACGTGCATCAAAGTAGCAACATGGAAAGACGTCATGATTTCGCACATGCGCACTGAAACAGAAACAGGTGAACTGAATTCTCCGGAACACTTGTTTATTTATGACCGAAACGTAAAAAATGTTTGATAAATCTGCTCGGCAACCGACTTTAATATTAATTAGGTCAACTGTTGGAAAGAAACTGTACTTTTTTCGTAGTTCACAGCCGAGCTGAGGACCGCAGAGGCCACGCCCATTGCATCGTGCGTCACAAAATAACGCGGAAGTAGTGTTATACGATAAAGCATCAGCTCCTTTCATTAATTTCAGTAGGCTACAGGTTAAACAGGCTTTCTTTGTCGTGTTTTATGTGTTAATCTCCCAGACATCCCATTAATCGAATGTCACTTTTTCATTCTCGCTTCTCGTCGGTTGGACAGATAATAAACAAAGAATAACGCAAGCACTGACGACTGTTTTGGTCTTCGGTTCCTGCCTTATGCAAATAAATCGAATATAATGAGTCGGTTGAGTTTGACCAGTTTTTATTTTTGGAAATTGTAAAAAGCCTTCTTTTCTTTCTTTCTTTCTTTCTTTCTTGTAATGGAGCAGTACACGGTTCTTAAAGTCATCGGTGAAGGATCTTTCGGGCGTGCTCTCTTGGTTCAACCCAAAAGTGACAAAGTAAAATGGGTTATGAAAGAAATACGACTGCCAAAGGTAACATCCGCTGCCATCTTGAAATAATAATGATAGAGAGCCTATTAAAGGTCACGGATATCTTGTTTACGTGTCGATTCTCCATGCACACAGGCAGAGGGCGGAATGGAGAGCACGCGCAGAGAGGCGGTGCTCCTGTCCGGAATGAAGCATCCAAATATCGTGGCTTTCAGAGAGTCATTTGAAGGTTTGTATCTTGTGCACGAGCATATTTTAAACGTTTTAGCATGCTAGTAAAGCGAAAGCATCTTTTAGCAACATTGTTAACCTGTACTGTACAGATTATCTCCACTAACACTAACTTGTTCTCTTGAACTTGGGGTTGAGTGTGTCCCTGTGGGTATCTCTGTGGATAAAGTTACTGCAATAACACATTTTAGTGTCCTAGCTGAGCACTTGGCTTTAACTGGATGTTTAGTTTACAGACAGCTCTCTGAATCAACATATATGGCGTTTGACAAATTTTTGGTCCCTGTACAAATGCATTTTCTTTGGGGCCGCTTTCACTTCCCTTGAACATGCTGACCTTTAAGCTGAGGCTGCTTGAGGGCACGCTATTACCTGTCCATACATAAATGATTACTATGCCAAGAGAGGAAATATGTGCTTTTCTTTGAGAACCAAGTAAAAAGCACTTTAAAAAAAAAAACAGAAATGAAAAGAACGGGTGCAGTTTCAAGGAACATGGCCACTTCAGGGTGATATTTAAATGTTCTTAACACTATAACAATCATATCGCAACAATACTTTAGAAGAACTGTTTGCAATGGATCTGACTAGTGTATTTATTTCAGGCTTGTGTTTATAGGTTTTCATGTTTTCTGGAAATTATAGATAGGCAAGGTATGCATAGCTTTGTTGAGTGAAGAGCAAGGCTTGTCCTATTAATGTATTTCAGTCACAAAATGCCTCATATACTGTAGGGGGCAGCATACAATTACAAACAGCTTCATAAAGTAAATTTCATATCCTTTTGAGGCTATTGCCTCTCTGGATTGACATCTGGAGATCTAGACCCATAAACACCAATTGGATGACCTATTTCACTTTCATTCTCTCTGTCTGGTCTCTCTCACTCTGCAGACGATGGCCATCTGTACATTGTTATGGAGTTCTGTAGCGGAGGTGATCTTCTTCAAAGAATGCAACAACAAAAAGGCTCTCTGTTCCCTGACGATGTGGTAAAATCATTATTTCAGTATAAATAACAAAATTCATTTCAAAATATTTTGTAGATTTGGTGTGTAGTCATGATCTGTCTCTGTAGATACTCAGGTGGTTTTCACAGATGTGTCTGGGCACAAAGCACATTCACGATAAGCGAGTGCTTCACCGAGATTTAAAATCAAAGGTAAAAAAAAAAAGCAGCTATGTATTCTGTTAGGGTTTCTGTAAGTTAATAGACATTCAGAATGTTTATTGTTTATTCATTAATTCATTAGTGTTCAGTCCTTTTCAAACTGAAACACTGTGCCAATTGTAAATATTGTTCCATCTTAAACACTATGAAAGTGTTATATTGTGATATGATACAACTTTGAACTTAGTCTAAATGGACTTTACCATCTTGTTGAATCAGACTCTGGGAAGAGGGTAGTGTGTCGCTGTGATTGACAGAAGTCGTGCAATAAACAACAACAAAAATTATAGTTGTAACAAATAGACACCATACATATTATAGTGCAGACTAAACTCTGATATTCGTTCATATTATTAGTTTTCATTGTCCAAGTTCTCTTGCAACATTTTTTGAAAAATTTTCTTAGAACATATTCCTGACAGACCACGGCACAATCAAACTGGGAGATTTTGGGTCGGCATGTGCGCTTAACAGGTACTCTATTGAAAAGCTTCCTTTTTGTTTTGTCTAGTAAGTAAAAGTGGAGGAAAATGACATCTGACATATCTTTTATTGTTGTGATATTCACCAGTGCAAAAGGTTATGCCCAGACCTATGTTGGGACGCCATACTATGTGTCTCCAGAGATCTGGGACAACCAACCATATAATAACAAGAGGTACAGAACGTACAGTTTAGTCTGTCACACCTCATATATCTGTGTAACAAGTTGGACAAAGTACTTCATACCAAAATGTGCATGTGTTTTACAGTGATATCTGGTCTTTAGGCTGTGTGCTCTATGAACTCTGCACTTTACATCATCCGGTGTGTACATTTACCCTTTCAAGAGGCAATGAATTATTATGACAGATATAATCTATGACTTCTTTGCTGTTTACTCTCTGTTGCTCTGGTTTCAGTTTGAGGCCCGTAGCTGGAAGAGTCTGATTTTTAAAGTGTGTCGTGGGACATACTCTCCTTTGCCCAGTCACCTTCCCTATGAGCTTCACTACTTGATTAAACACATGTTTAAGACCAACCCGAGAGACAGGCCTTCTATACACACCATCCTCAGCTCCCACCGTGTGTCCAGACTGCTCCACAAACACATATCTGAAGAGGTACTGTACTTTGATTTCGCATAGTGTTTTGAAAGCTTCAGGTTTTCGCTGAACTGAACTATGTTTCACTTTTGCATGTATCTCAACCCAAAGTTAAAATAGCATTTTAAAGTCTGGTTGCATCCAGAAGGGAATTTAAATTGCATTTAAAGATTTCTTAAAAGACACTAACACAGTTAAAAACACCTGCTATATATTGATAAACACATAATAAAAAAAAAAAAAAGTAAAAAAAAGAAAGTTTAGCTATCTGATTAACTGCCACATTAGACATTTTTGATAACATACACAGTCAGGTAGTGTACAGGTAAAACAACACAAACGTATCATGAAACATTCCAATAAACAGTCCAATTTAGGTCCAATTAGGTGCCTTAATGATGTTCCTACATTTATGTTCATATAACCAAAAGGTACAAGGGACAAGGACATACACATTAATGGTACCATTAATGTTTTTGTAAGGAACTGCCCAAGAAAGAAACCAAGGAACTGGCAGAGAAACGAGTAAACCAGTGGAGAAAAGAAGACGGAGAGAAAGTGGCAATGTTTCTGGGCCAGAAGAGCTTATTAAACACATCTACAGCTAAAGGTACTTACTGTACCAGCAGTACTCTACTGATACAATACTGTGACTTTTTTTTAACTTGCATCATTTGACTGTGATTGGCTGCAATATGGAATCTGTGTATTGTATGTTTATGGGTGAAGTAATATCACTGTCCTGGAGAGAGCCAGTGACCAACTGAGTGATTTATTTCTTGCTCAGACACTAGTTTCAGAAATCCATCTGAGAATCAGAGGGGTAACATAGCTACCCGAAAGAGGTGGGCAAAAGGACCCTCCAACACGGTGCTGCAGGTCCTTAGGAATGCTGACATCATTTCCTCTGGTGACACGGCAACCACACAGGGGTCTGACTCCACAAAAGGTGCAGCAAGCTACTTTTTTGCATTTCCCACCTTTAAATCTCTGTCTACCATTTACACTACTAACTTGTCCCTGTCCACCACGCCTTTTACCTTAGGATTATTGAAACAGGCTTACTTTATAATTTTTTTTTTTTTTTTTTTTTTGTTCTTTGAGGTGTTTCTCTACTTTTTTATAAGACTTTAAACTACACCAGTGTATTAGTGAACCTCTTGCTCTACTGTTTAATGAGCTGCTATTTGGTCAGGTGTGTGGAACTTCGTAATTTCAGTACATGAAGCAAAACTATAATAATGTGAAATGATTGTGCACGTCATTATAGTCAAAAGGACTAACTTGGATTAGCAAAGACTAATATTCATTGAATGCCACAAATAGTTGCATTCTCAAATAATTTATATGGATAATTTATATGGATGTCAAAAAGAGAATAATAAATTATATGTTTAGATGAATGTACATTTCTGACTGAATTCTAAATGGTCTATTTTTTTTTCTACCATGTTTTGGGTTTGATATATAGGGGAAGGATTTCTTGGAATGCAGAAACAGGAGAGAAGACAATGGGAAAAGGGTCCACCTGAAAGACTTTTGAGCCTCCTGGAGAAAGCTCCTCTCAGCACAGCCTTCAATACTTACATCATCCACAGGCATAGTAAGTGCTTGTGAATTGTGATACTTGTGAATCTGTGGTACAGCAATGACTAGTGGTTGAAAAGAGTATCTTGTGATTGCATACCACACCCACAACTGAAAGTCATGAGTGATTGTGAAATCGTAAAATGGGGAGAACTCTGAGTTCTGGGCAGCTTCTGTGTTGCACAACCTCTTGGTGAAGAGATCGAGAGGTTGAGGGTGCGGAAAATGAATCACTAACAGAGAATGGGAGAAAATGTGAATTTCTAGGAAGTTAAATAGGAAGAAGGTGGAGCTTCAGGTGTGGCCTTTCTCTTCAACTTCAGTTATTTCATAATTCAGTTTCTGAACTTGCTGGGAAGTTACAAACAGCAAGCCAAGACCCAGACTAATGCACAGAGCCACAGATATTTATCTGGTATTGAGAGGTTTTGAAACTAAGGACAGTCTTGCTTATGTGTGTGCGCGCGCGTGCGTGTGTGTGGTGCTAAAGCTCAGTTTTGTCCATTGGCTGTAGAGCAGAATGATGATGATGTTCCAGACGGAGTGGAGGAAGTTCACATTGACCAGAACAGACTGGAACCCCGTTCAGACGATGAAGACACGTGCGTCAATTAAAAAAAAAAAAGACTACTGTCTTCCCCTTTTCATTTCCCTATTTCCCCTTCCTTTTTGTTTTCCACCGTTAACAACTTCTCTTTTCTTTTCTATTTGCAGGGATTTCGAGGAGGATTGTCATTTTGACTGGCAAGACGAGCTGGAGAAAATGTTAAAAGAACACTAGAAATATTTGAAATTCTCCAAGGTGTATGTGTGTATTTGAATATAGACTGTACCATAATTAAAATTTTTGTTTTAATTTGTAAATAAATGTGATGACTATGTAAGGAAACCTTTTTCACCCAATATTTTATTTCATGCTTAGTTTACACCCTTCAGGTGCAATCAGTTAATTATACCTTCTGTTTCTATAATCCCTTCTGTATGCATGTGGAGGGTAGACTATAAGGTGTATATCATCTGAACAATCTCAAAGTTAAAAAAATTGACCTAAATTCCATGGAAATAATCTTTGACATTTCCAATAACATATAGGCAGGTGTTCAGCATTACCCTTCCGCCCTCTCTGTGGTTTTTCTGCTTTGATGGAAAAGGAAAACTTGCATCACTCAGCTGTACAAGCAAGTAAAAAAAACTCATAAGAGGATCCATCTATCCATCAAAAATCAAAATTTTACTGATTACAAACAGAATAGAGTGCCCTAATTTCACACCAAATCAAAACCTACAGTACTAAAAGTACACTTTGAAGAGTTGTGTTAATGGGAATGTCCTACAGCTTTTCACTTAATGATTGTAAGCAGATTCTATTTAGACAATAGCGAGGATTCATTTAATATTGTCGTGATATGAAAGTTTGTTTTATTTTGATATTTTGTAATCCATTGGAATGATCTGTATTTTATGCATTAATAGGGCTGAAAATATGATCTGGTATCTAATGAGAAATTTTATTTACCAGACAACACAGTTTATGTTGCTCTATCTTTACACGCACATTGAAGGTCATTGAAAGAAAAGGCATGCGCGTTACATTTACACTGAAATGTACAACATTTAGCAGATGTAACTTATCTAAAGCTCCATCAAAAACATTTCATTAAGCTAGTTCAATAGGTCAAGATCTAAGAATACCATCAAGGTAAAACCCTGTTAGAGAGGAGTTAGTGCAGCAAGAATGCACATAAGAGATTTAATGCTCATTTAAGTGGTAAGAGTTCATTTATTTAGTATTTATTGCAACACAATTCCCTTATATAAAATCTTGTATATTGTATATTTTTCAATGTCTTGCTTTAATAGCCTGCTTCATACCATGCAAAAGCATTTCAGTGGTCCTCAACCAGCCACTCTTGGTTTATTCTGGTATTTTGGATTATTGAAATGCTGTATGACCTGGTCACTTTTCATTTTAGATCACAACCAGATATCCTGAACTTTAATTTCCTGGTACAATCTGGAATCTATTAGTCTTACCATCAGGGCCATTTCTGATCTTTTGTGCACCCAAAGCGACATCCTATTTGCCCCCACCCCTCACTCCAATAATACCTCTCAAGTTGCAGACCACCAGGGGGGCACCTGTGAAAGCCTGAATCATGGTAATGACCAATGGCTCACTGTCCCTTATCTTTTATAAGATACTGTTACAATAAATAATACAATATAACAGTTTCCACCTTGTTTCCCTGGCTGTTCAATCCCCAATTAGAAACCAAGGCTGCACAACCCAATGTTTCCTAAAGACATATTTAGAATTTTAAGCTCCAAATATAGAGAAAAGGCACTTTGGGGTCTCAAAGGTGAGTGACATCTAATATCTTGGAACAGAGTGGGATGTCTTCTATCTATTTCCAAAGGCAAAAAGACCTCTGTCTGATAATAGCTCATTTCAGTTTGTTCAGTTATCAGAATCACTTTCAGTTTGCAATATAAGCTCGTCTAACTAAATAATGTCATGTACAAAACCACGGTAAAATGTCACAGTCTCAACAACCCACATACAGCCAAAATTAGCTAGGATGCCCAGTTTTAGTAAGCTAGCTTATCTTTGTTGAACAATCCAAATTTCTGTTCAGTTAAAAAGAGTGTTAATATAAAGCCTGGGTTATACAGTGTGTAAAGTATGACTAACATTTAATTATACTTTATCCATACTAGCTGATCTGTTGGTTCAGTGAAGCAAGTTAACTAGCTCAATAAAGTCAAAGTATCATAATTTCAAGCATCATTTATGCTTCCTCCTAATGCGTACTGAAGGACTTAATGATGGCTTTTACATCTCAATATCTCCAAATGTCTTGTTTTGGCTTGCCTAACCAGAGACATCTTCAAGGGAGGAGACAGTTTGCTGGTTGAAATATGAATGTGATGTGATCAAGCATAACACTTAATTCCTTATAGACAAGCAGAGACATGGTCATTCCTGTGAGGACTTTTGGTGAATTTAAAAAGTCTAACTCTAGTAGAGTTAGACAACATTAAACAAGCTTGGGTGGGGCTTGGGACTAGTCAGTTGGCAGGAGTTATGGATTTGGTTTTTGCTTTTGCCATACAGTGTTATCATATTACATACACATAACATTTTTCCATCTATTACCTTGATTGTTTAAAGCAGGGGTTCTGAATATCAGTCTAGAGGACCCACAGCCCTGCAAAGTTTTCTATTTTCCTTTTTTCAAAGGCACATGGACCAACTCATCAGTTCATTATTAAATCTATCATGAGCTAGATCAGACATGTTAGGAGCAAGGCAGGATTACAGCTTCTCAGGGCTGGAGTTCAGAACCCTGGAATAAACCATTTATTCAATAAACATATCACTTTTAGGGGCAATGCATAAAGTGGTTCATACTTTTTCCTCAGTCTCATCTTTTCTGTATTTGTTTAACTTGTTTAAAATGTCCTTATCAATTTGCAACTGTACAGTAGATAACATTAACACTAAAGTCCTGCCTCTCTATAGGAATAAAAATGGGATATTGTTACACCCAGCCCATTTCATGTCATGTTTAAGTGGTCTGCAGGGTGACTGTTGGGGTGCATTGGTCTGGAGATAAACCCTTGGCTGTGCAATTGAGGAAACACAATACTGGCATCTAGGCCTTATCTGAAAGACACATTGAGTGGCCCTGGGGCTCACACTTGGTCCCCTCGCCTTTTTTATTTTCCTCTTTTACCTCAGCCAAATGAGGAGCTGAGATAAAAAAAAAAAATTAAAAAAAACAACAAAAACAAATGGCAGACAAGACTACAACAATTAAGATGATAGTGACCCATATGCTCACGAGTGCCTATTTTGGGTAATATAGTTTTGGGCCAGGCCTTTTTGTGCCTGACGGGGGGAGATGTCAGGAAGGAAAAATTAAACGCCTGTCTGTTTTCAAGACATCAGACATTGTTAGCAGTAAGCCCCAGGGGGAATCAGTCATGTTGGGTCTAAGTGCTGTCTCCTGTTAATAAGTTAACACAGAGAAATGGGTCCAGTCTCACTATTATTAGATTAGACCTATTATCTGGGTAGGGAGGACAGATGCCATACGTCAGATACAGTTTTTTTTCTCGATTATTTCGCTTCAAGATAGCTTCAAGATAACTCTTAGGCCTTACCTGAGCATAAAACTTACTTGAGCATTTATTTCTAGTTTCTACAAGGTTTACAACTTTGTAATTACAAATAGGCAATCATACACACCATACATACTATGTTTTTTCATCTCTGAACCAGTTTAGATAAATCATAAATTTATGTGTAATAATTAACTTTTTTTTTTTATAGTAACAAGTTTAACTATAATATATTGTCTTGAAATGTGTGCATTAATGCATGTGTATTAAAAGGTTTTAATTTTACTAGAAAATGAATGTTTAAACTGTTTGTAATCTGGGAGTACATAGGACTACACAATTAGTCAAAGTCCCCAGAGCGCAAGTTCTCCTGATTCTAATGATGTGAGTTCATCAAATATGAATCCAATAGAGGGTGAGAAAAAACACCCACAAATTGTGTCTGTCATTTTCTATGGGTTAAGTGGCTCTAACTAGCCTTCATTAACTGTTTGTAATATTATTTTATGATCAGCCATCAAAAACATATTTTACATAACATAAGGTTTGTTGTTATGGACTCCTGAGTGGTGTTTTCACCTCATTGTCAGGAAGTTGTATCCTGAAATGCCATAACTGATATCCTGAGTCCATAACTCTTATACAATACTCTTAATCCTCAGGTACTAAACTCGTACTTAAAAAGTACTGATGTCTTGTACTTTCTATGCCTGTAACTAGAGTGGGACCCTCTTTGGTACATCTCTGTATGTACATCAGATGTAGTGTAACTTTAAAACTGATTTCAGGTACAAGACTGGACCTTAAGGACTACTCTTGTGCATTTGAGCAAACAAAATTTTATATAGTACCTTTTCTAACTGTACATTCTTACATGGATTCAGTATTTTGCTTCACTTGTAAATTACATTGGATCAAAATGTCTGCTAAATAAATCAATGTAAATAAATTCACAATTGCCACTTACACATACTCAGAGACAAAACCATGATGTTTTGGAATATTCCATAGTTTATGAACAGAAGTGCTGTTCCTTCCAGCAGTCACAATTCAGTTCAGGGCGAGCACAGAGTGTTTCCCCTCTCAGGAAAGGGACATGAAGTAATGTCTGCTGTGTCTCAAAAAAAAATATCAGGCTTGAAATGTCCCATTGTAATAATTGTTTGGATGCACAATGGTCACACATTGTGCACTAACAATGCATCATGTGACTGCATGCTCAGTTTTCTGATGTGCAACTGCACTTCTTCCTGTGTTCTCAGAATATTTTGTTACTCTTATTTTGCAAAGTGTATTTTTCAAGTGTACACTGTGGAGAGTGTGCAAAGGATTTCCTTTTGTTTTTGCTTCTTAAGTATGTTGTTTGCTTGTCACAGTCTAATCTTCTTGGTATTTCAGTGAAGAGCAGTCACTGTGACAGTGGGCTTGTGAATGCAAATGTTGCTGGTTTTTTCTGGTTGATAGACAGAGATTGTGATCAGGTTGTGATATTATTATTTTAGAGCGTATCAGGGCCTTGATCTGAGAAAATGCTAATTCCTACCACAAACCTCCTTTTTAAATATCCCACCTATACACACAGACACACAGGACCTCAGTCCTTTTGTGTGTAGTGCCCCGATTTCTTCTTTGTGCATTTGAAGAATAAAATACAGGAAGAGGACATGCTCAGCAGATGATGACTGACCTGGTGTTCAACCATTTGTGGTACAGTTTTAGAGCCTTAGGGAAAATCCCCAGGTAAATCTTGATAGTCACCTCAAAGCAAGTTGTACATGATTAATAGTGGGTGCTGTGGTATTACCTACTAGTTTGGATATCTGGCAGAGAAGGTTAACTCTGCCCACTTAAAAATTAGTTTGACCTTTACATTTATTTGTTCCCAAACTGGCTTAAGCATCCCACACTAGAAAAAAAATAGTCAATCTTGGGCAAGAAATAATAGGAAAAAATATACAATTGGGGTGCAACATTGAATCTAAGAATCACTGAATCTTGTATCTAACCAAGAGGCCAAGGGTAACTCTGAAAGAGCTGGAGATCCACAGCTTGAATGGGAGAAGCTGTTCACAGGACAACCATAGCCTGGGTATTCCATGAAGCCCAGCTGATCAGCAGAGTGGTGAGCCAAATGAAAACCTGTTTAGAGTTTGCCAAAAGAAATGTTGTAGGCTGAACAAATATTTGCTCTTCGAACTCTTCTTTGGAACTTTTCGGCTTTGGCAAAATGCACTACATTTGGCAGAAACTCGACACTGCTCATCACCCTGAGAACACCTTCCTCGTCAATGAAGAAGTGTACTCGTCATTGGTCAATGAAGAAGTGTACAGATGGATACTCTGTGTGATTAGAAGTGTTATGCTGCATTTAAGATCATTAATCACCACCACAATTAAAATAATAACTGGGATCCTAGAATTATAAGGTTCGTCCAGATAGAACTTTATAATGCTGAGATCATGTAATGCCATAATTATGAGATTGCTTCACTACTTAGTCTCAGCAGTAGATATACTACACATATATACTCAGATATACTCCAAATCCTAACCTGGTGCCACCAATTCACAGTCAAATGCTATTGTGTTCATAAATATCATGAAATAGCAGAACCTCCTAGTACATTGTTAATATATTATTTATAAGGTTTTTTTTTTTCTTTTACATTTCTACAAAGAACCCTGTAGCAGCATTTGCTACAAGGTCCTTTTATATTTATATGTAGCTGGTATTGTTATTATTTTTACTGTCTCATGCTATTGTCTCTGCACACTGTTTTTGGATCGGCTGGGACAATAGAGTATAGCGTGGCAAGCCTCTGTTTTGTATGTTCATGTAATACATTCCATGTTCACTGTTTAAAGGTCAAGCTCAGTTAAAAATGGAAATAGCGGAAATTGCTTTCTTAAAAGTGGCGCTCAGGGCTTAAGGGATCGCCTGGGCTGCTTGGGCATTGTTGTGGTTGTCAACCCCCTGTTGTCTCTGTGACACCTCCCACCACCTCTGCTGAAAGAATTGAAAGAAGGATGGCTCTGTGCTGACGCTTTCCTTCCTTTAGGCCTAAATGAGAATGGTTTCTTTATGAACATAGGAAAGACTCCTAAAGAGCATTTTGAGAATTTGTGACTGAATTGCATCTGCAAGGTTTTATAAGGCAGCAATTTTGATTGGTCAGAAGGTGTTGATTAATTTTTTATAACAACAGTAGTTTTGACAGTGGTGCCAGCTGCAAGGCAAATCACAGGTTTATATTAATGTGCTTAATATGACCTAATATGACCTAATATGTTGTTTCTATAGTAACAACTTGTATGGCAGAAGCTCCACATAAAAATATTTTAAAATGTGTGTAATTGTCAATATGATGAAGATTTCTGTGTAGAGATGTTTAGACATTTGGGTTTGAGATCAAAAGATGAATATGAGAAGAAAGTTTAGAATTTCAGTTTAAATTTTATTTCCTGGTATTTATATGTAGATGTGTTAAACAGTCATAACACATTTTGTATCAGACCACCCAATTTCTAGGCAAGCAAAAATATTGGAATATGTGACTGAGGTGTTTCTTGTTACCCAGGTATGTCCTGTTAGATTGATTGTTTAAACAATAAATAGTTCTGAATATTTACTCTTGATTTTAGCCTACAGTTTCACCTGTGAAGACTGCAATTGTTAAAAAGGATAATCCAATATAAAGATCAGAGAGCTGTCTATGGGAGAAAAGCAGAAAAAATAGAAAAGAGGAAAAATCTATCAGAGGCATTGCACGAACTTTGATCCTAGCCAACACAACAACTTGGAATGTCCTGAAAAATAAAGAAACCACTGGTGTACTGAGCAACAAACACCGGCCAAGGAAAACAACAACAGCTGATGACAAAAACATTGTGAGAGCTGTGAAGAAAAATCCAAAAACAACAGTCAGTGACATCACCACAACCTCCATAGGGCAGGGGTGAAGGTATCACAATCCACCATTCGAAGAAGACTTTGAGAGCTGAAGTATAGAGGCCACACCACAAGATGCAAACCACTCATCAGCAGTAAGCCAGATTGGAATTCGCAAAGAAAGACAGAGATTATCCACAAAAGTTCTGGAACCAAAATTAACCACTACCAAAGTGATGGAAAGGCCAAAGTGTGGAGAATGAAAAAGATCTGCTCATGATATAAAACATACAAGCTCAACTGTGAAACATGGTGGCGGTAGTATCATGGCTTGGGCTTGCATGCTGCTTCTGGAACAGGCTCACAAATATTTTTTTGATGATGGAACTCATAATGGTAGCAGCAGAATAAATTCAGAAGTTTACAGGAACATTTTGTCTTCCAATTTACAGAGAAATGCATCTGTTATGTAATGGGATGCATGTGCAGATAGAAGTTTAATGAAAAAGAACATAAATATTACAAAATACTTGGCGTGATAACACAAAGACATGAACTATGATAGCAAAAAAACAAGAACATGGACTAGAGAACATAACAAGAGCGACCCAAGACAAAAGCTAGGCCAAAGTGCAGTCCAAAGTGTGACTATATATACACAAGCGCTCGTTAACATCAATGTGAATCAGGTGCAGGTGGTCATGTGACAGTGATGCAGTGGGGTGCAGTGGCTGCTGGGAACTGTAGTCCTGAGTTCATTCCGGCATATTCATGACCGCATCCAAATTAATCAGGAGGAACTTTATCATGCAGCAAGACAATGATCCAAAACACACTGCGAACTCAACAAAGAACTTCATCAGGGGAAAATGTGGAAACTCTCGTCTCACGTCCATCTTTTGATCTCCAACCCAAATGTCTTTGGTGTATAGCACAAACAAATGAATTGGCCTTGCCATCCCAATAGTTTTGGAGGGGACTGTATGTGGTTCAAGAAATATGTCTGATATACTGTAGATGAATGTGTAGTTTATCTGACATGGGCATATGTAATAAGAAATCCAAGCTAGAGAATTTCTGTTTGCATGTTAGCCTTTAAGAGTCTTTGTAGCTTAATATTGTACTAAAAATGTGACAGATTTGGAAATTGTGCATCATTTAGAATGAAATGGAATATACTGTTCGTATTTGTCAGGGCACAAAATTTTGTGACTTCAAATCAAAGCACTGCCAAGCTCCCACTGTTGGGCACTTGAGCAAGGCCCTCAACTCTCAACTGCTCCCCGGGCGCCGCACCAAAAATGGCTGCCCACTGCTCCGGGTGTGTTCACGATTTGTAGTGCGTGTGTTCACTACTCACAGCTCCTAATGTGTGTGCACTAACTTGGATGGGTTAAATGCAGAGGACAAATTCCAAGTATGGGTTACCGTACATTGGCCTTCACATGTCACTTTCACTTTCTTTCACTTTTTCACATTTATAATTCATAAGGTTTAATGGGCTATTGGTCATGGTTTCCTGTTGGAAGATTGAGCAAACATCTCAGCAGTACACCCTAACACCTCTTACCTGGAAGTGAAAGTGAGAGTTTAGATTAGTGAAGAAGGAGAACAGAAATGTATTACAAACAAATGTGCAGAACTGTCAGAAGGCATGCACAAGTGTTATTCCACTGGTTAGATTAAGATGCTAAATTCTGTTGTTGTAATTTTCCTCAGAAATCACACAATCTGACACACCCAGAGATGGATCTGGTGGTGACAGCTCTTGTTAAGCCATACTGATCTTGTTATAAACACTCATCATCTTGATAGAGTGCATTATAGGTAGTGCACTTTTGCTTATCAGATGTAACCTCTGGATGGACTAATGCACTGGTACAGTCCCAGTAGTGATAAAAAATCAATCCATGACTCAACTAACTTGTGCTTCTTCTTCTGTCTGTGTGTGTGTGGTGTGTGTCTGTGTGTGTTGCTTTTATATAAAGGAGAATACATTGAGGATATGTTGCTTTCACCTGTTTCCATCATGACTGTTTGTTGTCACTTTTTGTTAGTCCTATTACTTCAATACCAGTTTTGTTTTCTCTATAACCCCGCCTAACTCAGCAAGCCTTTGCATGCATGTTGCACAATCATTTCACATGATTTTCTGGGAAAAGCCTCAAACACACCTCAACTGAATCCAGGTATTGTCTGGGAATATCCTACCTCTTTACTGTGTGGGAAATTCTTACACACATTCTTACAGAGAATAAAGCTACTTGTATGTCTATTGCCTTAATCAAAAAATAATAGGTGGGATAACTCGCTTCATCTACAGGATCATGATATTCTGAATTTTTCTGTGAATTCTATTTAAATAATTCACAAGCAAACAAACAATTTCTGCAGGGAAATAACTAATAATGCATCATCGCCAGATAAGATACTGAGCTTTCAAGGCACTGACTGTTACATGTAAACAACAGGTAAACTGGGACATGGTTACTTCTCCCCTACACATGTTCTCATCCTGCACCAAGCTCTAAAACCACAACCTTTACCAGCATAGCACATAGCACTTTCCTGTGTGTTCATTTTCAAATGAGAGAAAGGTTTGTGTAGGAGGTGCAAAGTTTCTGCTGAGATGATAACAGTGAATACATAGACGGATGTATATCTCTAGTAACCATTATGACACACATACATGTTTATCAACCTCACTAGCTGTACAGTTCATTTTGATCACAACTGTGTGCTTATAACTTTGTGGCAAAGGTTTGAGGAAGACCCACGTATGAGTTTGATGGTCAGGTCCACATACCTTTGGCCATATAGTGTATATACTTTCCTTTGAAAAGCTCTTCTTTGAGAAGAAATATCAGAATCCAGACCTGAAGACATGAGGCATAAGACAGGCATCTGTCACATCTGTCTGTTCATGCAAGAAAGCCCTTAAATATTGATCAACAGAAACGTCCTTATGGTTGTGTAAATATAATCAACAGCTAAAGCCAGTGATTATTGCTGATAAAGGAGGACCTACCAGTTATTAAACACAAGGGTTCACATATTTCAGTTTTCCTGCCTGAAATGTAAATTATATATATATATATATATATATATATATATATATATATATATATATATATATATATATATATATATATATATATATATATATATATTGAATAAAAAAACAGGAAAAATACTATTGGTAGTGTATGACTGTCTAATGTTATGACTTGGATGAAGGTCAGATGACATTTTATAAGTAATTAATGCATAAATCCAGGTACTTCCATAGGCCTCACAAACTTATTCTTACAACTGTATATACTTTATAACACATAAACATATTTATATTGTAGAACACCCCAATTGAATGTACAGTCAATGTTGTTGGTGATGTCACTGTCTGCTGAAACAATCAATCTAATAGGACACACCTGGGTAACAAGAAACACCTGTCAGGCACATGTTCCCATATTTTTTCTAAGAATTGGGTGGTGTGATACAAAATGTGCTAAATGTGTTTAACACATTTACATATAAATACCAGAAAATAAAAGCTGGAATTCTAATCTCTCATCTTTTGATCTCAAATCCAAATGTCTTCAGTCTAAAGCAAAACCAAACGAATTGGCCTTGCCGTTCCAATAGTTTCAGAGGGGACTGTATATGGTATTTGTCAGGACTCAATATATGTAATAAATCAATAGCAATGTTGTGCTATTCTGAGGACAAGGACTGACTATAAGATGGGTGTGTGTTTTTTAGAATCCTGCCTAACTTACCTAGCTGGTGTATGTATGTTGATCAATCATTAGTGTCCACATGCACACATAATGACACCTGTCTTCCTGTGGAAATCCTTCTTGACACCTTAACTGAATCCAGACTGACAATATGCTACCTCATTAATGAGTGGGAGAACAGCGACTTTCTTACATCAGCATATTAGGGGTGTAACGCAATGACACTATCTGTATCTGTATCTGTTTAGTGCTCCAAATATTTAAATCTGTATCTGTATTCAGATTTAAACCAGAAGTGGCATAAACCAGAAGTTTGTTTGAACACTCCCACTATGCCCCTGAATCAATGGAAAACACTGGAAATAACCAAGAGGTACAAATCCTAGCACTGTGAGCACAGTGTGTGAATTCAGACTCTGACATTACCTCAACCTCAGGTGTATCACTGAAGATGTGCACGGGACTGATTTTTTTTGTATTTTTCCCCATTTACTGCCAAATTTGGTCATCTGCCAATTCAAGTATGCCATCCCTCCCATCTGGAGAGCCCAGCCAATTTTGCTCCCTTGGCTCCAGGCCATGGATAGCTGTTGCATTGTCTAACGTGCAATCTCTCAACTATAGGACAAACACTTTTCTCCCACTTGGGATTCCTGTGGGACTGTTTATTTTCCTTGCTCACACAGTTATTATTTTTATTTTTTACATTTTTTTACATTTATTATTATTAACACCATCCTCACCGTCAAACATGGAGGTGGAAACATTATGCTTTGGGGGTGTTTTTCTGCTAAGGGGACAGGACAACTGCACCGCATCAAAGGGACGATGGATAGGGCCGTGTACCATCAAATCTTGGGTGAGAACCTCCTTCCCTCAGCCAGGGCATTGACAGTGGGTCGTGGATGGGTATTCCAGCATGACAATGATCCAAAACACACAGTCAAGGCAACAAAGGAGTGGCTCAAGAAGAAGCACATTAAGGTCCTGGAGTGGCCTAGCCAGTCTCCAGACCTTAATCCCATAGAAAATCTGTGGAGGGAGCTGAAGTTTCGAGTTGCCAAACGTCAGCCTCGAGACCTTAATGACTTGGAGAGGATCTGCAAAGAGGAGTGGGACAAAATCCCTCCTGAGATGTGTGCAATCCTGGTGGCCAACTACAAGAAACGTCTGACCTCTGTGATTGTCAACAAGGGTTTTGCCACCAAGTACTAAGTCAAAGGGGTCAAATACTTATTTCCCTCATTAAAATGCAAATCAATTTATAACTTTTTTGAAATGCGTTTTTCTGGATTTTTTTTGTTGTTATTCTGTCTCTCACTGTTAAAATACACCTACCATTAAAATTATAGACTGATCATGGGCAAACGTACAAAATCAGCAGGGGATCAAATACTCCTTCCCCCCCACTGAATATGCTAGCTTAGAGTCAATATATCTAATAAAGTGGCCTTTGAGTGCTCAACTGTTCAGACACTAGTATTATATTACAGCTGTTCTGATAGCTCACATAAACTTGGGAAACTGATGGGTGCGCTCTACTTGTAACATGCTATCCCCCTACCTAAAGTACTTCCTCATTCCAAACTGTCACTGGTTACACTAGGATGTGCAGATTACACAGGCCATATGGAGGGCAACAGTCACACATCATTTACTTTGTAATGCTCTGTTGCATGCTGCTGAAACATGGTGTAGAAATAACAGGCTGACAGTTGCACTGTTACAGAGCAATTACTGTACATCCTGTTGATTAGATTTTCAAGGTACCTTCCATGCCATGTGAATTATTGCCTTTGCCACTGCCTGTCTAGGATTTGTGTCTTGGTTATACCTTGCCTTATATGACTTTGTACTGACACAGGCCTTAATTATACAGGCCTTATTATACAGGCCTGGTTTGTTGTTGCGGTTTGAGTATGCCATGTTCTCTTTCAGCTTTGCTAAGAGGATGGGTAGAGAGAAGGTTGAAAGTGGGTTGAGTGGCTTGACAGCTTTTCTTTGGCAAGATTTTCACTTCACGACGGTGTACCCCAGTGGCAAAAACATATTCCTTGGCCGCAAACTACATACAGTACAAAATAGTCAATCAATGTGTAACTTCAATGTGAAACAGAAACCAAATTAGTATGAAACCAAGTGTGTAGAACTTGTATATTATTTCATTCTAATGAGATCTGATAACTAATCAGATGTTTTATACATGGATGTTTCTCAGGCGTTGCTAATTGCGGAAATGGCTGTAATTTTCTCATATCAGCTAATTATATCAATTTCCTGTCTTTTGACAGGAAATGTTTCATGTGCTGACAGTGGATGCTTAGCTGCCCAATAATTCATGTTCATTATATTAATCCTTTACTCTCTAATATCGTTCCACAATTCAACTGAAGATAAGAATTCATGTATTAACTCAACTGCAAGGTAAAACAGGAAAATCCTAGTCCATATAATACATGCGCATGTACAGTGCTGTGAAAAAGTATTTGCCCCATCCTGATTTCTTCTGCTTTTGTGTATATCTCATACTAAATAGTTTTAGCTAAACAGTTATGGAAATACAACATAAAACAAAGGTAACCTGAGTAAACACACAGTACAGTATTTATTTATTTATTTATCTATCTATTTTATTAAAGCAAAAAAAAAGTTATCCAACACCTATCACCAATGTGAAAAACTAATTGCCCTCTTAAAATTAAAATCTGGTTGTGCCACCTTTTGCAGCAATAACTGCAACCAAACACTTCTGATAACTGGAGATCAGTCTTTCACTTACAGGTGCATCTCAATAAATTAGAATGTGGTGGAAAAGTTCATTTATTTCAGTAATTCAACTCAAATTGTGAAACTCGTGTATTAAATAAATTCAATGCACACAGACTGAAGTAGTTTAAGTCTTTGGTTCTTTTAATTGTGATGATTTTGGCTCACATTTAACAAAAACCCACCAATTCACTATCTCAACAAATTAGAATATGGTGACATGCCAATCAGCTAATCAACTCAAAACACCTGCAAAGGTTTCCTGAGCCTTCAAAATGGTCTCTCAGTTTGGTTCACTAGGTAAGCCACAAATATTCATTGCCAAAGAAGCTGGCTGTTCACAGAGTGCTGTATCCAAGCATGTTAACAGAAAGTTGAGTGGAAGGAAAAAGTGTGGAAGAAAAAGATGCACAACCAACCGAGAGAACCGCAGCCTTATGAGGATTGTCAAGCAAAATCGATTTAAGAATTTGAGTGAACTTCACAAGGAATGGACTGAGGCTGGGATCAAGGCATCAAGAGCCACCACACACAGACGTGTCAAGGAATTTGGCTACAGTTGTCGTATTCCTCTTGTTAAGCCACTCCTAAACCACAGACAACGTCAGAGGCACCTTACCTGGGCTAAGGAGAAGAAGAACTAGACTGTTGCCCAGTGGTCCAAAGTCCTCTTTTCAGATGAGAGTAAGTTTTGTATTTCATTTGGAAACCAAGGTACTAGAGTCTGGAGGAAGGGTGGAGAAGCTCATAGCCCAAGTTGCTTGAAGTCCAGTGTTAAGTTTCCACAGTCTGTGATGATTTGGGGTGCAATGTCATCTGCTGGTGTTGGTCCATTGTGTTTTTTGAAAACCAAAGTCACTGCACCTGTTACCAAGAAACTTTGGAGCACTTCATGGTTCCTTCTGCTGACCAGCTTTTTGAAGATGCTGATTTCACTTTCCAGCAGGATTTGCTGCCAACACCTGCCCACACTGCCAAAAGCACCAAAAGTTGGTTAAATGACCATGGTGTTGGTGTGCTTGACTGGCCAGCAAACTCACCACAGATTCTCTATGGGGTATTGTCAAGAGGAAAATGAGAAACAAGAGACCAAAAAATGCAGATGAGCTGAAGGCCACTGTTAAAGAAACCTGGGCTTCCATACCACCTCAGCTGTGCCACAAACTGATCACCTCCATGTCATGCCGAATTGAGGCAGTAATTAAAGCAAAAGGAGCCCCTACCAAGTATTTTTATTGGTCTTATGAAGTATTCTAATTTGTTGAGATAGTGAATTGGTAGGTTTTTGTTAAATGTGAGCCAAAATCATCACAATTAAAAGAACCAAAGACTTAAACTACTTCAGTCTGTGTGCATTGAATTTATTTAATACGTGAGTTTCACAATTTGAGTTGAATTACTGAAATAAATGAACTTTTCCATGACATTCTAATTTATTGAGATGCACCTGTACTTCTAGGACTAGGATTTACTATGCTTTGGATCATTGTCTTGCTGCATAATCCAGTTGCGCTTGAGTTTCAACTTACAGACTGAAGACCAGACATTCTCCTTTAGGATTTTCTGGTAGAGAGCAGAATTCATGTTTTCTTCAATTATTGCAAGTTGCCCAGCCCTGAAGCAGAAAAACATCCTCACACCATCACACTACCACCACCATGCTTGACCATAGGTATGATGTGCTTTTTGTTCCATAGGTATTCTGTGTTTGGTTTATGGGAGATGTAACAGGACCCCTGTCTTCCAAACAGTTCCACTTTTGACTCATCAATCAACAGAACATTCTCACAAAATGCTTGAGGATCATCAAGGTGTTTTTTGGCAAAATTCAGATGAGGCTTAATGTTCTTCTGGGTTAGCAGTGGTTTTCACCTCACCACTCTTCCATGGATGCCATTTTTGCCCAGTGTCTTTCTGATAGTGGACTCATGAACAGTGACCTTTATTGATGCAAGAGAGGCCTGTAGGTCATTTGATGTTGGCTCTTTTGTGACTTGATGGATGAGTAGTTGTTGTGCTCTTGGAGGAACTTTGGAAGGTCAGACACTTCTGGGAAGGTTCACTACTGTGCAGAGTTTTTTCCATTTGGAGATAATGGCACTCACTGTGGTCCTTTGGAGTCCCAGAGCCTTTGAAATAGCTTTGTAACCCTTCCCAGATGGATGTATTTCAATCACCTTCTTATTTCCTCATAATTTCTGGAATTTCTTTCAATTTTGGTTAAGACCTTTTAACCAACTTCATGCTGTTGAAAAAGTTATATTTAAGTGTTGATTTGATTGAACAGGGTTTGCAGTAATCAGGCCTGGTTGCGTCTAGTCCAGCTGAACCCCATTATGAATGCAGTTTCATAGATTTGGTGAATTAGTAACTACGGGGGCAAATACATTTTCACACAGGTCCGGTTGGTACTGGATAACTATTGACTTTACGTCAATAAATAACATTATCATTTAAAAACTGTATATTGTGTTTACTCAGGTTTACTTTGTTTTATCTTAGATTTTGTTTTAATGTCTAAAACAATTTGGTATGATATATACACAAAAACAGAGTAAATCAGGATGGGGCAAATACTTTTTCACAGCACTGTACATACATGCTGGAGCTCATGAAATCTCTTGTTAGTGCCGACCAGGGCACAAGACAGAGCATTTCACATTGCTACTATCAACTGAGTGGTGATTTGTGTTGACATGCCAGTGGTATTATTCTCTGCACCCTCCCATTTTGCCTCTAGGCTTTTTTGTACACTACAAAATAACATTCAATAAAAGAGCTCTCTTGACCCAAGTTCCATATCAGCAGTAGTTATTGTAAGTAGTCTCCTGGCTTAGAATGTATATAATAAATATTTGGACAACTCTCAAGAGTAATGCGTCTAAGTGTGTGTCCTTAGGCACATAGCACACTTACTCACATAAACCAGACAGCTGTGCTTCCAAAATTCAAGAACTAAAATAAATAAAGAGACAATTGTTTTAATGCCCAAAGTAATAAAGCAAACACCCAGAAGGCTGATTAAATGGGCTAGTATTAATGTCAGCTACAGATATAAAGCCACTGTATATTCACATATGCCAGAATCTCATGCAACATTTAGTTTTCTGGAAGTAAATGACCAAGCAGTTGTATCACTGTAAGTTTCTTAATCAACAAACAATACATGCTGCCAGATAAACATGATCATATGACAAACAGGCTGTCACTTAGCTGATGAGGCAAGACACAACGATGTAAACTCAGCATGTTCTATATTAAGAGCAAATCAGAGAGGGGAGTTTTTGACACTGGCAGTAACTCATCCTCTCACATTAATTTAACTGAGTGTTTTATCACAGATATGTAAAACAAACAAAAAAAAAACAACAAAAAAAAACCAGATATCACCCTTAAAAATTCCTTTTGTATGAGTTTACTAGGAACAAATGCAGTACAAAAAAGAAATAGAAGCAACTAAGTAGTTTTGAAATGTATAACTTGTGTGTTGTTGAAAACATGGTTGTTTTTTAAAACTAGGCTCTACTAGAAATAGTTTGACCTTTGGCCTGATTTTACCTTGAAATTTAAATAGGAAGTTTAATTAACAACATATAGCATATATCACAGGCCAATATGGTCAACAAAGGATGATTCTGGTTTTATATGCTAGTTTGGAATACTAAACGGTTATTTACTTCAAATTCTTTGATCTCATTATCATTTTAACACATGTAGCTGTAGCTGTATAGGGCACCTGAGTACACATTTTAATTTGTGTGAAGAAAAAAAAAAATCAGGAAGATAAGTTATCAAGGGCTGTGTGTGAAAGCAGAGAATTGTGTATTGGGACACATTTTGTGTGTGTGTGTGTGTGTGTGTGTGTGTGTGTGTGTGTGTGTGTGTGTGTGTGTGTGTGTGTGTGTGTGTGTGCGTGCGCGTGCACTGGTTATTCTCACAGTCCTGTAGGGACTGCTATTAAACTGATAAGATAAGAGCTGTGTATGCAAGCCAGTCTGCTTGGTGCACGTGAGGGTCTCCATCATGCTATTCAGATAGCTTTTGAACATCAAAAGGGAACTTACATAAACACACATATCCCTTGCAACAAAGGCTTCAAGAGTGTTTATGTGTACTTCCAAAGTACAAAAAAGACAAAAGACACATTTCAACACAAGCTTTATGTAGCATATTGAAGAAATGAATTCCCAAATATATTTTAGATTTTAGTGAAATGAGTAATACGATGAAAGACATTCAAAAGTGTTTTTTCTTCTGATAAGACCATGTTTATTGTTAAGTTTATATGCTACACGGTGACCCTATGTTAGCTGAAGCTCCTTGATAGTCAGAGGGCAGTTTGTGGCACTGGGATGATAAGAGTTAGACCTCTGACTTCAGTTCAAATCAGTGAGCTTTCTGTCAAGTTCTTAAAGTTCCTTGGCTACACAAACTGAACATTTCACATTTCTTAGCTCTTCCTTTAGTAATCAAATACACACTTTCAGATTACACTCACAAATCAGTGTGCTGAAACAAATATGGTGGACAAAAGATCAGCTCAGCTTCGGTTCACTCATCGGTTACTTGTCTTTCAGGCATGAGTTTAACAGTGTGTTTTCACATAAGACAATGTGTGAAACAAGTGTTCACCCACTACAGGATGCGGAGTCATAAATATTTAACATGTTTAAAATCAAGGAATCCGTTATTTAGACGAACGGAGGGGTTAAGGTTGGGTTTTGACACATTCTAAACTGCAGGTTCATCTGGGAAGCAGAACTTTTTTTAACAATAGGTTTATTAGGCTTTTATCATTATATCAAGGTTACATTTAAAAGAAAAGTAAGTATATACAAGATGAAAATCCACTAACTTGTCTGCCCCACCCTTACAATCATTACCAAGCAGTGCTTATATAATGAGACAAGCACCATAAACTGAACATAGGTTTGGTAAAAAGGTGAACAAAGTACATAAGGTAGTAAAATCAGACAGACTGACAGGTGCCAGAAGCAAGATTAGTCTAAAAAGTTTCATTGTAAAATAAGCTGTATTGAGTGCAACACTTTTGACACATGTGGCATGACTTCTGCTGAGAATGAAATCATGACACATCTACTGTGCAATGTAATCTACCGCTTACTATAAGTGTGAAAATTAAGAAGAACTGAGCTTGAGGAAACAATTTTCATGTATCACTTTGCAGCTTGCAGCCCTGCTCATCTCTAAGTTGCGGTTCCTGTCACATGACATTCAATCAACACCAGAGGTAGCTGTGAAACTGAAACCTGTAGCCTAGAGCTTGTTTCAGCTCACTCAGCTGGACTTTCTCACAGCAAGTTCATGTCAATAAACCCCCTATAATCTCATCTTAAAGATTAAAGAGAGACAAAAAACAAAACAAAAAAAAAAACATGGCAAAGAAACATGGCTGAGTTTTCTCAGACAGGGGCCCTTCTGTTTTATCTTGAACAAGGAGTGGCCAGAATGCTCATATGTTGATCTATGATGGCTGTGATGCCCCTAGAGTTCAAAGGTCAGCATCAGGTTCAGACTGGCCTTTTTGGTTGTTTGGATACACAACACTCCACATCCATTCAAGTAATCTTCACCTGGGTTGTGGATAATGGTTGCCGGTAAGTTCCAGATCCTAAACAAGAACTAAACGGCATAGAAAATAAACAGCATAATAAACCACAGCTAACTACAGGCCATTTTGGAGATTCACAAACTTTCAAGCACCACTGTGGGTGTGTGTGTGTGTGTGTGTGTATATATATATATATATATATATATATATATATATATATATATATATATATATATATATATATATATATATATATATATGTCTCTTTTTTTTGTCTCTCTTTAATCTTTAATAAAGAAATAGTATATATAGGCCCACTGTGGTTCGAACCACAGTGGGCCTATATATACTATTTCCTGCAGCTGTTACAGGATCTGGGCTCAGCCCCGGATAATTAACAGTCCAGCTAACACCCCTGGTTAAATTAATAAATTCAATTTAATATATTTAAATAATTAATAAAATTAATAAACGATTAATTAATAAATTAATGAACAGCCAAACTCCGCTAACAGGGTGAGGGTGCTGAAAACAGTTTATTGTCAAAAGTCATACACCATGGCAAGACTTAGCACAGCAACAAGACAGAAGGTAGTTATACTGCATCAGCATGGTCTCTCCCAGGAAGAAACTTCAAGGCAGACAGGGGTTTCCAGATGTGCTGTCCAAGCTCTTTTGAAGAAGCACAAAGAAATGGGAAACATTGAGGACCATAGACGCAGTGGTCGGCCAAGGAAACTGCAGCAGATGAAAAACACATCAGGCTTACTTCCCTTCACAACCGGAAGATGTCTATCAGCTCAGACCTGGCAGAAACCAGTGGGACCCTGGTACACCCATCTACTGTCCGGAGAAGTCTGGTCAGAAGTGGCCTTCATGGAAGACTTGCAGCCAAAAAGCCTGTAGCAGAAGGCAATTTGTTTGCCAAAGGGCTGGAGAGTGGTACACGAATGAGTGTCTGCAGGCAACAGTGAAGCATGTTGAAGCTTCCTTGCAAGTTTGGGGCTGCATTTGTGCAAATGGAGTTGGGGATTTGGTCAGAATTAATGGTCTCCTCAATGCTGAGAAGTACAGGCAGATACTTATCAATCATGTAATACCATCAAGGAGGCATCTGATTGGCCCCAAATTTATTCTGCAGCATGACAACGACCCAAACATACAGCGAAAGTCATTAAGAACTATGTTCAGCGTAAAGAAGAACAAGGAGTCCTGGAAGTGATGGTATGGCCCCCACAGAGCCCTGATCTCAACATCATCGAGTCTGTCTGGGATTATATGAAGAGACAGAAGCAACTGAGGCTGACTAAATCCACAGAAGAACTGTGGTTAGTTATCCAAGATGTTTGGGCCAACCTAGACATTCTTCAAGTGTACCTAGAAGAATGTTGCTGATTGATGCTGTTTTGAAGGCAAAGGGTGGTCACACCAAATATTGATTTGATGTAGATTTTTCTTCTGTTGACTCACTTTGCATATTAATTGATAAATATAAACTACTATCATGTCTATTTTTGAAAGCATTCTTACTTTACAGCATTTTTTCACACCTGCCTAAAACTTTTACACAGTACTGTGTATATATATTTCAAATCTATAATGACCTACTGCATTCATGTTGTGCTCACCATAAAAAAAAACAAACATAAAGTTGTAACTCTTTCATTCAAATCCAAATGTTTCTCCTCCAAAAGCATTTTGGTGCAAAAAGGGATAATCCACATGCATTACACCCGCAAATGTATTTCACATGCACCTTTTCTTTCACTGGCTTGTCTGAAATCAGCCCCAGCTTCCCTCCTTCATACCATTCTGTGTATTTTTCTGCTGACCATTGGTAGTGTGCTGTGTTCCATAAAAGTCCAAAATAATCTGCTGTAAGACATTTGTTAACAGCAAATAATCTAATGTGCATGCCAAAAAAGAAACCTTATATTGATGACTTTCTATCTTTACCAGACATGAGGTTTAGCATGGCTAGCACATTTATATCAGCCCCTCGTGTAGAGAAGCTTAGTTTAGCTGCAGACCGCAAACACAGGCTATTTAGCTATAAACAGAAGAGCATGCAAAGGTTTTGTTACTGTCATGGAATATTCAGATTGCAGGGCAATATGAATTTACAATAAATGCAAGCACTTTACTTTAAAAATAAATAAATAAATAAATGGCTCTGGGTCTCCAGAAACTCTATTGTTGCCTTTGACGAAATGCAAAGTTGCTCACATGTAAAAGAAAAGATCTCCAAGCTGTTATTCTCTCCAGTGGAGGCATCACCAAATAAGTATTTTGGGGGTACAGATAATATTATAAGCAGTGTTTTGTGGAGACAAATGCACTACTGTTGTTTATGCATTTTGTATTGTGCATACCACAAACATCCACAAACTTGACTATAAACAACCTTGCTATGCAACTTGACTATGCAAAACCTTTGAGACTTACATGGAAAAATGTGTGAATATGCAGGCGAATATGGATTAACATCAGTTATTTTCAACGGGGAGGTTCATCCCTTTTGAGTGAATATGTGTGGTGGCCTGGGAAAACCCTTCTGATTGTGATATTTCCATATTTTCTACTGAAAGCTGGTTTGGAAGATTAGAAAAAATATCACCTAATTTTTTTCCAATCTTCAAATGACCATTTTCGGTGAGCCTGGGCCCACTGTGCCCAGGAGATTTTCTGATTTTTTGAAATACTCAAACCAGCCCATCTGGCACCAACAAACATGCCACAGAGTCATGCCACTGAGATCCAGTTTTTTCCTCATTCTGATATTTGATGTGAACATTAACTGAAGCTCTTGATCTGTATCTGCATGATGTGTATCACATGATGGCTGATTTGATAATTGCATGATTAGAGGAGTAGAGGTGTCCTTATTAATGTGAGTATATATTAACATGCAAGTTAGGTATAATTGTGACTCCTGCTAATATTGTACATGATCATCCAAAACTGCCAGACAGAATTTATTTTATTGTCATCAGTGTTATGTATAAGGTTATTGTTATCAATATTGTGTACAACTGGCAATCACTAGGTAAGTTTTAGTGCAGTGGCCAGTAGAAAATGCTTTACAGAAATATCCATGCTGCGCTAACAATGCAAAGCACTACAGTTGGATACAGCCTCCTTCCTGTAAAACTGAAAAAAGCACAAAAAGCATAATCTGGGTGCTTTCATGTTGTACTTGTGAACTGCCGCTTTTGGCAGATATGGTGTGGTCAAACGTAAAAACCACTCTGAGGCTATTCAAACACCAAACCAGGTTGCCAGGCATTACTCTAGGTTACTCTAACAGTACTATTTTAAGGTAAAGTGAGATGTAAAAATGCTGTAAAAGGGGAATGCTTTCAAAAATAGACATGTTAATAGTTTATATTTATCAATGAACAAAATGCAAAGTGAATGAACAAAAGAAAAATCTACATCAAATCAATATTTGGTGTGACCACCCTTTGCCTTCAAAACAGCATCAATTCATCGATTCTTCTAGGTACAGTACTGGCACACATTTTTTGAAGGAACTCGGCAGGTTGGTTGGCCCAAACATCTTGGATAACTAACCACAGTTCTTCTGTGGATTTAGTCAGCCTCAGTTGCTTATGTCTCTTCATGTAATCCCAGACAGACTCGATGATGTTGAGATCAGGGCTCTGTGGGGGCCATACCATCACTTCCAGGACTCCTTGCTCTTCTTTACGCTGAAGATAGTTCTTAATGACTTTATCTGTATGTTTGGGGTCGTTGTCATGCTGCAGAATAAATTTGGGGCCAATCAGATGCCTCCCTGATGGTATTGCATGATGGATAAGTACCTGCCTGTACTTCTCAGCAATGAGGAGACCATTAATTCTGACCAAATCCCCAACTCCATTTGCACAAATGCAGCCCCAAACCTGCAAGAAACCTCCACCATGCTTCACTGTTGCCAGCAGACACTCATTCATGTACCGCTCTCCAGCGCTTCTGCAAACAAAATGCTTTCTGCTACAGCCAAATATATCAGGTTTTGACTCATCACTCCAGAGCACCTGATGCCATTTTTCTGCACCCTAGTTCCTGTGTTTTCGTGCATAGTTGAGTCGCTTGGCCTTGCTTCCACGTCGGAGGTATGGCTTTTTGGCCGCAAGTCTTCCATGAAGACCACTTCTGACCAGACTTATCCGGACAGTAGATGGGTGTACCAGGGTACCACTGGTTTCTGCCAGGTCTGAGCTGATGGCACTGCTGGACATCTTCTGGTTGTGAAGGGAAGTAAGCCTGATGTGTCTTTCATCTGCTGCAGTAAGTTTCCTTGAACGACCACTGCGTCTACGGTCCTCAATGTTGCCCGTTTCTTTGTGCTTCTTCAAAAGAGATCAGGCAGTCAGTCAGTCTCCCGACTCGGCCTCCTACACACTGGTACTCATTTGTGCCAGAACAGTGAATCAAACTGATTCAGTTTAAAGTCTGACCAAAACAGGATGGTGCTTTTTTTTAACGGCACACTCATATTAGGTTTGGCTCTAATAGCTAGCTGAACCACCTACATGCACTGCACACCACAATAACCAACACTTTGAGCCATAATTTCCATCTGCTATGCTTTTTACTCACAAATGTCAATAGCAGACATTAAATCTGAGCACACAGGAAAGAGAGGAAAAATATGACTATCATATACTGTGCCTTCAGAAAGTATTCACCCTCTAGTGATTATCTTTTTGCTGTATTGCAACACCAAATTGCAATACTAGAATGGGATATTAGAATGGGATCTTTTTGAAGTGACGCTCTACAGAAATAAAATGAAATAAATGATTTAGATGTCCTCTAATTGAATAAAGTTGCACAGATCTTACAGATTAAATGGCAGATCAGATTAACCCTGCTGTCATTAGGACCAAGGAACTGCCTGTGAAGCTTTGTGATGAGGTTGTTAGGAGGAAAAAAAGATGGAGAATGGTATAAAAAGATCAGCATATATTTGAACCTTCTTAGAAAGCACTGTGAAATCCATTAAAACATAGTGGGAAAATTATGGCATAACCCAGCCACTACCAAGATCAGGCCATCCTTCCAAATTGACACAGGCAAGAAGGGCAATTGTCAGAGAAGTGTCCAAGAGGCAAGAAATGGTACTGAAGGAGTTACAGAGCTCACTGGCTGACACAAAAGAACCTGTGCAGACATCAACAATATCATCAGCTCTTCAGAGATCTGGCCTCTATGGGAGGGTGGCCAGAATGAAACCACTTCTGAGAAAGGCTTACATAAAGGTATGCCTGGAGTTTGCTAGAAGGCATGTGACAAAATCTGAGAGTTATTGGGAAAAGATTTTGAGCCATAAGGACTTAAGGAAAAAGCGTTATGTTTAGTGCAGACCAAATACAGCCCAACACCCAGGTAACACCATTCCTATCATCAAGGATGGTGGTGGTAGCATCATGCTCTGGGGTTGTTGTTCAACAGAAAAAAATGCTTTGAGGAATGGGAGAAAATGCCAAAATAAATGTGTGCAAAACTAACAGAGACATATCTGAGACAACTCAAAGCTATAATTGCTAAAAGGACATTGATTCTGTGGGGTGAATACTTATCAATTAATCAGTATTTATATATAAAAAAAAATCAAAATAGCATATACATCTAAATAATTTATTACATTTTATTTCTGTAGAGTCAATTCAAAGGAGCAGAAAAAACATGACATGCATAATATCATAGTTAAAGCATGCAGTGCATATAAAACCCATGATTTCTCCACCTCCATGTCAAGGGTTCAAATTCTTCTGCCTGCTCTGGGTGATGTGCATCTGTCTGAAGAGTTAGAGCAGCTGCTTCTGGCTTAGCAGTCATCAGGAAGAAAAGCTGGCATTTTGCCAATAGACACTCCCTTCCACTGTACAAGCATTAGAAAGCTAGTCATCTTAAAAACGTCTCCATAGCAGACATAAACATGTGTTGCTTTTTGTCAGCTCACTATAGACAGAATAATTCAGAAACTTCCAGCATAACTCTTATTTCTGTCATTGTTATCACTGCTGTTACTGAAGTTTTTGATTTACAGTTTGTCATTCATTTTGTATTAACTGAGTTCTTTGTTCTGCTTCATTTGGGTCTTGCATGTTAGAGAAGAAAGGCTGTCAGTTTTAGATATTACTGTGGGCCAACCAACTATCTCCATATAACCCAGTAATAACAATTAGCAAATGACTGACATAAAATACTTGACTACTTGAATACAATGACTATTTTACATATATGAAATGTTTTTATTAAATGTATGCACAACAACAACAAAAACAGTGCATAAAAAATTTGAGCTAATGCCAATGCACACTAACACTGTAGCATAAAGTGCTAAAAATAAAAAGACTTCATGAATTAACACTGTGACACATCAGGATGTTAAGATTCTGTCATTAATATTTACTCTTTTTTTTTTTAAATAATTCAAAGCCCCATCAGGAATGATTGTAACAGTAATGACTTTTAGTAAAATTTTTTATACTATTACAGTGTACTGGTAAAATGCTAATTCATTTACCAACTTACAAAGGTAAGTGCACTAAGGTCTGTGTTTTAGGTAATCCTGTAATTAGTTACAGTTCCTGTATCTGGAAAAAAGTAGCTTTTTCAAGAGTTAAATACTTTATTTTAGATGGATATTTTTACACACGTAATCCTGTACTGACATCATGCATATTTTACAGGGTGTAAAAGCACCATTCATGGGGCAGAGTCCACTAACAGATCTGATATGTTAAAATAAAATTACACAGACTCTTCTGAACACTGTAGCAACAATTTTAACTGTCCATTAACTAAGCAGATATTTGTACCAAATATCCAACCGTTTAAAGAGTCATGAAGTCTCCTCATGCAATGGACTCTTGCAATGGATTGAAGAACATCTTGTTTGTAAGGGTCCTCAGGCTGAAATTAAGGCTGGAACTTGTCTCTGATTGCAACGCTTCAGAGTACTTCATGCTATGGTTTTCACCTATCTGTGACTTCCTCCTTATGGAGTTTTGTATAGTTTCTGAGGTAAAATAGTACACGATAGGGTCAAAGCAACAGTTGGTTACAGCTATGCACAAGGCGATTGGATAAATGGTCCTGACCACAGTTTCAGCTGCACAGCCTTTCAAGATTTTGGTGCGCACCAGTGAGTAAAACACGAGGTTGACATTATAAGGAATGAAACAGAAGCAGAAGATAAAAAGGTGCACCATTATCATACGTAAGATCTTCGTCTTGTTAAGCTTCCCACCTCTAGTGACTGCCTGTGGCCTCCTCAGAGTCTGAAGAACCATTGCAGAACAGGCAACATTAAGAAGCAGTGGTATGAGGAAACCCACAGTCTCTATGAAAATCACCACCTTGGATAGATGAGACTTCCACTGATTTGAGGAGAAGTTCTCAAAGCAGAACTGGGCAGAGGAGTTGTTACTTTGGCGGGGGGTAGAGTCCAGCAAGAAGCCTGTTGGTAGACTACCCGAGAGCACCAGCACCCATACTGCTACGCATACTATCTTAGCATTGCGCTTGGTCCGAAGTTCCCGTGAACGGAGAGGGTAAACAATGGCCAGGAACCGGTCCACACTGATGCAGGTGAGGAAAAGGATGCTGCCATACATATTTGTGTAGAACAGGGAGACTGACAACTTGCACAGCAAACCACCGAATGGCCAGTCCTGTCGGATGAAATAAAAGACACGCAATGGTAGCGTGAGAACAAACAGCAGGTCTGACACCACCAGGTTCATCATGTAGGTGGTGGTTTCATTGCGGACTTTCAGCGTGCAAGAAAAGATATACATGGCTATTACATTCATAATGAGTCCCACCACGAAGACAATGCTGAACACTGTGCTGTAAAGCGGATACTTGAATCCGTCATTCTTGGTGCACACTTGAATATTCTGGTCCAAGCTGTTAGACATGTTCCAGTTGCTGGAGTGGAAGCTACCCCATTGTGGAGTCGTATTGTCCATCTGTAAGGTGATGTTGTGCATCCCTACAGGAAAGAAAGGTATAGTATTGGGTAGAAATTATACAGCAGATATACTGTGGAGGGAATTTCCTTGATGAAGGATCCAGAATGAATGGTTGGTAGGACACAAAGCAAAAGGGAACCGAGGCATTCCTTTAAAGTGTCTTTGACCAAAATGCTCTTGCTGCCCGGGACACAGAGATCTCTTTCATGTGCTTGCTTTCAGGGCCGCATGTGGTTGCAAGCATTTAAACGCTTCCCCTCAGCATTCTTCAGTAGAGACACTGGGGTGAAAGCAGTCCTCCCTAGAGACAGGAGACAAGCTGTAGCTTCCTCCTCTCCTCCCCCCTTTCTTTATCCCTCTGCTCTTCGCGTATTCACCCCAAAGGTAGGGAGCTTTCGTCGTACTTACTCTCAATCTCCAGCTCAGACAACTCGTCTGTGACAGTTCACTTAGTCCATGAGAAACACTCAGATCCACAAGTCAACAATGGTAAAACAAAGTCTAGTGAAATATATCTTCTTGAAGACAAAACATTAAATTGATCCAAAATCACTGACTACAGTATATCCAAAGTGATCCAGTAGCTGTTACTCCTTAGTGTGTTTTGAAATATTCCAACACTTCAAGTAGTCCCTTCTGTTTTGTGGAACCACACAGCTGGTCCTGTTTAAGCAAAGGCACACTGAAATCACCTGCGGACTACAACACACTGTGCTCCCGCAGCACGGATCCAACGCAGTGCCTCAGTATTACTCCCTGAGTGTACGGCAATGCGAACTCACTACTCCTCTTCAGAGAGACTATTTCCTGCCCCTTGCCCCACCTCTCTCTCTCTCTCTCTCTCTCTCACTCTCTCTTCTCTCTGCCTGAAACAGCCTGAGGATCATTCTGTCTTGTATGTTGAAAGTGTGTGGGGGCAGGGGTGGGGTAATATGGGGCATTCATTATCACATCAAATGCTTTTTTTGCCCACCCTCTGTCCCCTTCACTCTCATCATGTTATGTGGAAACTGGTGTTCATGGCTGTTATGTTTCGTCTAATATTCATTTAACAAATTTTATTCTGTTATGGTAGACTTCTGAGAGTTGCTTGGAAGGAGCAGATCATTTTGAATGTTATGTAGTAGTTTGGTCTAAAGGACTTGTTTTCCTACCAACTAGTGTGAAATTCCCTGGCGTCTTGCAAGGAGAGATTTTGACCACTATGACTCGTGTGTGGGCAGGAGTAGGTCATTGTGGTCACCGAGCTTTCTAAAAGAAGAGTTAAGGATCTGGGGTGGAGGGTAGACTTAATGATGGTTTGTTTGCAAGCTTTTGTTTTGTGGTATGCTTTTGTCCTGCCACTTTACTGAACTTTGCTCAAGTAAAACCTGGCTGTTTTCTTTGATGCCCCACTGTCCACTGTGACTTTAAGAGGGAGAGGGGCGCAGCTGCAGATGTCCAATTATTTCAAAGGATCTATTATTGCAAAGTTGGCTGGTTATCAGGTTTTTAATTAGATATAATTTGCATAACATTATAAGTTTGCATTGTTCTGGAAATTATTTTTTCAGGGATTTATTTTAATAAATTTTATTGATTGACTGAGCCGTCTGTATATCCAACAAGCTTGTGGAACCTTGTGGACCTTACTAGCTGAGACACACACAATGACAAGTAGCAGCTTGCACATGTACTAACTTTGAAAAGTACATATGTAGTAAGACAAGCAGACAAAAATCTTCCTTCCTTTGGAGAGCTCATGTCTGTACACAATCTAAAGTTGCCTAATCCAATACCTGAGCATACACAATCTCTAACCATAAACCTAACCATAAGCTAAGGTGTAAACCCTGTAAAAACTGTAACCTTGAGTAAACACCCCCTCCTTCCTTAACCCACACATATACACACACTCCCTCTCTGCCTCAGGCACCTGTACATCGCTCCTAAAAATGGACACTTTGCAATGTAGTACCTAACACTTGTTAACAAATGCACACACCGTCACTGGCAGTGGAAAAAGGGAACAGCATGAAGAAACGTCAGCACGTTTTGTAGTCAACATCCTCTTGTAAATTTTAGACCGCTCCTTCATGCATCATCCACTTCACTTCTTGTATTAGTTAATATTATGGAATATTTGATCGTGCATTAGTGCCACATATTATGTTACTGTGTGAGTTCAAGCCACTGGGATGACTGAACAAGTAAATGCACACATCCAAAAGCAGTGTAGAAAGCTTTTTGCTCTGTGATTGGCAGTGAACTCATACAAACGTGCCACTGCCTGTTCTGAAGAAACTCACTGAGCCAGACACTCTGAGCCTTCATCTCATGTTCGTTATATAGTGTGTCTATAATACCTGTGTAATTACACGTAAACTTCAGCCACAACTATATTGCAATTACTGACAATGTATGACATACATCTGAATGTAAATACACAAGCGTTTCAACTTGGGTATGTTGTGCAATCTAAGATGTACTGCTCTGTAACACTAAATTAACTCCTCTCCAGTTACAATGAAGTTGTGTGTATAGACTATGTGTAACTACACAGGCATTACAAAATGATAGAGGTGTAATGCAATTACACTGCTATATCCATATCTGTATCTGTTTATTAGTAAAAATATTCACAAAATATCGTGCAGGAAAGTAAAAACCTCCCGCTGACAAGACTTTTTTTTTTTTTTGTTGTGTCCTGATGCACTCGTTTAGTCTCAAATAGATGCCCTGAGAACCCTTCTGGCAAAAAAACAAAAACACAGTGTGCCTCCTATTCACCTTCCTATTTCTCTGGTCTTATTAACTTAACAAGAGAAAGACAAAACTGAGGCTGGTCAAAGGACGACTATATATAGCTGCAATAATGTAAGTGATAACAGGAACTTGTTTCATGGACGTTCCACAACATTAGGGGGGAACTATTAAAGGATAAAAATATGAAGGTTTATTCATTATTTAATAAGAAAATATAATCATTGGCAATTTGCCAATGTGCTCATCTGTACAAATGTCGATGAGATGAGAAATATCTGGACTGTTACTGAAAATGGGCTAGATGAGTAGTTTTAAACAGCTCTGATCTCTGAAATCAATCACTCTACCATTCATAACAATGTTATTTACTGTTTACAAATGTAATGGGAATGTTAACATACAGCTGAGGACATTAGGAATAAACCCTCAAGGTAATCCTGTCTGTGTTATATATACCAGATGTTACGGTTTTCTTTTATGGAGCTAGCTGCTCACACACTCCGCTCAATTGACGTGGTGAGACTATAAATCAGAAAAAGAGCTGTTTTGAAGTCTTTGCTGACAACGTGAAATGTGTAAACATGTACGATGTAGCCATTGTTCCTTCTCCCCTGTGCTTTCTCCATATACACATACCAGCGAGGTCAAGGAGATGCCACGCTTAAAGCCTTTAAGACAACTAAGCATGACGACTAAATAAAACACATGTGGTCCCAGGTCAGTTAAACCACCTACAATGGCAGGAAACAAGGCCACGACACCGAGCCAGTGCACTGTTATTCTGTCTGTGACACGCTCACTGTGTCTTATGTAAATTGTGTTTAATGTTGTCTTCCAGTTTCTTATATTTACATGTACTCTATGTCACTTACTTTACTCTTTATATGTTTCCTTTTGTCTTTTATTTCAGTTTATACTATGGTGCTGTTGAATTCTCAAATTCTGACTGGTCAGAAGGTGTTGATTAAGCTCTGACGTTAGGATGCTCAACATAATCTGAGCCTAATAAATAGATAGACATTTTAAAAATGTGTTGTTATTTAACACAGAAAAACATATAATCGTTGACATGAGTCTCCAGTGTCAAAGCTTTGTAACAGTCAGCAGTAAAGCTGCGATGATGTTGTAGAAACTTCTGACCAATCAGAATTTGAGAATTCAACAGCACTGTGGTATGAAGTGAAATAGTACTGTGCTTATTGTCCTGTTTTAGTAGTTACTGCACTGTCTTGTGCTGTTAGCATGCGTACTTTATGTAGAAATGTGAAGGTCTTATTTAGTTCTGTGTAGTCTCTTGTAGTCCTGTGCTGTTTTATGTAGCACCATGGTCCTGGAGGAACGTTGTTTCGTGTGTACTGTACCAACTGTATATGGTTGAAATGACAATAAAGCCACTTGACTTGACACTACATTTTTCAGTCTTCAGGACAGAAAACTTTAACCCTGCATTTTTTTTTTACAATTAATTTTATTTATTTATTTTAAATAATCTTATTAACTTCAAGAGGCTGGTGATGGAATGACCAGCTGCTATAATGTAAGTGATAACAGGAACTAAAACTTGTTACACAGATGTTCCACAACATTAAATGTAACTAATAAACAGATAAAATGTATGACATGCCATTATTTAATTACTAAAAAAACTAAACAAAACATGTAATTGCAAACCAATTGTTGTGGTATAAGAGGAATAAAACATTTTGGGACATGCTATTATTATCAAAATAATAACATCAACTCTGTTTCGCATCAGGCTACATCACATCACATCACTCCACTGCTGATTATTTCTTTTAAACAGCATGCCCCACATTCATTATACTGTTTTATTCCACATTCATTATATTGTTTCAGTAACAAAATTACTTGAACGGCTGCACTAATTTCCAAGACGTTCCATTGTAATTTATCTTGACAACCCTATGGTTTGTTTAAAGACGTGTCAAGCTTCCACGTGCCCTCTTACATATGCCTCTTGATCCAGCACATTTACAACAGCTAAATAACCAGAGCTCCAAACATCTGCTAACTTTTATCTCAACATATCCCTGAATCCCTGAACTCAGCAACTCCGTTTCAATGTGGGATGTTTACTTTTCTCACTAAGGTCACTTAAGTCAGCTGGTAGTGCCAGGGAGGAGAGAATGTGTGGAATTTACAGTAGCGCCAAGATTCTTTAAGGCTGCACAGTATAATGCACAGCCTTCCACGTCAGCGCAGAAAGCCTGAGTTCATCTTGGGTTTTCCACATCTGCAGAAGAGAGAGCTAAACTGTAGTGCTGCTTGTATTTGAACAGAAAATGCACTATGGCCAATGGAAGTCACAGATTTGAAAATGCTAGATGTTATACAGTGCCCTCCACTAATATTGGCACCCCTTGGTCTTTATTGTTTAACCTTTTGATCATTTGTTCAAAAGATTCACAAAAATACTCTGCTCTCATGGATATCAAACAATTGCAAACAAGACAGGTTTATCAAAAAATATATATATTTTTGTTAAATATAGGTGTGCAACAATTATTGGCACCCTTTTAGTCAGTACTTTGTGCTAACTCCCTTTGCCAAGATAACAGCTCTGAGTCTTCTCCTATAATGTCTGATGAGGTTGGAGAATACATGGCAAGGAATCTGAGACCATTCCTCCATACAGAATCTCTCCAGATCCTTCAGATTTCTAGGTCCATGCTGGTGGACTCTCCTCAAGTCCATGATGCCATGTATCCTAACAAAATGTGCAGGTCTTCTGGCAGAAAAACAGCCCCAAAACATTAAAGAGCCACCACCATATTTAACAGTGAGCATGAGGTACTTTTCCGTATGGCTACCTCTCTGTGTTCGCCAAAACCACATTTTGGTTTCATCTGACCATAGAACCCGATCCAGAAGTTCCAGTAGTGTCTGGCAAACTGAAGACGCTTGAGTTTGTTTTTGGATGAGAGTAGAGGCTTTTTTCTTGAAACCCTTCCAAACAACTTGTGATGATGTAGGTGACTTCAGATTGTAGTTTTGGAGACTTTCTGACCACAAGACGCAACTAACTTCTGCAATTCTTCAGCTGTGATCCTTGGAGATTTTTTGGCCACTCGAACCATCCTCTTCATAGTGCGTTGATATAATATAGACACACGTCCAATTCCAGGTTGATTAATAACATTTCCAGTTGACTGGAACTTCTTAATTATTGCCCTGATGGTGGAAATGGGCATTTTCAATGCTTGTGCTATTTTCTTATAGCCACTTCCCATTTTGTGAAGCTCAACAACATTTTGCCACACATCACAGCTATATTACTTGGTCTTACCCATTGTTATGAATGACAATGAAAGGGAATTTGGCCTATGTGTTACCTCATAACAGAAACAGGAAGTAATGGTTGAACAATTACCTGTTCCTAGTCACGCAGGTGTACTAAAAAATGTAAAAATATCAATGGAAATATACTTCAAATATATTTTTCGCATATGAATTCATAGGGGTGCCAATAATTGTTGCACACCTATATTTAACAAAGATTTTTTTTGGATAAACCATGTGTTGTGTTTGCAATTGTTTGATATCCATGCGAGCAGAGTATTTTTGTGAATTTTTTGACAAAAGGTTAAAAGGTTAAAGAATAAAGTCCATTTTTCAAACCCTTCTTTGCTCATATTTACCAAGGGTGCCAATATTAGTGGAGGGCACTGTATATGGAGCACAGAATTGTGGGAATTATGGGAAGCATCTGTGCCAGCAGTCTTTGATAAACAACTAGAAGCTATGATTATGACATATTATTTCCATTTTGCTTTACAAAACAAGCTATTTGAATACCCTGTAGGTTACTGACTGAAGGGTTGAACATTAATGTGCTGTTCATTCAAAGTGCTAGATAAATTTGTTTGCTTTTCAAAAGATATCATGTGTACCAAGGATACGTGTTTATTGATGATACAGATGATTTGTTGTTCAGTTGGTGAACCATTTTTGTTGGGGTTTCATTTTTCATTAAATCACAGCTAACAGTACACTTTTAAAATGTCCTATTTCGAAAACAGTTAATTAAGTTAAAGGTTATAGACCAATCACAGTTTGAGAAAAGTAAAGTGTTGATTAAAGGTAATATAAAAATTATATACATTATAATTAGTATATAATTATAATGTATGAAAGTATATAAAATATATACATTATAATCCTAATATCTTGAGTTGTTGTCTATAAAATATCCTGTGCAACCTTGAGCTGATAGTTTACTCATTTGCAAAATCATGTACTCATGTCACACTTTAACGTCAGTCTCCAAGGACAGTTTGACACCAATAATATTATTAGGTTATGTAAATGCTACAGTTAACTGAAGTTGTTTGAAGAACTGTTTGTTGGATGGCGTCATGGGAAAGTACTAAAATCTTAACCATTGGAGCATTACTGAGATTAAATTACAGTACATTGGCGTATTCAACCAGATATTATTAATCAGTGGATGATGAACACTCTGTCTTCTGCAGGCCACAAATGCTTCAAACTGGGAGTCACTCCACCATCCTCTATATCTAATTTAGCCCTTTATCCACTACGAATATGGATAAAGATAAAGAAAACACATCCACAGCAGCAAAATAAAAGAAACAATTCTCAAACCACCATGCGTCAGTGTGCTATATGGCTGAGTTATTACATCACTGCATATGCACAGTGGGTACACCTGTATGAACAGAGCTTTAAATGCTCATAATACAAGTAAGTGAATCATTTAAAATAAAAATTAATCAACACCCAATGTGCACAGGTTTTGTTTTTAGTAAGGATTTTGCCAGACATTATTCAGAAGATAATTACACAATGTGGACTTCATGCAATCCAAGTCAAACTGCATGAAACTGAAATAGCGGAACTTCTACCTCAGAAGCGCGAAATTAGAACTATTTCATCATTTTGTAAAAATGCTGATTTACACATGAGAAAACCAACTAATGCAAATCTTGACCAGATATACTTCAAATCATATAATTTGCTTGAATTTCTGCACTATATAGCACTATACTATACAGCAGACACCCTTATCTACAGTGACTTACAGAAGAGCTTTGGAGTCTCTATCACAAACACATCCTCATGCACTAGGTCAGGGACTAAGAATACCATGGAGAATATTTTGTGAAAACCAATCGTTTTATATTATTGGCATTCATTAAAGAATATTAAAAAAAATAAAGAAATTGAGCCAACACAAACCCATAAATTAAGTCAAATAAAACTATTTATTCAATTATAACAAAAGAAATGCTGCTGTATAAACAGAGGACAAGTCAGTCTGTCTCTGCATAGCCGTAAACCCTAAACAAATGCCTCAATTGATGGAAGATTTAATAAGATTAATAAAATTATTATTAACATGATATATTATTAAATATTTCTATTAGCATACAAGCGAGTCAAAATAATGTCCATTTCTGTCATTCAGGTTTTACCCTGATCATTCAGCTGTCTTTGCACTTTTATGGAGTTTTGTGGGCATCACTACATGCAAATCAGCTGCGTCAGGAACGAGATTTACACTTTACACACAATCAATATAGGCACACAAGCATGAAGAAAATCAGCGTTTCCAAAACTTTTGTAAATCAGGCAGAAAATGTTAGTTTGGCTTGAATTACACAAACATTTACACACAACTTTATTAAACTACTGATAAATGAGGCCCAATGTTATGATGTCCTTTGAAACTCACCCCAAACGGTGATGCCTGAACAAACCTGGTACTTAGTTTAGGACTTGTGTATCTGTTGGCTTTAAGACTATGACTAGGTCTGATATCTACATAGGATTAGGTACAATTGGTAGGAATAATTGTAGCTGATGACTGTCACATGAATACGTAATTCATTTGCATTGCATAAACATCAGAACAAGCACAAACATGGTAATTTCTCTTTAGCCCTTATTTGACCCGTATCAGAGCACTGGCATTTAAAACCACAAAAGTATTCACCAACTGAACAACTCACAAATGGATACTTATATCAGTGCACACTCTATTTGTCTAAAGCAAACTGGACCAAAGTGAAACAGGAACTTAGCTCAGGTTCATCATTTTAGTAAAAGTGTGATACTAGATTTTTTACAATTTAAAAAAAAAAAAAAAAAAAAAAAAAAAAAAGACTTTCACAATCAACTTAAACGTTTTTTTTGACATTGTGGCATTAACCAAACTTCTCATTATTTTTCAGTGTTTTCACTGCTTGTGGCCATGCCTGGGAAAATATGATGTAATGATGTAACTTAAAACATGAGAGAGGGAGTTGTCTTTCTTGTAGTCAAAACAATGGGTATGTTTACTAAAAATTTCCTGGTTACAGACATTGTGATTTACGCATAACGGTTGTCATTGTCTTACACGGTGATTAAAGACCATGATGTGGCTCTTTCACTCGATACCCGAACACAGAGAATCTATCTGCTTCAATAAATCTATATACAAAATAAGTATCTATCTGTGCTTGTGTCCAAATGCACAGCTTCATTCCTAATGTAGACATTTTTATGATTCCTATTCTGAAACACACACCTTGCTACACTTTAAACATAGATAGAGGGAGAGGAGGAACTGGCTAGGCTTACACAATGAATTTTAAATAGGTTTGTGTCAGTGTAATAAGTCCAGTGGGAACCACTTAGTATCATGTGACTTATGGTAAGTTGAATTAAACTGCCATTTTCTCTCAATAAAGGAAGCGCTGGAAGCTGGAACACATTTGTGGGTTTAAATGGATTAAATGTATTCCATATAACATTTGAAGTCTTCTGGCTTTATGCACCACACTGATGTTTTTTGATGACAATAACAAAAAATAAAATGACCTGCAAGAAGGATGGCAAACAGCTTTAGAAACAAAGTTCATAGCCCATTATAATATTCTGTCCTTAAGTGAATTTACAGCTTCAGTCTATTTGTAGTGCACACATGCAGTTTTCTTTGCTACACAGTGACTTATAGATACAAGCTGATGTGCTGCTTAAAAATCTAGAATATAATTTTCCACCTTCTGATCATGAACTTTAAATAATATAGATGACGGTGTCTGAGAAAGTTCTGGGAAAGAAATGACTGTGGGCAGAACCAAAGGTGAAGGATATCCTGTTTTGATATACCATCATGTTGGTGTGATGAAAAGATAGAGAGTGATCACTTTGCCCATCCTACGAGATGAAAAAAGTCTCAAAGCTCTCTAAAGAAAAGCCTCATCTTTGCATGTACACATACTGATCTCAGTGAAGTGGAACTTCCAGTATCAGATAAAAAAGACCAGATTTTGAACAGTTTACTGACGTTCTTACCGGTTGAAGCAAGTCACTTCATGTGTTTTAATGGGATACTGCCATCTCTTGGTGTGATTTTAGCACTCTTAAGCCATGTAGCAAAAACAGTGCTGTTTTTTCCCTTTCAAGGCAAACTCCACCCTGAAACACATTAAATGTGCTTATACTGAAATATCTGTGATGTGTTTAGTGATTCTGGTGCTAATTTGTTGGTCATTGCTGTATATTCCTGTGAGAAGATAGTGATTGTCTGTTACAATGCAATTATCGCAATTATGAGGTGAGATTTAAGTGTTAATTTTGCATGTTACAGGTGTAGTTTGTGTAGTTGCTGATTAAAAAAAGCAATAAATAAATACAAAATACATTTTCTCATGATGTACATTTTTCCCCCAACCAAAACCACTAAAACATATATATCGTATAACTTGTAAGCACAAGTTTGAGGAGTTGAAGGCTGCATAAGTCCCACTGGTGCCACTAACCGAAGTGAAATTGGACAGATAATAGAAATTTAAACAAACAAACAAAAAAGTCAACTCAGAATTCTAGTTAAGATGAAATGTTAATATGGGGCACAAACAGAAACGTTATAAAACATCACAACAGATGATTAATTGGATAATTGCATACCTTTATTTCAATATCAATCAATAACTGTAAGCCAAGTAATTATTATTATTTATATATTTTTATTTATTTTTATTTTATTTTTTTTAAATCTGCATCTAATGAAGAAGGAAAGGGAAGATGGAATCAGTTGCAAATTTGTATTAGACCTTGTAAAGCAAGACATGGAAAATGGAGTTAGTCAGCACACCTCTCACTTGGCAAATAACAATACCGCTGCCTATATAACGTACGGCTGTAACCACTTCAAGTGTCTGTTGTTATAGTTTTCCTTAGAGTGTGTGAACCCCTTCACTGTAAACATGAAAAGAGATCAATCACAATCATAATATATTCTAATGTAAGACTGTTGATAACTCAGCCATTAAACATTTTAGCTCAATTAGTAAAGATATTCCTACAGAGTATGTATGAATGCTGTAACAAGACTATCATTTCATTTATAACTGTAAGTGCCACAACAAATGAACTATCTGATTATTTACGTCTTTGTAAGATTATCCTGACTATTTTCTTTATGTAACAGAGTATTTATTATATAAAGAGTATGTCAACACAAAAAATGTCAAGTGACCAAAAGAGGACATAATGCCCTTTTTACTTTGTTGTGTAAACACCACCTATGGGACCATATCCTAGTTCTTTCCATCTCTGCCACGGAAAAACGGCAGAGATGACAGTGACTCAGAGATGATAGTGCATATTAAACATAAACAGGCACACGACTACAATATACAAAACAAATGACCTTTCAGGCATAAGGAAAACAAAAAAAAAAATACATTTATCTAATCTGACCATGCTGCTATGAGCTTTCAGTAAAGAAAGTTCTCTAAAAAAGAGAACCCATACAGATACAAATTCATACAGAATAGCAGAATAGTAAATAGAAGTCATGTTCTCATGCCTGAAAAGAGGTCTAATACAAAGGGATATCACATTGCAAAATTCCGAGCACAGTTTAAATATTTTTCAGTATGTGTGTGTGTGTGTGTGTGTGTGTGTGTATATATATATATATATATATATATATATATATATATATATATATATATATATATATATATATATATATATATAGACACACACACATACATACATACATAATCAAAGTAAACATGAACACCTTTACAAGTGCTTTAAATGCTGCTCTTTACATGGTTAGTTTAGTTATCTACAAACATTTAATGTATTTAATCAAAGTCAGTACAGGATGGAGACGAATTGTACTGTAAAAATGATCAAAGCAGTGTCACTGGATCCCATGTTTACTGTCAACGTGTCATTCTTGTCTTTCTTTTCCTCCTTTAGTCCTGGAGAAAGCTTGTTCCTTAAAACTTCCTCCGACTGACTGATGGATTCTCGACTAATCTGTACAAGTGGGATGTCCTTCCCTTATTAAATCCGTGGAAAGGGGATTTTACAGAAAAACAAGATGAATCCCTTTCAAAGACACCGTAAGGTACCAGTGGTCGTCATACAGTACTGTGAAAACGTCTCAGGCATCCTATTTTTATATAAAAGTTGTTTATGTTTTCTGCTTTACCCAAAAAATGTAATGTATGTACACTGTTAACGAAAAGAACAGATTATATAATTGGCCACGTTTTAAACCATAATCGAGTCAGTCTGTGTATTGGAAGAGACAGAACGGCCAAAAGCCTCCAGAAAAAGACTGTAGCAGGTTGTCCAAGCTGCAGGAAAAACTTACCAGCCAATCTGCAGTTTTAAGGCAAACGACAATACAGCAGATATTGATTTGGATTAGTTCACACCAAATATAGATCTGGTTTAGTATTACTACTTTTTATTATTCCATGCCTGATAGAAAAGCAATTGCACTAGAGGGAAAATATGAAATGCAATACACAGGTGGTATTGCTTTTCATTTTTGACATGGGGACAATGTGTCTGCAGCACCAGGATACAAACTTCCTTCAGTGAAAACAATCAATAGGGGATTGGTTTAAAAATTAAATGCTGATTTCGGATCAGAAGTGAATGCTGCATGCAAAGTCCCAGTTGCATTGCATTTCAGTGCACAGCAGTCGTGCCACACTGAAAATCAATCACTGTCCAATTACAGCCCTAATTACAGCTGTACTCAGGGACACTGCTGAAAAATTAAATGCACTGCAACAAGGAATTCCATTCAATTCCGATGTTAAGTCTTTAACAAATAGAATTTTTTTTTAAAAAGTCCCTGCTGATTGTTTTCCACTAAAGAGATAAAGCAAAGTAAAAGCAATGCAGTGAAGGTTTTGCTTTCCAGTGTGACAAATGAAAAGCAATACCATATTCTGTGATTGCTTTTCTATCTGGCACAGAATCATCACCGTACTTTATAGTCATTTATAGATGTAGAAATGTTTCATTTCATCATTTTTGAATTTATTTATGTTTTATGTGCCTAAGACTTTTGCACAGCACTGTATAGTGGTTTGCCTACCCAGGAGCCTACAAAACCACAAATGCATTTTTTGATATTCTGGGAAGTGCAGCTTCAAAGCATCAAGTGCGCCAAGTGGTCAGCCTGTGCAGTGGTTTATCCAAACCAAGGATGTTCTGCCTTGCTCTTTCACATACCATGGAACACTGCTTGCTTCTGGCAAAGCTGATCCACGATTCTTCTCCAGCTCTCTCTCTCTCTCTCTCTCTCTCTGCTCTGCTCATGCTCCGGCTTAGTTTTTGAAGGCCCCATAGCGACTTGCTTTGCTAATAAAGTTCTTCAAGAGGTCGTGGTCCATGTCAGCAAAGGCCTGCGTCTGAGTGACAGCAGTCAGGTGGTTGACGCAGAACTTGAAGCAGAACTCTTCCAAGTCCTCAAATGAAGAAGAAGCAGTTTGACCAAGTAATACAAGTCCTGCGGCTTGATGTTAAAATGTGAAATATAGAATAATGGGCTCTATTTTGTCAGTGGATTATCTTTAATGTGACTGGCTAAAAGTTAAACATGTCAAAGTGAAAATCAACTAGTACACACTGAAAAATATTTGCCCATTATAAATCATTATCAGAGTTGTTTCTTCTCTACCATATGCCGGAGACTGGAGCAAGCAAACAGCCAGAGAGTTCCCTAGTAGGTGAAAACTACAACCAACCATTACTAACTTATTGGAGTTTTAAAGTATACTACTGAACTGGAGAATGAAAACTGTCAAACTATAAATATGGCTGTCGATAAATGCAGTTTGATATATTTCAAATGTTTTCATAGATTATTTCACATTTTTTCTTGTAAATTACATATGAACTACTTGAAAGGTCAGCCAACATACACTCAACGCACATATTAAAAACTGTACTTTTTGATTTTTATAAATAAAATAATAATAATTTGAACATGTAGAGAATTTTGCAAAATCTGCATAAATACTTAACACAAGGAAAAATTCACTGTTCCACTTTTGTAAACCCTTCTGGGACAAGAAGCATCAGTGTGCTAATGCTGAATGAGACATGAATGAAACATTCATGTTTAGCAAGCAGAAGATTCTCCACAAGGGGGCAATGTTGTCATTTGTGCAGCCTTTGTGAGTCTCATTGAGGGCACTGAAGCAGGTAAAGCACATGGAATACTACACAACAATAGAGCTTTCTACCAGTGACAGCTTGTGCCATTCCTTTTATTTAGTCATTTTATTTATTCTTTTTTTTTTTTTTAACTTCTGGTACTTCATTCAATGCTTTGTTACTAATATGTGATAGCTGGGACATTAATAGTTATATTACATTACAAAGAGCAGACTGCCTTAAAAGCTAGCCATTCTGTGCAAATACCTAAGCATTTTGCAGTATATTGAGAGTGTCTGCTTTAGATTCTTGACCTTGCAGATAGCATGCTAGTATACGGGATGTGGAGTATTTTGTCTACAGTTTGACTGCGTAGAAGTGTGTGTGTTTGTGCTTACCCGTGCCTCATACTTGACAGCAGCAGATAGCAGTGTGATGGCATTCTCTTCTGAAATACCTCTTTTAATGGTTTCCTGGCACAGCCTTTTTAGGCGTGTCTCTCTGTAGTAGGTAGCAAGATCTAGAAGACCTGAACACCAGAGAGCCAAGAGTCAATACATTAAATCTTACAAGATCTAGCACTCATCTATTATGTATCACACTATATATACAGTGCTGTGAAAAAGTATTTGCCCCATCCTGATTTCTTCTGTTTTTGTGTATATCTCATACTAAATAGTTTTAGATCTTCACATGAAATACAACATAAAACAAAGGCAACCTGAGTAAACACACAATACAGTTTTTATTTATTTTATTTTTTTCTTGAAGCAAGAAAAGTTATCCAACACCTATCACCGATGTGAAAAACTAATTTCCCCCTTAAAATTAATATCTGGTTGTGCCACCTTTAGTAGCAATAACTGCAACCAAACACTTCCGATAACTGGAGATCAGTCTTTCACTTACTTCTAGGATTAGGATTTACTCCTATGCTTTGGATCATTGTCTTGCTGCATAATCCAGTTGCGCTTGAGCTTCAACTTACAGACTGAAGACCGGACATTCTCCTTTAGGATTTTCTGGTAGAGAGCAGAATTCATGCTTCCCTCAATTATTGCAAGTTGCCCAGGCCCTGAAGCAGCAAAGCATCACCACACCATCACACTTCCACCACCATGCTTGACCGCAGGTACGATGTTCTTTTTGTGGAGTTAGGTTTTTGGTTTACGCCAGATGTAAAGGGACCCCTGTCTTCCAAACAGTTCCACTTTTGACTCATCAATCAACAGAACATTCTCCCAAAATGTTTGAGGAGCATCAAAGTGTGTTTTGGCAAAATTCAGATGAGCCTTAATGTTCTTCTGGGTTAGCAGTGGTTTTCACCTCGCCACTCTTCCGTGGATGCCATTTTTGCCCAGAGTTTTTCCATTTGGAGATAATGGCTCTCACTGTGGTCCTTTGGAGTCCCAGAGCCTTTGAAATAGCTTTGTAACCCTTCCCAGACCGATGTATTTCAATCAGCTTCTTCCTCATCATTTCTGGAATTTCTTTCAATTTTGGCATAGTGTGTTACTGGGTAAGACCTTTTAACCAACTTCATGCTGTTGAAAAAGTTATATTTAAGTGTTGATGTGATTACTGCAAACCCTGTTCAATCAGGCCTGGTTGTGTCTAGTCCAGCTGAACACCATCATGAATGCAGTTTCATAGATTTGGGGAATTAGTAACTACGGGGGCAAATACATTTTCACACAGGCCCAGTTGGTATTGGATAACTTTTTTGCTTCAATAAAAAAACTATCATTTAAAAACATTGTATATTGTGTTTACTCAAGTTGGGGTCAAATACTTTTTTTCCCTTCACATTACTGTACATGAAACTCTACATTTTTAGGAGAAAGTTAGAGCTCTTTCCATGGTTAATAGTTCTAGCTTACTAAATGAGTTCCACTTAGAACCTGTTCCAAAAGGTTTTTCTCAATAAATAAAAAACTTGCATTATCTGAAAGCCAGTATAATGAAATACCATATTTTTCACACCAAGGTGTTTAACAACATAAAATTGAAATTTGTTTCCAAGGGGTATTTAATTGTTTGCTACTTTGATGTTCATCTTTTTCACCAAAGGGCCTTTGTTAAAGCTGCCAGACAGAGTGGGTGTTTAAATATGCACTCCTCTGCTTTTAACTCCAAAAGATCTATTTGTCTACTGTTCTGCTTTTCTTTTTTTCTCAGGCTGCCATTTTGCTGTTTTCCTATGAAAATAATGTTCACACTAAAGGTGCAGTTTCAACAAACTGTGCTGATTTAGCAATGAATGAGGTAACATTAAGCTATGGAGTAATTTCAAACTAACTGGCAAGATACAATTGTCTAGCCGAATAGTAGTTTTTTTTTTTTTTTTTTGTTATTGTTGTTGATTAGCTGGCTTTAAGAGGATGATCAGGAGTGATAGTGTTAGGTGTTAAGTATTTTCTATTAAATTAATGCAATGAATCATTGAATGATCAAAATAGCTAACTGCTTAGAGGGAGCATGACAGCATGACCTTTGACCTGTCATCTGATATGAAATAACAAGCATCAAACACATAAATGCAGCGATTTAATTTAATGGGGTAAATACTTTTTCACAGCACTGTATATACTGATATAGATCATAAGCCCTAGGGTAGTAGATACACTACCAATCAAAATTTTGACACCCACTCTTAGAAGGGTTTTTTTTTTCCATTTTAATGATTTTCTACTACTTTAGAATATTAAGGAGGAATTAACATTATACAATGATGCATGTCATTATGCTGTTGCCAAGAAAATTGTTAAATAAAATCTATTTTATCTTTGAAATTATCATCAGTATTTCTGAGGAGGAAGCTTTGCACATTCTTGGTATCTGCTCG